>CAWUFW010009155.1:600000-811846 GCA_963921515.1 Calotriton arnoldi
CAACCACTTATAGATGTTCTCCATATGGTACCACGTGCTGCCTCCAACAGGCTGCTCCTCTATTGTTCCTATGTAATTTCCGAGTAAGCACAATAAAACATTCCCTTGCATCTTAACAGTGCTGTCTAAGGATTAATCTCCTATTGCTTCTTAATGACAGAAAAAAGGTGAAAATCATTTTTTTTTAAACATTGGTACCAGAATTGCCTCTTTGGGTGGGTTTCAGGAAAGGGAGGATTGAACATTAAGGGACATATTTACAAAAAAATAATTCAGCACAGCAAGTCACCTTGCTGCGCTGCATGACTGGGAAAGGACAGGAATGTGCCATATTTAAAAGAATACGGTGCATTCCTGCCTTTTCCCCTGTGCTGGTGCCATTTTGGCTGCCTAGTGCCAATGTAGGCAACCTTGCACCATGGTGCACAGGTGCCTGTGTTGCATGCAGGATTGTTTTTGTGCAAGAAGGGGCACCTTCGTGCACAAGAACAATCCTGAGAGGCTAATTCCTCTTTCTATGTGTGCTGCATAATGCAGCACACATAGCAAGAGGAAGTAATGAGGAGAAACAAAGATATTTCTCCTTGTTACGCTTCTTCTGGGAAGGTGTATCTTTTTGGCGCGTTCCCAGGTTTATCAGTTCTGGTACCTCTGGGAATGCATCAAAAACCATGGGAGTTGCGTGTGAACAACCAGGCAACATCCATGGATTGCCTCCCTAGCGCAGAGTAAAGCAACACAGTGATTTGCGCTGTGTTGCTTTACTCAAGATTTATGAAACCACTCAGGGCTATGCAAAGTGGCCTTGCATGGCTTCATAAATCTAATTTTTCAGTTGCTTCATGCATGTACCATGTTGCTTGGTGCAAGCGCAATGCAACTGAGGTCATCAATATGGCCCTAAGCAGCATATTTACATTGCCCCTGCGGCACATTACCGCCACCAGAGCGTCACTTTTATGACGCTCTGGAGGCGCAGTTTATGGGCAGGAAGTGTCCCTTCCTGCACATAAACAATCATTCCAGCAATGTAGGAAACCTTGTACCATGGTGCAAGGGTGACTGCATTGGTGCTAGGCTGCCAATTGTGCACCAGTGCAGAAGAAAGCACAGGGATCCATCATATAGCTGTGAATACGACTCATCCCTGCACTTTCCTAATGACGCAGCTCAGTGCAGTAAGATAGCTTGCGGCACTGCATCACTTTCTAGTAAATATGCCCCTAAGTTTCTTGTATCATGAGTAGTGATACAAGAAACTCATGCCAAACAACTTTCTGTCATTTCCCCTGCCACATATAATGTTTCCCATAAATTGATGGAAAAACACCCATGTCAAAGAAGCATAAGAAGTCATAAAAAAACTACAGTCTCCAACCCTAACAGAGACAAATGTTTATTAAAGTGCTTGATTAGAAGCATGTAATTTGCCTTTAAGTTCTGTGAAATGCAAGAAACTTAATGCTAAATCCTCTTACCAATCCCACACCCCACTACAGAATTTTTCTCCGGAGACTGTAGCCTGTACTTCCTTACAGCTGCTTTTGAAAAAGCTGCAGTAGCCCTAATTAGCATTCTCTGGGAAAGTCCAGTAGGGGCCTCCGTACAAAAACACCACTGTCCAGCCCCTGGCATAGGGGCTGAGCAACGATATCACAGTAGAGAACCGCAAAATCCCTCTCCCTGATATTTGTCTGTTCCTCTTTATTTTTCAGTGGTAGCAAGGCAGATATGAGTCCAGCAGAAATGCACATTTTAAACAAAATTCACATGTGCCTTTCAGCAAATAGAAAAAAATCGACCAAACCTATTGTTCCTCTATCTCTCCTGGATAGATCTCATAATATATTCCTAGGTAGTTTAACAGGACCTACAATAGGTTGCTCTTCTGTTACTTTTTAGTTGCTCCTCAGTAGGCTCCATAAAATAATTCCGTGGTTCGAGAGTGGTTAGAAATAGGTTCAATAATTGATTCACTGCCCAAGATGGTGGGGTGACCTGGATATTCTGTGCATTCTTGTGTACTTTCTGAAGCAAGTACAGCACAAGAGTGTGAGGATATTTATTTTTCAGAAAAGCGTGTTCTTTAGAACTGAATCAACCTTGCTCCAGTTCTGCATAGGTTAACATTTTGTTTCTGGCTCATAGTGGCGTAGCTTGGTCAGTAAGATTGGGGGGATGTGAGTATCGGATTTTCCAACAATCACTTGCATATCATGTTAAAATACATTACAGGACAAGCAGGGTGCATGAGCGGGGCTTAAGGGGTAGTGGAAAGGGAGAGGAACACAGATTGGCAGGGGTACTAATTGATAGAAAACACAATATTTTGTAAAATAACCAACATCCTTGAAGACTTTCAAAATAGAGAGAGGGAGAAAGTGTGTGTGCGATTTTGACTGTGTGTTTGTAAACATTCCTGGCGAGTTCCGACAGTCACCTCACCATACCCGACTGAAAGCAGCTGTACCCAACTATTTACCAGAAAGTACATTAATTAGGAGGGTGTAACACCCCAAACAACCCACTGAAGCTACGCCCCTGCTGGCTCATAGTTCTGCTGATTATTGTTGCTAGTGTGTCTATAGTGTTTATGGTTTGTTACTTTGTGAATTTCTTCCGCAAAGTAGTCATCTCTTTTGACCATTACAATACCTCCTCCTTTGTTTACAGGGTTAATATAATCATTTGTATTCTTAAACAGGTACAAGGTTGCAAATTGGTCAGCTGACATATTTGGGTTGACGAATCTTCTCTTGGATTCCATTTGTTCAATTGCTGACATCGCTGTCTTTTTGAATGTGAGTAGTTGGAGGGAATGGGCGATGATGGAGGGCAAAAGGGTGGCTTGGTTCACAGGCCAGTCTCGTCTAGTATTTTAGAGTAACCCTGTGAGCTAAAATAGTCTGTTAATCCCAAATTCTGGAAGAATTCAAACATTTCAAGTTTCATCTTTACACAATCTGTGCCCCTTGATGGTCCAAAATAAAGGTTTAAGGATTTCAGTTTCATTTGGTTATCGTGAAAATTGTTGTTGTAATAAATGATTACTGGATACTCTGTTAAAAGTGGTAAACTGACCTCTTGGTTCTGATTTCTCTTGTCTTATAATTTTTGTTTCACTTGCCCTTTCCTCTTCCAGGGTCTTGGCCTAAAAATTGATTGATTGCTGTTGTTTGCCTCTTGTAGGTTTGTATCTGAATGTCGATGGACCTTTGTCACTATTTGCATTGCTACTTTCTTTTAAGATTATAAGGTCTCAGAATATGGTAAACGTCTTCTTGCAAAGGCCTTGATATGCAGCGAGTGCTGTTTAATCGTCTGGTCAGTCATAAAAATCACTTCTTAGGAAGAGATATACAGTTTAAAGCTTGAAATTCTTTTTGCAGCTTTCAATTTTGAAAGCGTTTTGGTTGTGAGAGAATTCTATGAATCATTGAGCTTATTTATTTACCTTTTCCAAAAGCTCCTTTATGTCTGTTATTGTATCATTTATCTTGAATTGCTCCTTCCAAGGTAAGAATTTCAACAAATTCTTCCATATTTTATCTTTGGGCGATTTTGATAGTGAGCCCTACCAATCTGATCTACACTTAGGGGCATATTCACAAGAACGTGTGATAATCATCGCAAATGTAGCTTAACGCAACCTTGCATATCGCAGTCCATCGCGAGAAAATAACACCATCCTAAAGTCCAATTCCCAACACCTCGGCAACATGCGATAGCAGCATGATAACCCGCCAAATGTCCGCGTAAAAACCAACGCGAAAAACAAAAAATGCGAAACACGACCGCCCAAAAAGTTGCTACGCCACAAAGCGCGATACCAAAATCAGCGAAAACCTGCGACAGGCCAGCAATACCCACGCGTCATGCGTGAAAATGCACTATAAAAGCAAACAAAAAACCAACCCCAAAACCAATCCAATCTGCGTAGCACCATGGATGCACCCGGACCTAGTGCAGAGGACAAGCCGAACTCCACAAACCCCACGGAGGACCAGCATGGAACCCCCTGTTCGGGGGAGGGCAAGGAGAAGAGGAAGAGGAAGACGGGGTTCAGTCCGCAGGAAGACCAGATCACCGTCACGGAGGTGATAGAACACTACCAACAACTGTTCGCCACCTCCACTGCGTCATTGGCAACACAAACGGAAATATGGCAGTCCATCGTCACCAAAGTGAATGCAGTCGGAGTGTCGAGGAGGTCAATGGAGGATGTCAAGAGGCGCTGGCATGAAGTGCACAGCCAAACCAAACAGAAACTCGCTGCCAACATGAAGGCAGCAAAGGCGACTGGAGGTGGGAGTCCTGCGCCACAGGAGGAGCTGGATGAGCTGGAGGAAATGGTGGCCACAGTCATCAGTGGGGAGACGGTGCAAGGAGTTGGGGGTCTGGACACAGCCCGAAATGACCTGACCCAACAGCAACAGGGTGAGTAACCACCAGGGACTGGGGGGACGGGGGCAGATGGGCACAAAGGCACACATGCACAATCATGTGCAGCACACTGCACACCCGCAATGAGTGTGGAACATGTCCCTGATACCCTTGGCACACTGCAGCACACCTAGAAACACCAAGTAGGCCCCGCCCACTATGTGCACAAATGGGCCCCCCTCCATATCACCAATGCCACAACCTACCCATGCACATGTGCTGAATCCAGAAAAGCAGCGGCTCTGTGAGCCACACTGACTATGCAACTGACACGGCATGACAGATAGCATGACTGAAGTCACAATACATGACATGGTGCACGAGACGACACTGAGGTGGCTGAGTGTGGACCACATCCGTAAAGGAGCAGGTCACACTCTGACACATCCACCTACGAGCCATGACGTCAAGAACACATCTGCAGACAAACAATGCACAAGAGTACCAAATATCTCCAGTACAACAAATGACCCAAGTCGCAAACATCCCAGCCCCTGAAAAGCACACGTCAAATGCACACCGACTCAAACGGATAAGGGTCCATCAATGCAGAGCTGCAGGGGCGAATCGCCAACAATGCAGCACACACACATAGCAATCACAGTACATCAACATTGATGACAATGTGGGACAGAGTGCAACCCCTACACCACAGGACAGGGGATACAACTGGTGCCTCTCGTGCGTAGAAACTGGCCAATCACATCTGGCAATGCAGGACACTGCGAGATGATAATGTACGAGTACAACCACACATCCGTCATGTAGTCGAAATGTCCACTGACTCCCATCAAATAGCCAGCTACACCAAAACAGTCACAATGTACACCGTTATGCAGTCTGAATGTAAACATTCACAATGCGTCAACACACATGGAACACACTGTTAACCTGCATCTCCCCTTACATTGCAGAGGGACAACCAACACCTCCTGCAGAGCAGACCACACATCTCTTCAGTGATGATGAAGAGGATACCCTGCCCATTTGCCCAGACACACTCCAACAGCTCGTGGACAGCCTCCTCACCCCACCTCCAGGAGCAGGGCAGCCCAGCTGCATTGCGGTGAGCCCACACCCTGCACAGACCACACAGCAGGAAGCACACACCACCACGGCTGCCTCCCAGGACCCCCACGACCAACACCTGGATTTCAAACGCTGTGCGTTAGGGTGCCAGGAGAAGATGGCAGATCAGCTGCGGCTGGGTTTCGACCTCATGGCAGCCAAACTCGATGCCATACATGGGTGCCTGAGTCCCATCAGGGAGCACCTACAGGCCCTAATGGATACCCACTGTCCGCACCATGCCCACCAACAATCCTTGGCTGACATCGCTGGTTCCATTACTCGGAGACAAGAACTGTCTAGGCAGACATGCTCCAGCGATGACAGCACAGAGTTGGCACAGATGCGGAGGACAATGGAGACCATGGATCCGATGCAGGCTGGAAGTATGGCTGCCACTGCTGAACACCAGCGAGATGTAGCTGCGATCTTCCATGCCTTGCAGATCCTCATCTTGCCACTGCTGCCACTGAGCCTGTACCAGATGACTGCTGCAGGAACCTCGACACACACATCTCCGACCCCTGATGTGTCAGTGGCACACAGTCATGCAGCCCCATCGCCTTCGCACCCTGATGTGTCAGTGGCACACAGTCATGCAGCCCCATCGCCTTCGCGCCCTGATGTGTCAGTGGCACAAAGTGATGCAGCCATTACACCGCCACACACACCGGACACACCCGACACAGAAGAAGTATCAGAGGACTAAGATGCGGATGGTAACTACTGTGTGAGGAAGGAGGCAGTAGCATCCATCACCTCCATATGGCTTGCCCTGCCTGGCTCTGCCCCATGCATCATGCCCTGGGACAACCCCTTCCACTGACCCCCGGAACACTCTGCGACATTCACCCGGACCCCGACACGGACTGCCATATCTCCACTGCTTGACAATTACACAGCAATCCTGCTGCAGACTGCACTCCCCCTCTTCCAAATCAATTTTCAATGCCCAAAGGACTCTGGTTGGCCCACCACTGGGCTTCCATGTAATGTGGGCTTGGATGGCCATGTACAGCTCCCTCTCCGTCATTCGCCAGAATGTGAATAAAACATTCCAAATCATGCAGATGTGTCATGACTATGTTCACTCACGTATGGAAGTATGGCTGGATGTAGGGACAATGATTGCACAAGAAGGTACACCCTGGTAAATGACATCAATGCGCATGTTCATCCCCGAGACACATGGCCAATTGGATGACTGTGAAGGTGGGTACTGGCTGTGTTCCCATTGCACATTAGCAACAAACTCACAACCCCTCAACGTAGGCACAGGTCCATGTCTTGAATAGGGCTGTGTGTAGGAATGACAAAATCGGTAGCAGGCCAGAAGTGGTGTCCTACATCACATGTGATGACAGAACTTCACGTCGCATACCTACTCACACACATCTGTGTGGACACATTCTGTAATGATTCATAACATTGCTCAACATGGTCAGAGGTTGGACACCATACTCACATTGCTGAAGACACGTAAGAGCACAGGTCTACCAGCAACTCTCCCAAAACAATGTCGGGCTCACAGAGGTGGAGTTGTCAGAAGGGACCCACCCCCATTGTACATGTGTCAGTCAGTTCCTCCATGTGTAGGGACGATGTTCATTGTGGCACACGAGTGGTCAATCTAATCAACACTCATCACAGTTAGACACCAGTGGTGTTGCGTAGACTTTATTGGCATGTGCATGACAGTACGGACAAGGCAACGGCCACAACAGGCAGGAACATGCTTAAGACACTTACACGCAGCATGGGTACATGTCGAGGTGCAGGAAATGGGGTTGGAAAAATGAACCCCAATCATCACGGATGGCAACGGTCTCAGCCCACCTTGCCTTGCTGGACGAGTCATGTGTTGTTTGGCGTATGCCCATTGCCCCATGTGAGGGGGCACGACTTACAGCCCATGGGGTCTGCATAGTGCTCTGCCACCCGACTGCGCCGACTGTCTGCTCTGCTGACAGTGATCAGGTGAAAGGGTCCGACAAGTTCCCATGTCGTGCTACATTGCCATGTGTGTACTCTCCCCCCAGCAGTGTGTCCAACTTGGTAACGTTGGCAGATGATGCTGTGCTGCTCCGACCATGGAACTGCATCACCTTGCACAGGTGTGTGTACACACGCGTAGTTCCACGCACATGCATACAGAGTCCAGACGAAGGCAGACATGTCCTCTGTTGTGGTGGGATGTGGGTACATTCCCCACGATGCTACAAGGTGTTGGGAGCAGTGCTGTGGGTGACAATCTGATGTGGCTGCAGGGACGTAGTTACTCGTCCATGAATGCCAGCGCAGCTTCATGGGCAATGTGTTCCAATAGTACATCGTTGTCGGGTTCAAGGAACACCAGGGTGAGCCAATCCATTAACTGGTCGGGGCAGATGTGCTCAGTCCACGCCGTTTCCCCAATCCACAACACAGCCCAATAGGGAAGTGCCTGGATGTGGTCACTGCACACGAGGAGTTGTGCATTCTCCCATGCGCAACTGCCAGCACATACGCCAAGGATCAGTGCATCCCATGCATGGCTATCCAGGTGACACTCCTGTTGGTGGGCCAACAGGGGGCGCACTGTCAGGTCATAATCCAATTCAGCTACGGTTGCGCTGGATAGGCATACCTCCATGGGCCACTCGAATGTGCATGATCGACAGTGGAACCAGGGCTGGACGCAGGTGACGTAGGCAAGACGGAAACTCAGACGGAAACTGATTCGCAACACTGCAATTGGCAGGGATCCCAACAGGTGCAGCATTCGGGCACGGTACAGTTCCACGTGACAGGGGTTGTGCATGTGCCCGGGAATGCAGGCCATTGCGTTTGTTGGTCTCGTGGCACTGGCACTCATCTGACCGGAGGGTGTTCGGTGGACGATATGTCACAGCTCTGGGCAATGAGTCGTATGTGTGTGCGACGTTTGTACGTATGGGTAGTTCTTGACAATGTGTCAAGGGCATCCCTTGCAGGTGTCGGTCGTGCAGGGACAAGTGTGTGTGGGGTGTAGGCATGTTGGTGTTTCATTAGCGCAGTTCGTGGTGTGGGAGTCATCGGAGGCTGGTATGGTATCTCACGCAGGGTGTGCCAGCCGCATTCAGGACCAAGGTCAGGGGTTTGGTTGGCCTTGGGCCTTGTGTGTTGAGACAAAGGTGCTTTAATTCCTGATTTTCGTCTGACTACTGCTTGCATGTCTTAATTGTAATGTGGAGTTCGCGCTGACTTTGATGCCAGGCCTGTGATTTGTGGTGCGCAGAGTTGGAGACACACGCAGCTGTTGGCATGTTTGCATGAGCCAAGGGCCCGATTGGCCTTGCGCTCCTTGTTCAGTCTCTCTCTTTCTGTCTGTTTCTTTCTCTCTCTCCCTCTTTCTCTCTCTCCCTGTCCTTTGATGGGTGCCTGACACACCTTATCTTGGATATTGTCTTGCAGGTTGTGAGTCACTGTTTGTTCAGGGATGCCCCGCCATGACTCCTCAGGATAGTTGTTTGGTGACGTATTTGAATGTGACATTTTGTTTGGTCTTTCAATGGTGTATGTATGAATCAGGATCTCTGTGCGCACATGTATGTTGATTGTTACAATTGTGGGACATCAGGCGGGTGCTTGTGGTCATGTTTCCGTGCAGTTGATGTGCTGTGTCTTGGTCCGGGGAAGTGGGGGTGCCCATGGTGGGGCTGGGGGGGGGTGTGGTCCTGGGGGTGGTGGCGGTGGGTTTTGTGGCCCTCTTGGGTGTCCGGCACGCATGTTCAGTGGCTCCATGGCATCTGTTGCCCTTCAGGTGTGGCTCTGGGCTGGGCTCCATTTTGTGGTGCAGGCTGTGCTCCGACTTTGCACCAGGTCAGGGCAGGTGTTGGGGGCATATTATCAAGAACGGCGTTAAAATTATCGCCGCTTTAGCGGCAGAAAACTGCAGCTAAAGCGGCGATAATGGGCTTGATAATATGCCCTTGAGAATTCCAATAGAAGCCCATGTTGACACCAGAACATGGGCTTCTATTGGAATTCTCAAGGGCATATTATCAAGCCCATTATCGCCGCTTTAGCGGCAGTTTTCTGTCGCTAAAGCGGCGATAATTTTAACGCTGTTTCTTGATAATATGCCCCTTGGTTTCCTGCTGCTAACGCGCCTTATCGCCTATTTTGTGGTTTTATCGCTGATCGGGCTGGTCGTTGAGAATGTTGAGGTGTGGTGTTGTCGCGGGTTTTTGCTCGGGAACGCTGACTCTGCATCTCATTAGCGATAGTTGCAGGGGTCATCTGTGGCGATGTTTTGTGAGGATGCTTTCGCAGGTAAACTGGTGTTATGGGCTGTTAGCACCAGCTTGTGAATGTTGCGATACATTTATCTCGACTTTGGCTGCGATAAAGTGCCGTTAACTCACGATAGCTCCTTGAGAATATGCCCCTTAGTTTGTTAATAACTGTTGGACCTGTCAGCCTTAGGGTGGTCTTCCCTCAAACGTTTTGCCTACTTACCTTCAATTTTTGCTGAAAGTTGTTTTT
Source organism: Calotriton arnoldi (assembly GCA_963921515.1). Classification (NCBI taxonomy): domain Eukaryota; kingdom Metazoa; phylum Chordata; class Amphibia; order Caudata; family Salamandridae; genus Calotriton; species Calotriton arnoldi. The sequence continues at coordinate 610,018 of CAWUFW010009155.1, forward strand.
GTTGGCCTTAGGACTCAGTGCACTTTACCACTCCTAGCCAGTGGTAAAGTGCTTGCACTCACTCCGCTAAACAAGTTTTGATTGGCATATAGGTAATAGGCATATTTAATTTACTTAGAAGTCCCTTGTAGAGTTGTACACCATATACCCAGGGCCTGTAAATTAAATGCTATCAGTGGGCCTGTAGCACTTATTGTGCCACCCACTTAGGTAGCACTCTAAAACATGTGTCAGGCCTGCCATTACAGCCTGAATGCAGTGTTACACTGTTATGTCGACTTGGCATTTGAACCTCCTTGCCAAGACTTAAACTTCCCTTTTTAATCCATATAAGGCACCCCTAAAGTCGGCACTAGGTAGCCCATAGGGCAGGGTGCTGTGTAATCAAAAGGTTGGACACATACTTTTAGGTTTTACATGCCATGGTAGTGAAAAACTCCTAAATTTGTTTTTTACTACTGTGAGGTATACCCCTCCCATAGTATAACATTAGGTTAACCTATTACATTTAATAAGGGATAACTTGTGTCTGGGAGCAGGTGGAAGTGTAATGTTTGGTGTCTATATCCTTTTTAATGCTAAAGTTGCAATTCTGAAAGCCCCACTTTTGGAAATTTTGCATTTTCTTGTCCCAGCCATTTGGGGCCTGCATCCTGTTCCTTGGTTACATGAATAGGTGTAGTTGGCAGTTTGCCTTTGTGTATTCCTACAAGACAGCCACATAATCAAGGGACTGGGTGTTGGCAGGATGGCCCATCCTGGCAGTATGAGGGGACAGAGCTTTGCTTAGCCCCAATTGCACTCCAAAGACACTGCCTCACCTCACACACAAAGAACTTCACACTAGCCTTTTATGACTGCAGGCAGCCTGGGGCCAAGGCAGAGAGGCAGGAATTTCCAGACACTTCTGTGGAGTGAAAACTCCAGAAGTTTCTTCCACTTCAAAGCTGGCACCAGGCATAAAATTAGGACCCTTAGACCCACTCTTTAGTTCACCTCTGGACCTTTGGAAGGACTCTCTGAAGACTGCCCTACTGCCTACAGTGTACTTCAGAGGACTGCCCTGCTGCACCAAGAGGACTGCCTTGATGCCTGAAGCTTGCCCTGTGCCCTCAGAGGACTGCTGTACTACTTGAGACCTGCTTCTATGATTGAACCCAAGACTTCCAAAGTGACTCCAGGAGCTAGTTGGCTAGCCTCGTGATCAGAACCTCAGGGACAGAAACTGCTCCAACCATCTTGAACCTGCACCTGGACCCTGTCTGAGTGAGAACCTGACCTCCAAGAGATGCTCCTCAAGTCCAGGACGCTTGGAAGTGGTGCTAAAGGTGCCCAAATAGCCCAAATCCAAAAACGTACGAATTTCCAGACAAAAGGTGTCCTGAAAATCAAGAGGATAGGAACCTGCTTGCAGATCAGCCAAAGGTGCATCACCAGTTGAACTGACGTCATGCAAGGTCCCGCTACGTTCTTCTCCGCAGTCGCAAATCCTGTTCAGTGGCTCCTGTCCAGAAGGGTATCCAGCCTCGTGGAACCCTCGTCAGCTACAGCCTGCAGCTTCATCCTGCTGGAGATTTTTTTACTTCCAAAAAAGAGACCATGTCCGGACGCAGAAATCTTTACCGCAACTTCATCCAGAGGCTGATGGCAATGCCTCCTCCTCCAAGAATGCATACCTTGCCCCACTGAAGTTTCCGAAGGTAAAGAGAGACTGGGTCCAATCCACTTCATGTTTCCGAACTTTTCTCCATCGAAGTTGGCTGTTACTTTCGTCTTTGCCCTTTGTCACACGACTAATTGTCAGCAGTTGGCACTTCGATCATTTGGGCACTATTTTTCACTTTTAACTATAAAAGTTCATACATCTGGTTCTACTGATTGGATGTTTGTTGTTTTGGTGCCAAATCATTTTTAAAATATACTCTATTTTTCTTAGTTGGTGTGGGAGAATGTTCTTGTGTTGTGTTTTCACTTTATTACAGTTTAAGTGCTGCGTAAATACTTTACACATTGCCTCTAAGTTAAGCCTGCCTCCTTTTGTGCCAAGCTACCATAGGGTTAAGCACAGGTTAATTAAGTGGCTTTTTGTGGTTCACCCTGACAAGGTCTTGGCTGTGGCTTGAGAAGGGCTCATACCCCCTCAAACAACAGCCCAATTTCTTACATTTGTCAACTCTATAATGGAAAATAAATCCAATGAGGGTGACAATAAATGGCATGGCATTTTACCACAGGGCCTGAAGCACAATGATACTGAGGAATTTTCAACCTTTCTCATAGGCTTCTAGAAGCTGCATGTCTAGGAAAAGTTGAAACCTTTGGTTGAACCTTGCTCAGGAGTTGCTTCTTAAAAGATAAAGTTCTCATGTCATTCCTGCAGTTAATGCAGATCTAAATTAAGATAATTGTGTTAAGGTTGCTAGCCTCTTGCTTAGAGGAAGTTTGAATACTCTTAAATGCTGTGCAGAACTTGTGCTACTATCCAGAGAAGTGGTTTCTGCTTGAATTTTTGGAATATACCAGTAGATTACTATTTACGGGATGATTTAAACACTCGTTTGAAAAGGAAGGAATTAAAGGTTAAATGATTCAAATTGCAGGAATTGAAATGCCATGTGTACATTTATTCTGAGTTATTTTCACTAAACTTAGGCTGCTTTTCTTTCTCTTTGAGAAACATCTCACACTGGTTTTGGGCACTTCTCAGCTTCAGAACACTCAGGCTCCTCAAGGCAAATTTCTACAGCAGGCACATCTGTTCTAGCAGGGAGAATCTTATGAGCTCTACAGTACTGTGGCTTTTTGGACAATGTTCCACCAGCAGAAAGGCTCTTTCTAGTAGAAAATCCCGAAAGTCTCATTAACCCAAAGATGACAAACTGGTTTTCCCATTTCTAGAGACAATGGATGGAAACATCTCTCATTACAGGTCTCATGCAGACACCAGAAGAATTCTTCATGATCGTAATGTTCTGGAGAACAGGAGTGGCTCCAAAAAGGTACTCTCTTGAATTGGCTTGAGGGTGTCTCTTGAATGAGCAAACTAGTTTGATATTGGTGGCTATCACTAAATAAGACCCAGCAAATTCCACACACGTTCCACTTCTAGTATAGGGAGAGACTTGTTGCATTAAAAATTAAAAATGGCAAGACTTTGTCTCTGCTAAGTGGAGCTCTACTCTGCTTAAAAAGTCCACCAGTGTCTGCTTAAATTTAGCCCTTTGAACAATTAATTTAGACTACCCCACCCTATCATTTGGCCCAAGGATCCCTTAGGGTAGGGGCACCTAAAAGTGTACCTGAATTGGTCTCCTAAAGGGAACAGTAGCACTGCTTCTGACAGGCCCAAAGGTTTCCCTCACTCAACTTCTTTTATAAGTGTGCTAGTTTTTTGTTCTTTGCAGAGCAGAGTGGTTAGCATTTGTGAAGTCCAAGATTCCAGAAACAAATGTGTATTCTAAGTGACTGCACTATGGTGGGATCCTCGTAAATATTATTTATTTCATATTCCATAAGTGCTAGAAATGCTCATTGTAACTGGAATCTAAGTTTGAGATTTATCTTCTCAGACCATCTTACCTGTATGCTGCACATTTGGGGCTACAATCTAATAATTTACCATGCAAATGATACAAATTAAAAGCAACTTTACATTTATGTTGCAAGGAATATTCCACACCATGGCTGGCAGAAAACATATCCAGTCTAAAAATGCGTCACAAATGTGACAGATATCCGATCCGCCATATTGCAAGTACATTGCGTGTCTCATACGCCAAAATATAAATTAGGCCCATAGTTTGAAAAGCCCATGGAATAAGTGTGCCCTTCGCTGTCATTTGTCATATATATATACTCCAAGCAGCTGTCTAGTTGGCCAGCACGTTGACATCTGCAGCAAATATAGAAATTTGGCAAACAAAAATGCATATACTTTAAGTACAAAAAATCGCATTAACATTATACTATGTTTTGAGAAAGAGATTCATATTAAGGATATCGGCATTTTTTTATTGTATTCAACTTATTAACTGTATGTTTGGTGCCTAGAAGCTAGGTTTGTATCTGACAAGCCTTTTGAATAAGAAGAACTGAGTAAACTAAACTAAACAAAACATGTGATGACAGCAGTCCATAGGATGCAGCCACAGCAGAAGTCAAAAGCAAGATGTCCTGATAGAAATTAACTGGTAAAACATTCAGACTGGCAGATGCGCGGGAAGGCCCGGGGTTAATGGAAGCTCTGCGTGCACGCATTGCGTCCACGTTGAGTCAGCGTGGCATACGTCGCTCTGTAGCTCTCTCCACCGTGGACACCGTAGGTGTCCTGCCCATGGATGAATTTAGAAAAATGACTTAGCTCATTATTCACATGAAGGGAATACCTTTAAAACGGAAAATCGAAAAATATCGATATAAGGAATTCCTTACTCTTTTTAGGTCTCGCCTAGCGTTGCTGCGCACATGCGTAGCTCGCTCGGCGAGATTTAATGCAGATGAGGACTTTTAGAAAAGGGCTTGAAGCCCCGCCCCTCATTTCCATTGGCTGGTGTCACCGTTTATGCTAAACGGTGGCCAGTCATTGGAAATGAGCCATCTATGTTGCCTCCCATTGGCTTTTTGTGCCGGCCCACTTGGACTAGCTCGCCTGCTTTCCGAAGCAGACACGGAGCTCAGCGGCGCACGGGGTCACGGGGAGGACAAGGGATTCCGACTCTCTGTACCCTGGCATCGATGCTTAGTAAGTGTCTGTGCCCTTGCTACTAGCTTTCAGTCTATATATCTAATTACCGGTCTCATTTATCTCCATATCTCACTCGATCGGGAGGCTTCAATTATTGTTGTTTTTTGGTATCTGTTTTCATTTCAAGATGTTTCGGAGTTTGTTTTGTACCTGTGTGTGTTTGTGCTTCGTTGTCTGTCTCTACATGTGTCTGTGTTTGTGGATCTGTGGGTCTGTGTTCGCTGTAACTTTCGTGGTGACTTTATCTCGATGTTTTGCTTAATAGTTGAGTCTCAGAGTTTATGTGCTGGTATCTGTCTTGAAATCGCGGTCCTAATATCCATGCAAGTCCAGTCCTGTGCTTCTGTGTCGGTGCCCGTGTCTCGGTGGCCGTCTGTGCATCTCTCGATCTCTATATCTACATCTGTTTCAGCGCCTGACTTTGGTTTCCGTCCCCAGTTATTCTCTCTGGTTCCTTGTCCGTCCCCAGGTGCTTCAGAGTTTCAGTATCTGTCTGCTTCTGTGTACTCAGCTACCCCTGTCTGAACCTCTCTGCCCCCTCCCCCTCGCCTGGCCTGTGCGCACGCGCGCAGCGTGCCCTCGGTCCCCCTCCTGCACATCTGCAGTGTGACGTCAGCGTCGGAGCAGCCTCAGTCACCCCCCTCCTCACCCCTCCCCTGCCCGGCCGGCTGCTGAGCGGTGCCGGAGTCCTCAGGCTCAAACTTCAGTCAGTGCTCAGTGTGCTCATCCACATATAAGCACCGGCTGCGAGGGAAGCGGGCCTGCACTGCGGTGAATGGACGGCAGCCCCCTCTCTCCCTGGACAGCCTCTTCCGAGCCCCTCCAGGAAAGGACCGCGGCGGGAGGAGCGCCTGTGCCGAGCAGGGAGCTCAGGGGGCGGGAGCATCACTGTGCACAGACCACAGCACAGGCACCTTCTCGCTGGAGCTCAGGATGAACACGGTAAGGTTGGCTGGTGTTCACTGTCCCTCCACGGTGTTGTAACCCTCCATTGTATACCCCCAACCCGTGCATATCCAGATTGTGCCCGTTCCGCATACCCTCCTCTGTCAGTTCTGCACACCCCTTCCTAGTTCACTAAATAGACTACTTTTGTTCCCACTCTGCTTGCCTCTCCTGTGCCAACTCTACATACCCTTCCAGTGCCCACCCGTGCATACCCTTCCCGTGTCTGTTCTGCACATCCCACTTGCACACCCTGCCATTTCCTCTACATGGCTCTCTTGTACCTACCATTCATATCCTCTCTGAGTCATTTGCATAGCCCCTCTTTGCCCATCCTCCAAACACCTCACATGCACACGTATCTATTCTGAACTTTCCGCTGTGGCAATCCTGCATACACCGTTGTGCCACAGTGCACGCCCCTTGTGCAACCAGCATGTGTCTCTCCCTATTCCACTTGCCCCCTGCATTTCACACTACTGTACTCTGGTATGCCACTTGTATTCACCTAAAAGTATTCCCATGCACATCCCTGACCACTGTATGACCCATGCTCGGAACCTCCTTAAACCGATGTGTGGCTTTCCTGCATATCCCCGTGGTCTTGCACACACACCTCTGTGCCAACTTGGATATCCCCGACTGTCTCCACTGTGCTTCACCCTCTGCAACCACTTGTTTCACACTGGATTTCCCCGTGTTCCCTGCCTAGCCCTTCTATCCCTGTATAATCTCCTTTCCTTACCCCGCATAGCCAGATTCTTACTCTGTATATCTCCCTCTGCTTCCCTGCATATCTCCTTAGCACACCCACGCCATAACCAACTTGCATATTCCCCATTTACCCCTAAATATCTTATTAGCACCCCTTGCGATGCAGACTATGCATAACTCTGCCTCTGCCTCTGCCCCCTGATACTCTCATCTGTGACCCTTCTAACTTTCTTCCGTCCCCCTACTGTGTTGGGGCCACTGTGCAATTTCCCGTGTGATCCTGCGTACCTCCTTCCTGCACCCTAGGCTGTAATTTGCCCTCCACACATGCGTATCTCCCTGTGTCCCCCCTGCATACCACCCTGAGTTCCTACTGTACGCCCGTTTGCCTCCTTCCCACATGCCTCCCCGTGTCCCCCTCTGCATGTTTCCTCGACTTCCACCCCGCTCCCCCACCCCCGCACATCCACCAGTGAACCTGCTGCCTTCACCCGTCCCAGTAGTGCCGTTGTTCGCAGTCCTGCGTGCCCTGCCGTCGGTGTCTGTCAGGGGCTTGCCCCAAACTCCACACAGACAGGGCTTCAGGGGTGCCAGACTCGGCTCGGAGCCTGATCTGCTGATACCGGCCCCTTTCAGATCGCCATCGGCTCTGCTCTGTTCTCCAAACTCGAAAGCTCAACTTTCGCAGTCTGTTCTGTCTGAAAAAGTCAGCCGGGAGCTGCGGGTGGGGGGTGTACATCCAGGGGAGCGTGTGGCTGATAGGACACCGACACCGAGGGCATGGGCAGTGCATGGTTGGATGTGGCACAAGGATCGTGGCCAGCCTTGGTATCTAGGCCAGATGCGGGCAACATTCAACGCGCCATGCATGCTTTCACTTTCCAAGCAGCCCGGGACAATGGCGGCCGCTTCTTTAAAATGAAATAGGTCTCTTATTTACAAGAGTTTGAGCTATTGGCATTGTAAATAACAATGCCTTTTATTTGTGTTAATTATCAAAACAGATAAATCAAAAGCATTGTCATTTGAAATGCCAAAAGCTTAAACTCTCGCAAATGCGAGACCTATTGCATTGCAAATGCTTGTTCTTTATTGGGAGAGAGATGAGCAGGTCTCAAAGTTTACATAACATTTTAAGACAATTAACAAAACCTTTACATATTATCAAACAAAAACAGTCATTTGTCTAATTATGTTCTATACGTTAGTCTTGAGTCGGTGTATATTGGCCTACAAACAATTTGTTTTGACTTTTTATGTTTGAGCATTTAATTCAGAAATATATGTCTTGTCTTTATTTATATGTAAACTGTATGCCTGTTTTATTATGTGTCACCAATACCTTATAGGAAGGTTGTATATCATGTAACGTGTTGTATTATAATGTCTGTTTTTGTTTGATAATATGTGAAGGTTTTGGTAATTGTCTCATAAATGTTATGTAAACTTCGAGACCTGTGTTATGAAGAGCTCGTGTCCACGGGAGCTCGAGGACGCCTCGAGGTCTTATGGTCACTCATACTTGGAATGCGGGGTTTGAACTGGGAGACGGTTGGGGGCTAACGGCGGTGCGGTGTTGCCTGCCAAGTGTTGGTTCGCTGTCACCTGTGTTTCCTGCCATTAAAGTAACCTCTTACCACTTACAATGTCTCAAGTGTTACCTACCTGCACAACAATTTTGGCGACGATCTTGGCTGGTCACCCTTCGCGCAAGAACCACACTCCACGCTGTTACTTGAAGCGTAAAAGGCCATTTTATTAGGACAAGGTTGCAATCATTTAGACTTTATTAAAACAGTACATACATGCAATAAATATACTTTTCCCATCCCATACCGACTCATTCTTCATTCATCCTTCTCAAAACCATCTCACCTGTTTGACTCTTCCCCATTCACTCGGTGACCTCCTTCTTCTCCCCATTCTCACCTTCACTTGCCCTCCAAGCATCCTCTGTTGAATTTCCTTCATTGCCTCCCGCGCCCCGCTATCAGTCACCCGTGTACCGTTCTCCCCCCGCCCCGAGGGGTGGATCCGCCCGTATGTGACTCACCACCCCTCCAAAGTACCATAACGTTACTGCTCTGCAACCTGCCCTAAACTGGCACGCTCAGACCCAAAAAAACACCCCAAGCCCTCTGCTTAGGACCTGTAGGGTGGGTGGGTGGATAAACTTTCCTTGTACCCCCCCGGTGGTGCTCAGGTGTCAGGAAGAGGCCGGATCTTCCTCTCCTGACACCTTATATACCCACCCAGCTCCCGCCCCTTCCTTAACCCTTCTAATCCCACCCCCACCTTGTCCTTCCGGCCGTTGCGCGAATACCCCGGGGGAAGACTGGTCTGCGACCTTTACTTCCCCCGGGGGCCACATCGCACAAGAACCACACTCGGTGACCTCCTTCTTCTCCCCATTCTCCCCTTCACTTGCCCTCCAAGCATCCTCTGTTGAATTTCCTTCATTGCCTCCCGCGCCCCACTATCAGTCAACCGTGTACCGTTCTCCCCCCCGAGGGGTGGATCCGCCCGTATGTGACTCACCACCCCTCCAAAGTACCGCCAACCAGGGAAACCCCCGTAGGGCGGTTCCCTGCCCCACACCCCCCAGTTCCAGGGCACCTTTCGCCTCCTGTCAGCCGACCCTGCGGCACCCGGTGGACGACCAATCCACCACTCAAACCTGTGTCCCGTATAAATTACTATTGTTGGGACAATCGCTGGTAGCGAAAGGTGCCAACCCTACGCAGTACCACTTCATTCCCCCAGGTCGTGGGCACCTAACGCTTCCCCACTCTACGGCACCCGGTGGACGACCATCCACCACTTTAATGTGCGTCCCGTGCAACCATTAACATTTCCAGGCCAATCCTCGTCCGAAAAAGATGCCCCCCCATCGCGGTGAACGACCATCCACCACCTGGGCCTGCGTCCCGTGCAAACAACATTATTGGGCCAATCCTTGTCCGTGAAAGGTGCCCCCATCGCGGTGAACGACCATCCGCCACCTGTACTTGCATCCCGTGTAACAAGTAAAATTTTTGGGCCAAACCTCATCTGTGACAGGTGCCCCCAACGCGGTGAACGACCATCCACCACCCGTACCTGCATCCCGTGGAACAAGTAACATTTTGTCGGGCCAATCCTTGTCCATGAAAGGTGCCCCCCATCGCGGTGAACGACCATCCACCACCCAACCTGCGTCTCGTGAAAATAAATAACTGTTCCAGGCCAATGCTCATCCGTCAAAGGTGCCCCCTTTGTAAACAGGACCACCTGTTTTTTCTCGAAACAGTCTCCACACCAGCGGGCCATTACATGGCAATTCAGTTTGATAGCACCCCGGTCCCCTCGTCTGTACGGCACACTTCATTCACGTGCCCAAATTGCCCCATTTTTCATTGAACCATATCCCCGTCCGTGCCTCATATTGTAAAGCCAAACCTGACATATCCCAGAATACACTTACACCCACATGTATCCACATATCGGGGGCAACTGCTTATTTCTTTTGGCACGATGTCGGCCGTACAGGCCACAACTCCCCCCCAATTTCATACCACACGTTTCCCCCATCATCTCACATCCCGATGACTGTGTTCCCTGCCCGGTGACGTCTGTACACCGGCTAGTTCGCCTCCTTTGCTGTCCATGCCCGGGTGAATGGCCACCCATCCAGGCGACCGCCCTGGATCCTGATCTACTCCCAGCTCCTGTAGTAGAAAAAGAATGATTAGTCCTGCAAGAAGTACGTCCCCTTTCCCTTAGCCCTCGTTCGGCAATCGTTCCAAATCCATCCGAAAAGACCCCTAGTCCAGTACCTATCGTCACAGAACCTTTCTGTACTCCCATCGTCCTCAGCTGTCAGCCTCCTCCCCCCCCCAAGGGCCACCCTGACGCCACCACTGTTACAGCCCCCATAAGTAGGAATTGTACGTCTCCGTAAGATAGCCCCACCACAATAGCCCAGCCTGCGTAACGAGACCTGTAATGACCTGCCTAACTGACATTCTACTGTCCACATTTTGGAAAAACAAATTCCCCCAGCCATAGGCCTTCACTCTCTAGCCACCAATCACCGCTGCCTCATGCCCTCTCCCTGCTCCACATAGACCATAGCGTCCCGTCTCCAGGGTGTTGCACAACCGTACCCCCAGTCCCACGAAACCTTGAAGTATATCCTATTGTCAGTGTCTTTCCGACACTACCACTGTGTGCCGGCTCCCTGTTTCATACCCTCTCAACCTTCCCCGCACATACCCTACCTCACACGCCTCCCATATCCCGCAGTGCACCCAGCCTAAAAACCACTCTCTCCGGTACAGCAAACCTGCACCGGCCATGTCTGGACGTCTGCAGTCTGTTTCCCTGGTACCTCCTCCCCACGTACCTTTCGCGTAGCTCTCCCCAACCCTTTATTCACTGCCGTAGGCCTCCCCTTCCATTCCGCCCCTGGCTCGAGTGTCCCCCCCCGCTCTCATCGAGAAACTGCGGCACGCAGCCCCAACCCCCCTTTCAAATGACACCCGCTACTACCCATGAGACCACCCTGGACCCAACTCTAGCGTACGGCCCCAAGGCCCCCCCACCTGTTTAGTTCCCTACAGCAGGGGGACCGCCCCTCCCCCGGAGCGTAAGTTCCCGTCTGACGCACCCTGGTGGCCTCAGTGGCTGCGACGCCCTGTCTCTTTACACGCCCCCCACGGCCCCTACTGCTCTTTCTGACCACCGACCCCCCCAGAGAATCCTACCCCATTGTCGACAAATTATCCGCACCTGTCCAGCCCCCATGCACGTCCCCGCTTATATCGCCGTCCCCCTCGCGCTGCAACAATTCTTGCGCCCAGGTAGCCCCGGAGCCTCGAAGCTCTTCGCAACCCCAGCCCCCCACCAAGTGAGCACAGCCGTCAGTCAAGCCCGCCCCGTGCAATTGGTAAGCCTTGACGCAAAGCCCCCTTTGCCGTGCAACCATTTGACTGTCATCTGCGTATTCGGCACTTCCGTGAGCCGTCCTCGTCCCCGTGACACCCCCCCATACAAGATGGCAACATCTCTGAGTGACCCCTTATCCCCATACTCCGCCAGTCCTTGCCGTAGTCACCTACGTCAGCTCGCCTGCCGCTCTAGACCCACGTAGACTCGAAAGTCCATACCTGACCCCCCTTCATATAACCTCATATGTCTTCGCCGCTGTCCCGGCTTCTTCTCGTGAGACATCGAGTGCAACGAGCCCATGGCCTCCAGCTAAACAGGAAGGACCCCCTGGCCCTGACATCCCCCCCATGGCCACCCCCGTTCCGCCATGGTGGCCCAGTTTGCCCCCCAACGGGTGTATGACTCCCCTTCGCCCGTACCCTCCTGCGTAACGACGTTGGTTGTCCGGCACCGGGACTTCCGGTCCCCCTTGTCCCCGAAGGGACCTGCCTGTTACATAGCGTCCCATGAAACCCGCACCCCCCGGATCAGTCCCCCTTCCCTATTACTTAAGTGAACCCTTCGTCATGCCGCCAAAGCCGCTAGCACACCCCAGCTGCGGGTAGATTCTGTAAATTGCGCTGACGCTTGAACTGACTTGGACTGGACTCCCACATGTCTTAGCCCAGTGAAAAACCCCCTCATTCCGTGCCATTCCACCGTCGTCCATAGCTGCTGCAGGGGCAAGTGCCCGGCCCCCGCTCCCCACATCATCATATGCTGTCCCACTGCTTCTGATACCCATGACGCTTGTGTGCCAACTGGCACCTCCGGCCCCCACGTGTCACTCTCCTCCCACACACAGATAGTGATCAGTGACCCATTGTTTACTCTCTTCCGTCCCCTGGGCACCACAATGTCCGTTTGGACCCATGCCTCCGCCACATCCCTCATAGCCCCTCACATACCCCAGCCGCCCAGCCGGAACTCTTTCGTTCACCCAGCGTCACCCGTCCCAAGGCCTCCGCCTTAGTTCTGTACCTGAGTGTCCGTCCGGGACCTCCTCCTCCCGACTGGGAGCTGCAGTTCCCCCTTCTTCTTTCGTGCTCAGCTCCGACTGTGGCCGCACTGGACTCCTGCAACAAACAACACTAGAAGTCTGGTTACCTGATTTTCCCCCCACTCCCCTTCACTACCCCACTCAGCATCATCCCCTTACGCACATCAGCGTCCTTTCAACAATCTCATCCCCGTCACACACCTTCGCATTCCTCCAACTTCGTCCCTCAACATCCATGCCAAAAAATCCCCTACTTCGTCCCCCAACATCCACGCCATCATCCACAACTGTATCCATAACGTATGTAAGCTTCATAACGTGGTAATGTTCGCTGCGCGATCCCTCGTCGGAGGGAAGGCTGCAGCCGACCCCCCTACTGCTTCCGGCCAGCATCCCGAGGCCGTTGTGCGCCTCGCCGGCGGTGCCCCCCTTCTACCGGCCTCAATCGCCGGTCCTGGTTCCCCCCCCAACAGGTTGCTCCAACCTGTTGGGTCCCAAGCACCACCGGGCCTCGTGCCGTGCTGGCAGTCCCTCAACCCTAATCTGAAAGACCGACTAGCAGCTGAAAAGCCCGCAGGTCCCCCGCAGCCCCCCTCCCTCCAGTCCTCAGACTGACTACGCTGGCCGAAAGAGACAGGGGGCCACACCCCCTCCCCCCAGGGAAATCGCCGCCTGCCAGTCCCCAACAGCAGTCCCAGCCCCCCCACCGCCTGCCCGTGCCGCGGCCCCTGTGCGTGGCACTACCCTCTCCCAGCTGGACCACCCCCAGCACCCCAACCAGAGGAAACAGAGGGGGGGCCTGCTGCCCCCCCGTCGTCACCCGGTGTTCACCCCGCTCCCACGGAAAACCCCCCGAGGTCCCTTCCCCCTTCGGTGTACGAGTCCGCATGTGAGGGGACCCCAAATTCCTGCAATGACTGGGTAGGCCCCCTTCCCGGGGCTCCCGGCCACGATCCCATGTAGAAAACTCCCCCAGCCCGTCGTGGCCTGCACCCCCCCCCCACGCAGCTACCCGTGTCCACGTATTCAGAAAGCACACTGTGGGACATCCCACAGATTCAATAAAGATTCAGTTCACACAGTATGTGGATCTACGGCACACCCTGTCTCCCGGCCCTCCCCCATCGCCGCATTTCCACTCCAGGCCCCCCTCCCTGCAGGCGTGCCAACGCAGGTGAAGGCCTCCCGCCCCCCCCCTCACGAGCGCTCCTGGCATGCACGAGTCAGCGGGCAGATGCGCAAACGGGTCCTGCCGCCCGCTCCCACATTTCCCGTACTCCACTTAGAGCCGCCCCCTACCTGATGCGATCATCACACACGGTGGTGGCTCTTGCTGACACGCCACCACCGTACCGGCCACTCCTGCTGGCGCCGTCCTAGATGCGCAGGCCAGCCTGGCCCCACGTTCGCCGCAAGACACCAAAACGAGGAAGACCGCCCGGCCTGCCTGTCCAAACACCCACGGTTCGGCGCGGACGGCCTCCGCGTTGCACAACGCCAATGTTTCCAAAAAGGTGGGTGACCCTCCCTAACACTGCCCTACACTCCTATCACTACGAACCCCCCCACCCCTCCCCCGGCCGATCGACCAAACGGCTAGGGGCATAACTAACAAACTTTCCTTGTACCCCCCGGTGGTGCTCAGGTGTCAGGAAGAGGCCGGATCTTCCTCTCCTGACACCTTATATACCCACCCAGCTCCCGCCCCTTCCTTAACCCTTCTAATCCCACCCCCACCTTGTCCTTCCGGCCGTTGCGCGAATACCCCGGGGGAAGACTGGTCTGCGACCTTTACTTCCCCCGGGGGCTGCAGAAGACATGCAGCAACTATTTGAGACACAGCGGCATTAGGTTTCGCAGCGAAACAACGGACCCTGTCTGGTCGTGGTCTTGGCATAAAGGGCAATTTCTTGGTGAATCACAACAACAAAGTTACGAGCCTTCTTCTCATGCTCATGAGCCGAGTCAATTACTTGTGGGCATATTCTTGCAGCTTCGCAATGCAGAGAAACGACGGATTTGATAGCACACGCCCTGTCTCTCACCTACGACTGATGCCATTGGATGGGAGTGCTGTTAGGGGTGGTTCCAGTTAACCCTCTGCATCCCGTATTCCTGAGAGCGACACAGTTTCTGTTTTCTTCAGGCTGTTAACCCCCACAAGGCAATGAGTGTCGGCGGCAGGAACACAAAGTCTGCCATATTGATTCCTGCCTGCTGAGTAGCAGACACGCCCAGTGGTCATACTCCGGAGGTTTTCTTCTTGTTTCTTCACAGCCTCGTTCAATGGTGGATTGATGTTATGTTTCCAGGCTTCCTACGGTGATATGCACACCTGGTAAGATTGTTCCTAGTGCATATACCAGTTTTTACGGTGATATGCACACCTTGAATTCCTTTTCTCCTTTGTGCATACAGTAACTCATACGGTGATGTGCACACCTTTGTAACTTTTTTTGTGCTTGCTTTTGGGAGACATTTTACAGCCATTTTAAAGCTCATTTTCTGTATATCGTTGTACTACCACTGTGGTAATGTGAGGTGCATTGCTCATTATTTTTATATATTCTATTGTTACCGCTGTTATAACATGAGGTGCACATCTCTTTACTTTCAATGCTTATCCTTTCACCTGAGTTTTTTTGCCTTTTTGCCACATTAGTGAACACTCACTTTGTTACGCCTTGAGATTTATTGCTGTTAGTTATGGAAGCTTCTGGTGATAATTTGGTACAAGTACCCGCTGCTTCACCCCATGTTTCTGTTATCCCACCACCCTGTTTCTTGATGCAACCTGGTACACCACAAATGCCTTGGTATGATTGGGTCCTCATGTTCGATAACTATTTAGAAGCACTGGACGGAAGTGAGTTTAAGCCATCTCGGAAAAAAGCCTTACTGTTGAGTGCTGTTGGTAAGGAGGGTCAGAGAGTTTTTAGATATCTCCCTCAAGCGACTGGTACTAAAGGGGAAATTATTCAAGATGTGTATGTAGAGGCTAGAAGGAGACGTGCATCCTGGGAGACTGAGTCCCAAAGCTCAAAAGTTGCATTTGAGTCTGCCTGCCGGACCTGGGGGAGTAGTCGAAGTGCAGTTTGGTTGCCCATGAGGGACAACGACACCTGTGGCCAAAGTCACCCCACCTGGGCTGTGGACCAAGAAATAGCCCCAGGAAGACCCAGTCAACCACACAGCATCCTGTATACCAAGCATCAGGACCACTCCAAAGTTTATGACAGTTCACCAACAGAGCCTGGAACTGGACTTTAGACTGTTTTGGTGACAAGGCACCTGTCCTACTACTCATCAGCCCCCTGACCTTCCCCCTGTTGGAGCGGGTCACCTAAAATTGGCCAGAATATCCGAACACAACTCTTTAAACGTTTTACAGAGTTTTCACATGTTGTTGTTACCAATACTTTTTGAAATGTTGCAGTGATTTACGATTTACTTTAAACTCATTTTGGTGTCTACAATTTCTTAAAAATAAGGTCTCTTTGGTGTCAGATTTCATTTATGTTGCGCGACTTTCTTATTCCATTGTTTTGATACTTTTAAATGTTTACATATGTTCCTTGGTTTAAACATGACTGCTCGAAGCCACATCTACCCAGGGTTGAGTTAAGGTTTAACAAACAAGCCTGACTGGGCCCAAGTGAATTTTGTGAGTGTGTTACACGGTGAGGTTGCACAACCACACTATAAAATACACCACTTTCCTCACACTCTCCAATTTTTTCATTCTATTTATATCAGCACATGGTGATGCGAGTGACAATACATTGCATGAGATACAGGAAATGCAGCATTTTGAGAAGGGCTCCCAACAATCAGGTTGCATGGTGCAGGGCAGCATGAAGAGCTACAGAGTACTAGGGTGTGTCCCTTACCAAGATGGCCACTGTGAGGGAATGTGACCATGACGATGTAGCGCCTTGATTTACAACAGTCAGACACTACATGCAGAAGCAGGGTACCTACTATACAGTGCAACAGACATGGCCTGAGATGGAGGCCTGAACTGGTGCTACCAGGCACCGGGCATTTTCTCAATAGGCTTGAAGGGTGAGGGCCAGTTTCACTGCTGGTATTGAAAGGTTTTGTTGCTGAAAGTCAGGCTGGGCACGTTTCTTTCCTACAGCACTTCAGCGCTTTAAAAATAAACACTGCAAAACAAATGGTTTTAAAATGTACCCAATCAGACCACATTCCCTTCAAAACCACTTGTTTTTACATTTAGGGGGTTCAAGTCTCCCGCACGGTTGCCACGAGCAGCGATGACCTCAGGGCTTTAAGTGGGGAGGAATTGAGAATGCTGTTGCTTGGTTCGAAGAGTCCAGTACATTTGTGATAAAGACTCTTAAAAACTTAAAACAGTGTATTTCTTTATAATGTGATCATTTGCATTGCACTCAGGGCCAGACAGACCTTTTATTCCACCCAACATTTTCCCTACATTCTGGAGCCACTGGAGGCTGGTTTTGAAAGCCAAGGTACGCTACTGGAGCATCTGTCACTTTCCCTGAACTCCCTTAGGTTAATTGCAGAAGGCATGATGAGGCTTCAAAAGAGAAAGAGGGAGAGGCAGGGGGGAGATACAGAAAAAGCAACTAGAGAGGGAGAACAGAGAGAAGGAGAGAGGGAATGAATGGCAAGAGAGAGAGAGAGTGCAAGGAGACTAAGGGAGCAGGGCTGGTTTGAGACATTTTGTCAGGGCTACTTATGGTTCCCCAGTCCAGCTCTGCTGAAAGGACTTAGTTGGGCCAAAGGGACTACTCATGGCCAATGCACAAACAGCAAAGAAGACAAGATTATAAATGTGAATTAATCAAACAAATTAAATTGAACTTACTGAGCGCATGCTCACCACAAGACATCTTGGCACTATCAAAACACATAAAGAGTGACACAGTGAGACCAGGATCACTTAACAACAAAAAAAGGTTTCGAGTGCTTTCCTAAAAGACACATGACCAGTAATAGATATGATTCTTAACGGGAAGTCATTTTGTTATATGGAACCAAGTAAGGAAAGAGATATTCTGCCTATTCTAGACTTCCTCACAAGAGGAGTTGAAAAGTGTAACAGTTTGTTTGAATGAAATGTTGTTGCTGGCTTCTGAGCAAAGATTTATTGAAAAAAGGTGATTTTACCATGCCATTCCATAGATCAATCTGTGTATTATGCATATGTTTTTTAATATCAAACTCTGTTTCGTATTGGTCAGTTAGGTGGCAAACATACTGTGGAAACTCAGAACTTAATACTAACATGGCCTAGAGGCCCTACAACGATGTAAGGAGTGCCTGAGTCCCTGGAGCCCATATAACCAGTGAGACATTCTCCACATAAAAAATGAAGCATCTCAAAAAGGGTTTATTTATTTATTTATTTAAGTATTTATATAGCGCACTGCTACCCGAGGGCGTCTAGGCGCTTGCAGAATAGGCACACAGAATACACTAGATGTTATATTTCCAGTCCTTGGGCAGAGTTACAGAGTAAAGAGCCATGTCTTAAGGCCCTTCCTAAAGGACAATAGATCAGAAGCATTCTTTAAATAGAATGGTAGCTTATTCCACCATCTTGTAGTAATACTGAAGAAACTTTTACCACCCCATCTCTGAAGACGGAAAGTAGGCTCTGTTACCAGCTTCAGTGAGGTCGACCGAAGTGTACGTGCAGGGATATGCCATTTGAAGCACTTTATCAGGTAACTAGGGCCTGAATTTTGTAATGCTTTAAAGGCAATGAATAAGGCTTTAAACCTGATGCGCTTCTCCATTGGTAACCAGTGCAGAGTGTTGAGAGCATGTTTAGCTGACGAGTATTTGGCTAATCCAAAGAGCAATCTTGCGGCGGAGTTCTGAAGTACCTGTAGCTTTGCTACAACCGCTTTGTTTACTCCGACCAGTAGCCCATTACAGTAATCGATTTTCGATAACACTAAGGCTGACACCACAGTTTTCTGCAGGTTTGTCGGTATAAAATGGAGCACCTTCCTCAGAATTTTCATAGTGTAATAAATAGATGATGTAAGCCTTTTTACATGCTGGGAGAAGGATAGGGTGGAATCCATAATAACTCCAAGGTTTTTGGCTTTGGTGACTGGGACGGGGACAGTCCCCAATTCAGATGGCCACCAGTCTGAGGACCAGAATGTTGTGTCCTTGCCAAAAAGTAAAACCTCTATTTTATTTGAGTTTAACTTAAGGCAGTTTTCAGCCATCCATTTGCTGACACTTCTCATGCACTCCTTGAAATTCAAAGCTGTATCATGATTTTTGCTTGAGATCGATATGATAATCTGCGTGTCGTCTGCGTATGATACCAATTCAAAACCATGAGTTTTGATCATACGAGCCAGGGGAGCGACATAAACGTTGAAAAGGGTGGGGCTCAAGGATGAGCCCTGGGGCACCCCACATGGGAGCCTAAAACATTTTGATTTAAAACCTCCTACTTCAAATTGGAATACAAAGAAGCACTATTAAATAAAGGAAGAGGGTTCAGGACAAGGTTTAGAGAAATGTAAAATTAACACTTCAAGATAAAAAAAGTAAATTAAAGTAAAACATTCAAAACTTTTATTCCCTCAAAAAACACAAGTAAATTATAATTATGAAAAGCATGTATACTGCTTGAAAGTATGAAGGCTGCAGGCTGCACGGCAATGTCCTTTCTCATGTTTATTTTTGTTTATAATATATTTGTGTAGCTTGGACAATGGAAGTGATGCAACACTTTGCACCGTGCAAATATCTGGTACAAATTCAGGCTGTACTTTGATGGATCTTTAGTTCTGGACTGTGTCTGTCAAAGCAATCAATACAATTAAATAATGTGAAGCACGTTTGATCCCACAAAGAAGACAGAGACTATTGGATTTGCAAACCATAAAGGTTTTATTAAAAGATTTGCAAAGTTACAAATTCAAATCATGATATTAGTTGTAAGTCAGTTGTCAATGCATGAACGCATTGGTCAATATAATTCAAAATAATTCAAAATCATAAATGCAAAGACAAAATGTTTGGGACAAGTCAGACAGAAAGCATTGGTGTGGGAAGCCTCTGAAAGGCAGTATAAATAAATAAAAATAAAGTTTTGTCTAGCAAGCAGGGGAGGCAGCTGCCCATGATTCAGTTGAAGTCCTTCGGGCAAGGGAAAAAGGCATCTGCTCTAAAGGAAGTTAAATGGGAATCTCCAGGGCCATAGACGGAAGTATATTTGTAGGAGAGCATAGCCCTCAACTATGACCAAACAATAAATCTGTGCTCTTCAGTGGCATTTTTTTCCCAAATACTGGGAGCACTACAAAATAACTAAAACCAGAATTTATTGGTACAAGAATATTAAGGAAAGAATATTGAAAGGTAAGTGCATATAGGGAAGTATAGATTTACTATTCGTATCTCCACAGTTACATACTTTGAAGAGAGATATATATATATATATATATATATATATACCCATGTCATGTGATCAAGGCTCTTGAGGAGTCGAAACGCGTAATGGCGGCAGAATAAAGCAGTAAACCTCACATACAAGTGGTCCGTGTCCGTGTGTTTTGGAGAGGATTGAGAGCAACGACGGCGATCGTGATATATATATATATATATATATATTACCTACTGGCGGTCGCCAGTAGGTAGTTATAGTTAGGACCTATTTTCCATAGGAAAAGCATTTTTTGTTTTCCCAATAACTTTAGCGTCGTTTGACGAATCATTGGGAAATTTTCAAAACTAGTGGGGCGCTCCGGTCAGCTCCTGTCTTGAAAGTTTCGGGGTGATTCGCCAAGCAAGGGCCGAGAAAAAAGGGGGGTCCCAAAACGTGTTTTCTCCATGTTAATTTCCATAGGAAACTTTAGACACGGCTACAGCCCGAACTGCTGAACGGAATTACACGAAATTTGGCAAAAAGGTAGCCCTTGGTTCAGAAAGAGTCCTTTTTGTTAAATGGTGTAAATCCGTTCAGTAGTTCCTGAGAAATTAAAAAAATTGAGGTCGGAAAATCAATTTCCCATAGGAAACTTTAGCCAAGTCTACAGCCCGAACTGCTGAACGGAATTACACCAAATTGGGCAAAACGGTAGTCCTTGGTTCAGAAAGAGCCCTTTTTTTTAAATGGTGTAAATCCATTCAGTAGTTTTTGAGATATTATAGGAAAAAATCTTTATATATCTGGGCGGGACCTAACTACACAAGCTTGGCTCTAATTGGCTGCCAACACTTCAATCCAGGAAGTGTTGGCAGCCATCTTGGTGCAATGCTTTTTAGGTCTCGCCTAGCGACGCAGCGCATGCGCTGCTCGCTTGGCGAGATTTATTGTTGTCGATTTTTCTTCCGAAGAAGAACACTACCCCCAGCACGACCCCCTACACTACCCAAACACCACTGTACTACCCTAAAACACTACCCCCAGCACGACCCCCTACACTGCCCAAACACCACTGCACAACCCTAAAACACTACCTCAGCACGACCCCCTACACTACCCAAGCACCACTGCACTACCCTAAACCCTAAAACACTACCCCCAGCACGACCCACTACACTAACCAAACACTACTGCACTACCCTAAACCCTAAAACACTACCCCCAGCACGACCCCATACACTACCCAAACACCACTGCACTACCCTAAACCCTAAAACACTACCCCCAGCACGACCCCCTACACTACCCAAACACCACTGCACTACCCTAAACCCTAAAACACTACCCCCAGCACGAACCCCTACACTACCCACACACCACTGCACTACCCTAAACCCTAAAACACTATCCCCAGCACGACACCCTACACTACACAAACACCACTGCACTACCCTAAACCCTAAAACACTACCCCCAGCACAACCCCCTACACTACCCAAACCCAACTGCACTACCCTAAACCCTAAAACACTACCCCCAGCATGACCCCTACACTACCCAAACACCACTGCACTACCCTAAAATACGACCCCCTACTCTACCCAAACACCACTGCACTACCCTAAACCCTAAACACTACCCCCAGCATGACCCCTACACTACCCAAACACCACTGCACTACCCTAAACCCTAAAACACTACCCCAAGCACGACCCCTACACTACACAAACATCACTGCACTACCCTAAACCCTAAATCTACCCCCAGCACGACCCCCTATACTACCCAAACATCACTGCACTACCCTAAACCCTAAATCTACCCCCAGCACAACCCCCTACACGACCCAAACACCACTGCACTGCCCTAAACCCTAAAACACTACCCCCAGCACGACCCCCTACACACCCAAACACCACTTCACTACCCTAAACCCTAAAACACTACCCCAGCACGACCCCCTACACTACCCAAACACCACTGCACTACCCTAGACCCAATACACTACCCCCAGCATGACCCCCTACACTACCCAAACACCACTGCACTACCCTAAACCCTAAAACACTACCCCCAGCACAACCCCCTCCACTACACAAACACCACTGCACTACCCTAAACCCTAAATCTACCCCCAGCACGACCCCCTACACTACCCAAACACCACTGCACTACCCTAAACCCTACATCTACCCCCAGCACAACCTCCTTCACTACCCAAACACCACTGCACTACCCTAAACCCAAAAACACTATCCCCAGCATGACCCCCTACACTACCCAAACACCACTGCACTACCCTAAACCCTAAAACACTACCCCCAGCACGACCCCCTACACTACCCAAACACCATTGCACTACCCTAAATCCTAAATCTACCCCCAGCAAGACCCCCTACATTACACAAACACCACTGCACTACCCTAAACCCTAAAACACTACCCCCAGCACGACCCCCTACACTACCCAAACACCACTGCACTACCCTAAACCCAAAAACACTACCCCCAGCACGACCCCCTACATTACACAAACACCACTGCACTAACCTAAACCCTAAAACACTACCCCCAGCATGACCCCCTACACTACCCAAACACCACTGCACTACCCTAAAACCTACAACACTACCCCCAGCACAACAACCTACACTACCCAAGCACCACTGCACTACCCTAAACCCTAAAACACTACCCCCAGCACGACCCCCTACACTACCCAAACACCACTGCACTACCCTAAACCCTAAAACACTACCCCCAGCACGACACCCTACACTACCCAAACACCACTGCACTACCCTAAACCCTAAATCTACCCCCAGCATGACCCCCTACACTACCCAAACACCACTGCGCTACCCTAAACCCTAAAACACTACCCCCAGCACGACCCCCTATACTACACAAACACCACTGCAATACCCTAAAACACTACCCCCAGCACGACCCCCTAACTACACAAACACCACTGCGCTACCCTAAACCCTAAAACACTACCCCCAGCACGACCCCCTACACTACCCAAACACCACTGCGCTACCCTAAACCCTAAAACACTACCCCCAGCACGACCCCCTATACTACACAAACACCACTGCAATACCCTAAACCCTAAAACACTACCCCCAGCACGACCCCCTACACTACCCAAACACCACTGCACTATCCTAAACCCTAAAACACGACCCCCTACACTACACAAACACCACTGCACTACCCTAAACCCTAAAACACTACCCCCAGTACGACCCCCTACACTACATAAACACCACTGCACTATCCTAAACCCTAAAACACTACCCCCTACACTACACAAACACCACTGCACTACCCTAAACCCCAAAACACTACCCCCAGCACGACCCCCTACACCACACAAACACC
Source organism: Calotriton arnoldi (assembly GCA_963921515.1). Classification (NCBI taxonomy): domain Eukaryota; kingdom Metazoa; phylum Chordata; class Amphibia; order Caudata; family Salamandridae; genus Calotriton; species Calotriton arnoldi. The sequence goes on from CAWUFW010009155.1 coordinate 633,160, forward strand.
ACTGCACTACCCTAAACTCTAAATCTACCCCCAGCACGACCCCTACACTACCCAAACACCACTGCACTACCCTAAACCCTAAAACACTACCCCCAGCATGACCCCCTACACTACCCAAACACCACTGCACTACCCTAAACCCTAAAACACTACCCCCAGCACAACCCCCTACACTACCCAAACACCACTGCACTACCCTGAACCCTACATCTACCCCCAGCACAACCTCATACACTACCCAAACACCACTGCACTACCCTAAACCCAAAAACACTACAGCACGACCCCCTACACTACCCAAACACCACTGCACTACCCTAAACCCAAAAACACTATGCCCAGCATGACCCCCTACACTACCCAAACACCACTGCACTACCCTAAACCCTAAAACACCTACCCCCAGCATGACCCCCTACACTACCCAAACACCATTGCACTACCCTAAATCCTAAATCTACCCCCAGCAAGACCCCCTACACTACACAAACACCACTGCACTACCCTAAACCCTAAAACACTACCCCCAGCACGACCCCCTACAATACCCAAACACCACTGCATTACCCTAAACCCTAAAACACTACCACCAGCACAACCCCCTACATTACACAAACACCACTGCACTAACCTAAACCCTAAACCACTACCCCCAGCATGACCCCCTACACTACCCAAACACCACTGCACTACCCTAAACCCTACAACACTACACCCAGCACAACAACCTACACTACCCAAACACCACTGCACTACACTAAACCCTAAAACACTACCCCCAGCACGACCCCCTACACTACCCAAACACCACTGCACTACCCTAAACCCTAAATCTACCCCCAGAATGACCCCCTATACTACCCAAACACCACTGTGCTACCCTAAACCCTAAAACACTACCCCCAGCACGACCCCCTATACTACACAAACACCACTGCAATACCCTAAACCCTAAAACACTGCCCCCAGCACGACCCCTACACTACACAAACACCACTGCACTACCCTAAACCCTATAACACTACCCCCAGCACGACCCCCTACACTACCCAAACACCACTGCACTATCCTAAACCCTAAAACACGACCCCTACACTACACAAACACCACTGCACTACCCTAAACCCTAAAACACTACCCCCAGCACGACCCCCTACACTACACAAACACCACTGTACTATCCTAAACCCTAAAACACTACCCCCTACACTACACAAACACCACTGCACTACCCTAAACCCCAAAACACTACCCCCAGCACACCCCCTACACCACACAAACACCACTGCACTACCCTAAACACTAAATCTACCCCCAGCACGACCCCCTACACTACCCAAATACCACTGCACTAACCTAAACCCTAAAACACTACCCCCAGCACAACCCCCTACACTACCCAAACACCACTGCACTACCCTAAACCCTAAAACACTACCCCCAGCATGACCCCCTACACTACCCATACACCACTGTGCTACCCTAAACCCTAAAACACTACCAGCAGCACGACCCCCTACACTACCCAAACACCACTGCGCTATCCTAAACCCTAAAACACTACCCCCAAAATGACCCCCTACACTTCACAAACACCACTGCGCTACCCTAAACCTTAAAACACTACCCCCAGCACGACCCCTTACACTACCCAAACACCACTGCGCTACCCTAAACCCTAAAACACTACCCCCAGCACGACCCCCCACACTACCCAAACACCACTGCACTACCCTAAAACACTACCCCAGCACGACCACCTACACTACCCAAACACCACTGCACTACCCTAAACCCTAAAACACTACCCCCAGCACGACCCAGTACACTACCCAAACACTACTGCACTACCCTAAACCCTAAAACACTACCCCCAGCATGACCCCTACACTACCCAAACACCACTGCACTACCCTAAACGTTAAAACACTACCCCCAGCACGACCCCCTACACTACCCAAACCCAACTGCACTACCCTAAACCCTAAAACACTACCCCCAGCATGACCCCCTACACTACCCAACACCACTGCACTACCCTAAAACACGACCCCCTACACTACCCAAACACCACTGCACTACCCTAAACCCTAAAACACTACCCCCAGCACGACCCCCTACACAAACACGACTGCACTACCCTAAACCCTAAAACACTACCCCCAGCACGACCCCCTACACTACACAAACATCACTGCACTACCCTAAACCCTAAATCTACCCCCAGCACGACCCCCTACACTACCCAAACATCACTGCACTACCCAAAACCCTAAATCTACCCCCAGCACGACCCCCTACACACCCAAACACCACTTCACTACCCTAAACCCTAAAACACTACCCCAGCACGACCCCCTACACTACACAAACACCACTGCACTACCCTAAACCCTAAAGCACTACCCACAGCATGACCCCCTACACTACCCAAACACTACTGCACTACCCTAAACCCTAAAACACTACCCCCAGCACAACCCCCTACACTACACAAACACCTCTGCACTACCCTAAACCCTAAACCTACCCCCAGCACGACCCCCTACACTACCCAAACACCACTGCACTACCCTAAACCCTACATCTACCCCCAGCACAACCTTCTACACTACCCAAACACCACTGCACTACCCTAAACCCTAAAACACTACAGCACGACCCCCTACACTACCCAAACACCACTGCACTACCCTAAACCCAAAAACACTATCCCCAGCATGACCCCCTAAACTACCCAAACACCACTGCACTACCCTAAACCCTAAAACACTACCCCCAGCACGACCCCCTACACTACCCAAACACCATTGCACTACCCTAAATCCTAAATCTACCCCCAGCAAGACCCCCTACACTACACAAACACCACTGCACTACCCTAAACCCTAACACACTACCCCCAGCACGACCCCCTACACTACCCAAACACCACTGCACTACCCTAAACCCTAAAACACTACCCCCAGCACGACCCCTACACTACACAAACACCACTGCACTAACCTAAACCCTAAAACACTACCCCCAGTATGACCCCTCACACTACCCAAACACCACTGCACCACTCCTAAACCCTACAACACTACCCCCAGCACAACAACCTACACTACCCAAGCACCACTGCACTCACCCTAAACCCTAAAACACTAACCCCCAGCACGACCCGCTACACTACCCAAACACCACTGCACTACCCTAAACCCTAAAACACTACCCCCAGCAAGACCCCCACACTACCCAAACACCACTGCACTACCCTAAATCTACCCCCAGCACGACCCCCTACACTACACTCCAAACATCACTGCGCTACCCTAAACCCTAAAACACTACCCCCAGCACGCACCTCCTATACTACACAAACACCACTGCAACTACTCCTAAACCCTAAAACACTACCCCAGCACGACCCCTACACTCAGCACCAAACACCACTGCACTACCCTAAACCCTATAACACTACCTCCCAGCATGACCCCCCTACACTACTCAAACACCACTGCACTATCCTAAACCCTAAAACTACTTCCAACCCCCTACACCACACAAACACCACTGCACTACCCTAAACCCTAAAACACTACCCCAGCACGACCTCCTGCACTACAATCAAACACCACTGCACTATCCTAAACCCTAAAACACTACCCCCACACTCACACAAACACCCACTGCACTACTCCTAAACCCCAAAACACTACCTCCCAGCACGACCCCCTACACCACCACAAACACCACTGCACTACCCTAAACACTAAATCTACACCCAGCACGACCCTCACACTACCCAAATACCACTGCACTAACTCTAAACCTCCAAAACACTACCCCCCAGCACAACCCCTACACTCACCCCAAACACCACTGCACCACCCTTAAACCCTAAAACACTCACTCCCCAGCACAACCCCCCTACACTACCCAAACACCACTGCACTACCTTAAACCCTAAAACACCACCCCCAGCACAACCCCTACACTACTCCATACACCACTGCGCCACCCCTAAACCTCAAAACACTACCCCCAGCACAACCCCCTACACTACCCAAACACCACTGCGCCATCCTAAACCCTAAAACACTACCCCCAGCATGACCCCCTCACACTTGCAAACACCACTGCGCTACCCTAAACCTTAAACACTACCGCAGCATGACCCCTTACACTCACCCAAACACCACTGCGCTACCCTAACCCAAACACTACCCAGCACTACCACCCACACTACCCAAACACCACTGCACTACCCCTAAACCCTAAAACACTACCCTCAGCACGACCCACCTACACTACCCAAACACTACTGGGCTACTCCTAAACCCTAAACACTACCCCAGCATGACCCCTACACTACCCAAACACCAGTGCACCATCCTAAACATTAAAACACTACCCCAGCATGACCCCTACACTACCCAAACACCACTGCACCACCCTAAACCCTAAAACACTACCCCCAGCACGACCCCTCACACTACCCAAACACCACTGCACTCACCCTAACCCCTAAAACACTACCCCCAGCACGACCCCCTACACTACCACAAACATCACTGCACTACCCTAAAACACTCACCCCCAGCATGACCCCTACACTACCCAAACACCACTGCACCTACCTCTAAACCCTAAAACACTATACCCAGCACGACCCCTACACACCCAAACACCACTGCACTACCCTGAACCCCAAAACACTACACCCAGCATGACCCCACACTACCCAAACAGCACTGCACTACCTCTAAACACTAAAACGCTACCCCAGCATGACCCCTCTATACTACCCAAACACCACTGTACCACCCTAAACCCTAAAACACTACCCCCAGCATTACTCCCTATACTACCCAAACACCACTGCGCTACCCTAAACTCCTAATACACTACCCCAGCACAACCTCCCCACACTACACAAACACCACTGCGCCACTCCCAAATCCTAAACGCAACACCCAGCATCACCCCTCTCACTCTACACAAACACCAGTGCGCCACCCTAAACCCCAAAACTACCCCCAGCACGATCCCTCTTCACTACACAAACACCACTGCACCACTCCTAAAACACTACCCCCAGCACGACCCCCTACACTACACAAACACCACTGCACTACCCTAATCCTAAAACACTCACTCCCAGCACTACCTCCCACACTCACCCAAAACACCACTGCACTACCTCAACCCTAAAACACTACCCCCAGCATGACCCACTACACTCACCACAAACACCACTGCAATACCCTAAACCCTAAAACACTACCCCGCATCGACCACCCACACTACCCAAACACCACTGCACTACTCCTAAACCCTAAAAGACTACCTCCAGCACGATCCCCCACACTACACAAACACCATCATGCACTGCACTACCCTAAAACACTACCCCCAGCATGACTTCCTTACACTACCCAAACACCACTGCACTACCCTAAACCCCAACTCTGCCCCCAGCATGACCCTCTACACTACACAAACACCACTGTACTACCCTAAAACACTACTCCAACACGACCCCCTACACTACACAAACACCACTGCACTACCCTAAAACACTACCCCCAGCACCGACCCTCTCACACTATACAAACACCACTGCACTACCCTAACCCTAAAACACTACCCCCAGCACGAACCCCACACTCACCTGGGAAACACCACTGCACTACCTTAAACCCCAAAACACTACCTCCCAGCATGACCCTACACTACACAAACACCACGGCACTACCCTAAACCCTAAAACACTACCTCCCAGCGATGACGCCTACACTCACCCAAACACCACTGCACTCACCTTAAACTCCTAAAAACATCTACCTCCCAGCACTCACCTCCCTACACTACGCAAACACCAGCTGCACTCACCTATAACCCTAAAACACTACTCCCAGCATTACCCCCTGCTAACTACACAAACACTACTGCACTACCCCAAACTCCTAAAACGCCACTCCCAGCAAACGACCTTCACACTACCCAAAACGACCACTGCACCACCCTAAACCCTAAATCTGCCCCCAGCACCGACTCCCTACACTGCCCAAACACCACTGCAATGGCCCTAAACCCTAAAACACTACTCCCCAGCACGCACTCCTACACTACACACACACAAACCACTGCACTGGGCTCCTAAACCCCTGTAACACTACCTCCCAGCCGACCCCTACACTACCCAAACACCACTGCACTACCCCAAACTCCTAAACACTACCTCAGCACGACCCCACACTACACTCAACACCACTGCACTACCCTAAAAACACTGCCCCGAGCACGGCACCCCTACACTCACATCAAACACCACTGCACTAACTCTAAAACACTACACCCAGCCCGACCCCACACTATGGCCAAACACCATTGCACTGCTCCTAAACTCCTAAAACACTACCCCCAGCACGACTCCTCACACTCACCCAAACACCACTGCACTACTCCTAAACTCCTAAAAACACTACTCCCCAGCATGACCCCTTACACTCACACAAACACCACTGCACTACCCTAAACCCCAAAACACTACTCCTTGGCACGACCCCCCACACTACCCAAACACCACTGCACTACTTCCTAAACCTTCCTAAAAACACTCACTCCCCAGCACTACTCCCCTACACTACAGGACAAACAACCACTGCACTACCTCTAAACCCTGCAAAAACACTACTTCCCCAGCACGTCCCCTCACACTACCCAAACACCACTGCACCTACCCTAAACCCCTAAAACACTACTTCCCCAGCACGACACACCTACACAGTTTACCCAAACACCACTGCACTACCCTAAACTCCTAAACCCGCCTCAGCATGACCCCCACACTACTCAAACACCACTGCGCTCATCCCTAAACCCCTAAAACACTACCCCCAGCACGACCCCTATACTACACACAAACACCACTGCAATACCCTAAAACACTTACTTCCCCAGCACGACTCCTCTCTAACTCCACAAACACCACTGCGCTCACCCTAAACCCTCCCAAAACACTACCCCCAGCACGACCCCCTACACTACCCAAACACCACTGCACTACCCTGGGAACCCTAAAACACAACCCCCAGCATCAGACCCCCCCCACACTACCCAAACACCCTCACCATGCGCCACCCTAAACTCCTAAAACACCACTTCCCCAGCACGACTCCTCCCCTATACCACACAAACACCACTGCAACACTCCTAAACCCTAAAACACTACCCCCCAGCACGACCCCCTACACCATCCAAACACCACTGCACTATCTCTGAACCCCAAAACACGACACCCTACACTACACAAACACCACTGCACTACCCTTAAACCCTAAACTACACCACCCCAGCACGACTTTCCATACTACACACAAACACCACTGCACTCCTATCCTAAACTCCTAAAACACTACCCCCTACACCACACAAACACACACACTGCACTCACCTCCTAAACCCCAAAAACACTACTCCCAGCACGACCCCCTACACCTCACAAACACCACTGCACCACCCCTAAACTCTAACCCACTCCCCCAGCACCCAGACTCCCTACACTCACTCCAAACACCACTGCACTACCCCTAAACCCTAAAACACTACCCCTAGCATGACCCCTCACACTACCCAAAAACACCACTGCACTCCGACTCCTAAACCCCTAAACACTATCTCACCAGCACAACCCCCTCACACTACCCAAACACCACTGCACTACTCCTGAACCTGCGTACATCTACCCCACAGCACAACTCATACACACTACCCAAACACCACTGCACTCACCCCTAAACCCAAAAACACTACAGCACTCGACTCCCCTACACTGCCCAAACACCACTGCACTACCCTGGGAAACCTCAAAACACTATCCCAGCATGACCCCCTACACTACCCAAACACCACCGGGCAACTACCCTAAACTCCTAAAACACCTACCCCTACAGCACGACTCCCTACACTACCCAAACACCATTGCACTACCCTAAATCTCTAAATCTACCCCAGCAAGGACCCCCACACTACACACAAACACCACTGCACTGGCTCCTAAACCCTCTCAAAACACCACCTCCAGCACGCACCCCCTACACTACCCAAACACCACTGCACAACCCCTAAACCCTAATACTCTGCCCCAGCACAACCCCTACATTACACACAAACACCACTGCACTCACTCCCAACTCCTAAACCACTACTTCCCCAGCAGGGACCTCCCCGGCACTCTACCTGCTAAACACCACTGCACTACCTCCTAAACCCTAGCAACACTACCCCCAGCACAACAACCCCACACTACCCAAACACCACGGCTGCACTGCACTTCAACTCCTAAACACTACTTCCCCCAGCACGACCCCTACACTACCCAAACACCACTGCACTACCCCTAAACCCTAAATCTACTCCCCTCTAGAATGACCCCTATACTAGCTTCCAAACACCACTGCAGCTACCCTAAACCCTTAAACAACACTCGCGCCCCCAGCATCGACCCCTATACCACACAAACACCACTGGGCAACACCCCAAACCCTAAAACACTGCCCCCAGCATGACCCCTACACTACACAAAACACCACTGCACTACCCTAAACCCTATAACAACACTAACACTCCCAGCACCGACCCCTCACACTACCCAAACACCACTGCACTACCCTAAACCCTAAAACACTACCCCCAGCACGACCCCCTACACTACCCAAACACCACTGCACTACCCTAAACCCTAAAACACTACCCCCAGCACGACCCCCTACACTACACAAACACCACTGCACTACCCTAAACCCTAAAACACTACCCCCAGCACGACCCCCTACACTACCCAAACACCACTGCACTACCCTAAACCCTAAAACACTACCCCCAGCACGACCCCCTACACTACCCAAACACCACTGCACTACCCTAAACCCTAAAACACTACCCCAGCACGACCCCCTACACTACACAAACACCACTGCACTACCCTAAACCCTAAAACACTACCCCCAGCACGACCCCCTACACTACCCAAACACCACTGCACTACCCTAAACCCTAAAACACTACCCCCAGCATGACCCCTACACTACCCAAACACCACTGCACTACCCTAAACCCTAAAACACTACCCCCAGCACGACCCCCTACACTACCCAAACACCACTGCACTACCCTAAACCCTAAAACACTACCCCTGTGCACTACCCCCTACACTACCCAAACACCACACTACCCTAAACCCTAAACACTACCCCCAGCATGACCCCCTACACTACACAAACACCACTGCACTACCCTAAACCCTAAAACACTACCCCCAGCACGACCCCCTACACTACACAAACACCACTGCACTACCCTAAACCCTAAAACACTACCCCCAGCACGACCCCCTACACTACCCAAACACCACTGCACTACCCTAAACCCTAAACACTACCCCCAGCACGACCCCCTACACTACACAAACACCACTGCACTACCCTAAACCCTAAAACACTACCCCCAGCACGACCCCCTACACTACACAAACACCACTGCACTACCCTAAACCCTAAAACACTACCCCCAGCATGACCCCCTACACTACCCAAACACCACTGCACTACCCTAAACCCTAAAACACTACCCCCAGCACGACCCCCTACACTACCCAAACACCACTGCACTACCCTAAACCCTAAAACACTACCCCCAGCACGACCCCCTACACTACACAAACACCACTGCACTACCCTAAACCCTAAAACACTACCCCCAGCACGACCCCCTACACTACCCAAACACCACTGCACTACCCTAAACCCTAAAACACTACCCCCAGCACGACCCCCTACACTACCCAAACACCACTGCACTACCCTAAACCCTAAAACACTACCCCCAGCATGACCCCCTACACTACACAAACACCACTGCACTACCCTAAACCCTAAAACACTACCCCCAGCACGACCCCCTACACTACCCAAACACCACTGCACTACCCTAAACCCTAAAACACTACCCCCAGCACGACCCCCTACACTACACAAACACCACTGCACTACCCTAAACCCTAAAACACTACCCCCAGCACGACCCCCTACACTACCCAAACACCACTGCACTACCCTAAACCCTAAAACACTACCCCCAGCACGACCCCCTACACTACACAAACACCACTGCACTACCCTAAACCCTAAAACACTACCCCCAGCACGACCCCCTACACTACACAAACACCACTGCACTACCCTAAACCCTAAAACACTACCCCCAGCACGACCCCCTACACTACACAAACACCACTGCACTACCCTAAACCCTAAAACACTACCCCCAGCACGACCCCCTACACTACACAAACACCACTGCACTACCCTAAACCCTAAAACACTACCCCCAGCACGACCCCCTACACTACCCAAACACCACTGCACTACCCTAAACCCTAAAACACTACCCCCAGCACGACCCCCTACACTACCCAAACACCACTGCACTACCCTAAACCCTAAAACACTACCCCCAGCACGACCCCCTACACTACACAAACACCACTGCACTACCCTAAACCCTAAAACACTACCCCCAGCACGACCCCCTACACTACACAAACACCACTGCACTACCCTAAACCCTAAAACACTACCCCCAGCACGACCCCCTACACTACCCAAACACCACTGCACTACCCTAAACCCTAAAACACTACCCCAGCACGACCCCTACACTACACAAACACCACTGCACTACCCTAAACCCTAAAACACTACCTCCAGCACGATCCCCTACACTACACAAACACCACTGCACTACCCTAAACCCTAAAACACTACCCCAGCATGACCCCCTACACTACACAAACACCACTGCACTACCCTAAACCCTAAAACACTACCCCCAGCACGACCCCCTACACTACACAAACACCACTGCACTACCCTAAACCCTAAAACACTACCCCCAGCACGACCCCCTACACTACCCAAACACCACTGCACTACCCTAAACCCTAAAACACTACCCCCAGCACGACCCCCTACACTACCCAAACACCACTGCACTACCCTAAACCCTAAAACACTACCCCCAGCACGACCCCCTACACTACCCAAACACCACTGCACTACCCTAAACCCTAAAACACTACCCCCAGCACGACCCCCTACACTACCCAAACACCACTGCACTACCCTAAACCCTAAAACACTACCCCCAGCATGACCCCTACACTACACAAACACCACTGCACTACCCTAAACCCTAAAACACTACCCCCAGCACGACCCCTACACTACCCAAACACCACTGCACTACCCTAAACCCTAAAACACTACCCCCAGCACGACCCCCTACACTACACAAACACCACTGCACTACCCTAAACCCTAAAACACTACCCCCAGCACGACCCCCTACACTACCCAAACACCACTGCACTACCCTAAACCCTAAAACACTACCCCCAGCACGACCCCCTACACTACCCAAACACCACTGCACTACCCTAAACCCTAAAACACTACCCCCAGCATGACCCCCTACACTACCCAAACACCACTGCACTACCCTAAACCCTAAAACACTACCCCCAGCACGACCCCCTACACTACCCAAACACCACTGCACTACCCTAAACCCTAAAACACTACCCCCAGCACGACCCCCTACACTACCCAAACACCACTGCACTACCCTAAACCCTAAAACACTACCCCCAGCACGACCCCCTACACTACACAAACACCACTGCACTACCCTAAACCCTAAAACACTACCCCCAGCACGACCCCCTACACTACCCAAACACCACTGCACTACCCTAAACCCTAAAACACTACCCCAGCACGACCCCCTACACTACCCAAACACCACTGCACTACCCTAAACCCTAAAACACTACCCCCAGCACGACCCCCTACACTACCCAAACACCACTGCACTACCCTAAACCCTAAAACACTACCCCCAGCATGACCCCCTACACTACCCAAACACCACTGCACTACCCTAAACCCTAAAACACTACCCCCAGCACGACCCCCTACACTACCCAAACACCACTGCACTACCCTAAACCCTAAAACACTACCCCCAGCATGACCCCCTACACTACACAAACACCACTGCACTACCCTAAACCCTAAAACACTACCCCCAGCACGACCCCCTACACTACCCAAACACCACTGCACTACCCTAAACCCTAAAACACTACCCCCAGCACGACCCCCTACACTACACAAACACCACTGCACTACCCTAAACCCTAAAACACTACCCCCAGCACGACCCCCTACACTACCCAAACACCACTGCACTACCCTAAACCCTAAAACACTACCCCCAGCACGACCCCCTACACTACCCAAACACCACTGCACTACCCTAAACCCTAAAACACTACCCCCAGCATGACCCCCTACACTACCCAAACACCACTGCACTACCCTAAACCCTAAAACACTACCCCCAGCACGACCCCCTACACTACCCAAACACCACTGCACTACCCTAAACCCTAAAACACTACCCCAGCATGACCCCTACACTACCCAACACCACTGCACTACCCTAAAGCACGACCCCTACACTACCCAAACACCACTGCACTACCCTAAACCCTAAAACACTACCCCCAGAACGACCCCATACACTACACAAACACCACTGCACTACCCTAAACCCTAAAACACTACCCCCAGCACGACCCCCTACACTACACAAACACCACTGCACTACCCTAAACCCTAAAACACTACCCCCAGCACGACCCCCTACACTACACAAACACCACTGCACTACCCTAAACCCTAAAACACTACCCCCAGCACGACCCCCTACACTACCCAAACACCACTGCACTACCCTAAACCCTAAAACACTACCCCCAGCACGACCCCCTACACTACCCAAACACCACTGCACTACCCTAAACCCTAAAACACTACCCCCAGCACGACCCCTACACTACACAAACACCACTGCACTACCCTAAACCCTAAAACACTACCCCCAGCACGACCCCCTACACTACCCAAACACCACTGCACTACCCTAAACCCTAAAACACCCCAGCACGACCCCTACACTACACAAACACCACTGCACTACCCTAAACCCTAAAACACTACCCCCAGCACGACCCCCTACACTACACAAACACCACTGCACTACCCTAAACCCTAAAACACTACCCCAGCACGACCCCCTACACTACACAAACACCACTGCACTACCCTAAACCCCAAAACACTACCCCCAGCACGACCCCCTACACTACACAAACACCACTGCACTACCCTAAACCCTAAAACACTACCCCCAGCACGACCCCCTACACTACACAAACACCACTGCACTACCCTAAACCCTAAAACACTACCCCCAGCACGACCCCCTACACTACCCAAACACCACTGCACTACCCTAAACCCTAAAACACTACCCCCAGCACGACCCCCTACACTACCCAAACACCACTGCACTACCCTAAACCCTAAATACTACCCCCAGCACGACCCCTACACTACCCAAACACCACTGCACTACCCTAAACCCTAAAACACTACCCCCAGCACGACCCCCTACACTACCCAAACACCACTGCACTACCCTAAACCCTAAAACACTACCCCCAGCACGACCCCCTACACTACCCAAACACCACTGCACTACCCTAAACCCTAAAACACTACCCCCAGCACGACCCCCTACACTACCCAAACACCACTGCACTACCCTAAACCCTAAAACACTACCCCCAGCACGACCCCCTACACTACACAAACACCACTGCACTACCCTAAACCCTAAAACACTACCCCCAGCACGACCCCCTACACTACCCAAACACCACTGCACTACCCTAAACCCTAAAACACTACCCCCAGCACGACCCCCTACACTACACAAACACCACTGCACTACCCTAAACCCTAAAACACTACCCCCAGCATGACCCCCTACACTACCCAAACACCACTGCACTACCCTAAACCCTAAAACACTACCCCCAGCACGACCCCCTACACTACACAAACACCACTGCACTACCCTAAACCCTAAAACACTACCCCCAGCACGACCCCCTACACTACCCAAACACCACTGCACTACCCTAAACCCTAAAACACTACCCCCAGCACGACCCCCTACACTACCCAAACACCACTGCACTACCCTAAACCCTAAAACACTACCCCCAGCACGACCCCCTACACTACACAAACACCACTGCACTACCCTAAACCCTAAAACACTACCCCCAGCATGACCCCCTACACTACACAAACACCACTGCACTACCCTAAACCCTAAAACACTACCCCCAGCACGACCCCCTACACTACCCAAACACCACTGCACTACCCTAAACCCTAAAACACTACCCCCAGCACGACCCCTACACTACACAAACACCAGCACGACCCCCTACACTACCCAAACACCACTGCACTACCCTAAACCCTAAAACACTACCCCCAGCACGACCCCCTACACTACCCAAACACCACTGCACTACCCTAAACCCTAAAACACTACCCCCAGCACGACCCCCTACACTACCCAAACACCACTGCACTACCCTAAACCCTAAAACACTACCCCCAGCACGACCCCCTACACTACACAAACACCACTGCACTACCCTAAACCCTAAAACACTACCCCCAGCACGACCCCCTACACTACCCAAACACCACTGCACTACCCTAAACCCTAAAACACTACCCCCAGCACGACCCCCTACACTACACAAACACCACTGCACTACCCTAAACCCTAAAACACTACCCCCAGCACGACCCCCTACACTACCCAAACACCACTGCACTACCCTAAACCCTAAAACACTACCCCCAGCACGACCCCCTACACTACACAAACACCACTGCACTACCCTAAACCCCAAAACACTACCCCCAGCACGACCCCTACACTACAAACACCACTGTACTATCCTAAACCCTAAAACACTACCCTCACACCACACAAACACCACTGCACTACCCTAAACCCTAAAACACTACCCCCAGCACGACCCCCTACACTACCCAAACACCACTGCACTACCCTAAACCCTAAAACACTACCCCCAGCACGACCCCCTACACTACCCAAACACCACTGCACTACCCTAAACCCTAAAACACTACCCCCAGCACGACCCCCTACACTACCCAAACACCACTGCACTACCCTAAACCCTAAAACACTACCCCCAGCACGACCCCCTACACTACCCAAACACCACTGCACTACCCTAAACCCTAAAACACTACCCCCAGCACGACCCCCTACACTACCCAAACACCACTGCACTACCCTAAACCCTAAAACACTACCCCCAGCACGACCCCTACACTACCCAAACACCACTGCACTACCCTAAACCCTAAAACACTACCCCCAGCACGACCCCCTACACTACCCAAACACCACTGCACTACCCTAAACCCTAAAACACTACCCCCAGCACGACCCCCTACACTACCCAAACACCACTGCACTACCCTAAACCCTAAAACACTACCCCCAGCACGACCCCCTACACTACCCAAACACCACTGCACTACCCTAAACCCTAAAACACTACCCCCAGCACGACCCCCTACACTACCCAAACACCACTGCACTACCCTAAACCCTAAAACACTACCCCCAGCATGACCCCTACACTACCCAAACACCACTGCACTACCCTAAACCCTAAAACACTACCCCCAGCACGACCCCCTACACTACCCAAACACCACTGCACTACCCTAAACCCTAAAACACTACCCCCAGCACGACCCCCTACACTACCCAAACACCACTGCACTACCCTAAACCCTAAAACACTACCCCCAGCACGACCCCCTACACTACCCAAACACCACTGCACTACCCTAAACCCTAAAACACTACCCCAGCATGACCCCCTACACTACCCAAACAGCACTGCACTACCCTAAACCCTAAAACGCTACCCCCAGCACGACCCCCTACACTACCCAAACACCACTGCACTACCCTAAACCCTAAAACACTACCCCCAGCATGACGCCCTACACTACCCAACCACCACTGCGCTACCCTAAACTCTAAAACACTACCCGCAGCACGACCCCCTACACTACCCAAACACCACTGCGCTATCCTAAACCCTAAAACACTACCCCCAGCATGACCCCCTACACTTCACAAACACCACTGCGCTACCCTAAACCCTAAAACACTACCCCCAGCACGACCCCCTACACTACCCAAACACCACTGCGCTACCCTAAACCCTAAAACACTACCCCCAGCACGACCCCCTACACTACCCAAACACCACTGCACTACCCTAAACCCTAAAACACTACCCCAGCACGACCACCTACACTACCCAAACACCACTGCACTACCCTAAACCCTAAAATACTACCCCCAGCACGACCCAGTACACTACCCAAACACCACTGCACTACCCTAAACCCTAAAACACTACCCCCAGCATGACTCCCTACACTACCCAAACACCACTGCACTACCCTAAACCCTAAAACACTACCCCCAGCACGACCCCCTACACTACCCAAACACCAACTGCACTACCCTAAACCCTAAAACACTACCCCCAGCATGACCCCCTACACTACCCAAACACCACTGCACTACCCTAAACCCTAAACACCACCAGCACGACCCCTACACTACCCAAACACCACTGCACTACCCTAAACCCTAAAACACTACCCCCAGCACGACCCCCTACACTACCCAAACACCACTGCACTACCCTAAACCCTAAAACACTACCCCCAGCACGACTCCCTACACTACACAAACATCACTGCACTACCCTAAACCCTAAACACTACCCCCAGCACGACCCCCTACACTACCCAAACACCACTGCACTACCCTAAAACCCTAAATCACTACCCCCAGCACGACCCCCTACACTACCCAAACACCACTGCACTACCCTAAACCCTAAAACACTACCCCAGCACGACCCCCTACACTACACAAACACCACTGCACTACCCTAAACCCTAAAGCACTACCCACAGCATGACCCCCTACACTACCCAAACACCACTGCACTACCCTAAACCCTAAAACACTACCCCAGCACAACCCACTACACTACACAAACACCACTGCACTACCCTAAACCCTAAAACACTACCCCCAGCACGACCCCCTACACTACACAAACACCACTGCACTACCCTAAACCCTAAACATCTACCCCCAGCACGACCCTCTACACTACCCAAACACCACTGCACTACCCTAAACCCTAAAACACTACCCCAGCACGACCCCCTACACTACCCAAACACCACTGCACTACCCTAAACCCTAAAACACTACCCCCAGCATGACCCCCTACACTACCCAAACACCACTGCACTACCCTAAACCCTAAAACACTACCCCCAGCACGACCTCCTACACTACCCAAACACCACTGCACTACCCTAAACCCTAAAACACTACCCCCAGCACGACCCCCTACACTACCCAAACACCACTGCACTACCCTAAACCCTAAAACACTAACCCCAGCACTGACCCCTACACTACCCAAACACCACTGCACTACCCTAAACCCTAAAACACTACCCCCAGCACGACCCCCTACACTACCCAAACACCACTGCACTACCCAAAACCCTAAACCTACCCCCAGCACGACCCCCTACACTACCCAAACACCACTGCACTACCCTAAACCCTAAAACACTACCCCCAGCACGACCCCCTACACTACACAAACACCACTGCACTACCCTAAACCCTAAAACACTACCCCCAGCACGACCCCCTACACTACACAAACACCACTGCACTACCCTAAACCCTAAAACACTACCCCCAGCACGACCCCCTACACTACCCAAACACCACTGCACTACCCTAAACCCTAAACACTACCCCCAGCACAACACCACTGCGCTACCTTACCCCCTAAAACACTACCCCAGCACGACCCCCTACACTACCCAAACACCACTGCACTACCCTAAACCCTAAACTACCCCAGCATGACCCCCTACACTACCCAAACACCACTGCACTACTCCTAAACCCTAAAACACTACCCCCAGCACGACCCCCTACACTACACAAACACCACTGCACTACCCTAAACCCTAAAACACTACCCCCAGCACGACCCCCTACACTACCCAAACACCACTGCACTACCCTAAACCCTAAAACACTACCCCCAGCACGACCCCCTACACTACCCAAACACCACTGCACTACCCTAAACCCTAAAACACTACCCCCAGCACAACCCCTACACTACCCAAACACCACTGCACTACCCTAAACCCTAAAACACTACCCCAGCACGACCCCTACACTACCCAAACACCACTGCACTATCCTAAACCCTAAAACACTACCCCCAGCATGACCCCTACACTACACAAACACCACTGCACTACCCTAAACCCTAAAACACTACCCCCAGCACGACCCCCTACACTACCCAAACACCACTGCGCTACCCTAAACCCTAAAGCACTACCCCCAGCACGACCCCCTACACTACACAAACACCACTGCACTACCCTAAACCCTAAAACACTACCCCAGCATGACCCCCTACACTACCCAAACACCACTGCACTACCCTAAACCCTAAAACACTACCCCCAGCACGACCCCCTACACTACCCAAACACCACTGCACTACCCTAAACCCTAAAACACTACCCCAGCATGACCCCCTACACTACCCAAACACCACTGCACTACCCTAAACCCTAAAACACTACCCCCAGCATGACCCCCTACACTACCCAAACACCACTGCACTACCCTAAACCCTAAAACACTACCCCCAGCACGACCCCCTACACTACCCAAACACCACTGCACTACCCTAAACCCTAAAACACTACCCCCAGCACGACCCCCTACACTACACAAACACCACTGCACTACCCTAACCCTAAAACACTACCCCCAGCACGACCCCCTACACTACCCAAACACCACTGCACTACCCTAAACCCTAAAACACTACACCCAGCACGACCCCTACACTACCCAAACACCACTGCACTACCCTACACCCTAAAACACTACCCCAGCATGACCCCCTACACTACCCAAACACCACTGCACTACCCTAAACCCTAAAACACTACCCCCAGCATGACCCCCTACACTACCCAAACACCACTGCGCTACTCTAAACCCTAAAACACTACCCCCAGCACGAAACCCCTACACTACCCAAACACCACTGCACTACCCTAAACCCTAATACACTACCCCAGCACGACCCCCTACACTACACAAACACCACTGCACTACCCTAAACCCTAAAACACTACCCCCAGCACGACCCCCTACACTACACAAACACCACTGCACTACCCTAAACCCTAAAACACTACCCCCAGCACGACCCCCTACACTACACAAACACCACTGCACTACCCTAAACCCTAAACACTACCCCCAGCACGACCCCCTACACTACCCAAACACCACTGCACTACCCTAAACCCTAAAACACTACCCCCAGCACTACCCCCTACACTACCCAAACACCACTGCACTACCCTAAACCCTAAAACACTACCCCCAGCACGACCCCCTACACTACACAAACACCACTGCACTACCCTAAACCCTAAAACACTACCCCCAGCACGACCCCCTACACTACACAAACACCACTGCACTACCCTAAACCCTAAAACACTACCCCCAGCACAACCCCCTACACTACCCAAACACCACTGCACTACCCTAAACCCTAAACACTACCCCCAGCACGACCCCCTACACTACCCAAACACCACTGCACTACCCTAAACCCTAAAACACTACCCCCAGCACGACCCCCTACACTACCCAAACACCACTGCACTACCCTAAACCCTAAAGCACTACCCCCAGCACGACCCCCTACACTACCCAAACACCACTGCACTACCCTAAACCCTAAAACACTACCCCAGCACAACCCCCTACACTACACAAACACCACTGCACTACCCTAAACCCTAAAACACTACCCCCAGCACGACCCCCTACACTACCCAAACACCACTGCACTACCCTAAACCCTAAAATCTACCCCCAGCACGACCCCCAACACTACCCAAACACCACTGCACTACCCTAAACCCTAAAACACTACCCAGCACGACCCCCTATACTACCCAAACACCACTGACTACCCTATACCCTAAAACACTACCCCTAGCATGACCCCTACACTACCCAAACACCACTGCACTACCCTAAACCCTAAAACACTACCCCCAGCACGACCCCCTACACTACCCAAACACCACTGCACTACCCTAAACCCTAAACACTACCCCCAGCACGACCCCCTACACTACCCAAACACCACTGCACTACCCTAAACCCTAAAACACTACCCCCAGCACGACCCGCTCACACTACCCAAACACCACTGCACTACCCTAAACCCTAAAACACTACCCCCAGCACGACCCCCTACACTACCCAAACACCACTGCACTACCCTAAACCCTAAACACTACCCCCAGCACGACCCCCTACACTACCCAAACACCACTGCACTACCCTAAACCCTAAAACACTACCCCCAGCACGACCCCCTATACTACACAAACACCACTGCACTACCCTAAACCCTAAAACACTACCCCCAGCACGACCCCCTACACTACACAAACACCACTGCACTACCCTAAACCCTATAACACTACCCCCAGCACGACCCCTACACTACCCAAACACCACTGCACTATCCTAAACCCTAAAATACGCCACCCCCTACACTACACAAACACCACTGCACTACCCTAAACCCTAAAACACTACCCCAGCAGGACCCCCTACACTACACAAACACCACTGCACTATCCTAAACCCTAAAACACTACCCCAGCACGACCCCTACACTACCCAAACACCACTGCACTACCCTAAACCCCAAAACACTACCCCCAGCACGACCCCCTACACCACACAAACACCACTGCACTACCCTAAACACTAAACACTACCCCCAGCACGACCCCTACACTACCCAAACACCACTGCACTAACCTAAACCCTAAAACACTACCCCCAGCACAACCCCCTACACTACCCAAACACCACTGCACTACCTTAAACCCTAAAACACTACCCCCAGCACAACCCCCTACACTACCCAAACACCACTGTACTACCCTAAACCCTAAATCACTATACCCAGCACAACCCCCTACACTACCCAAACACCACTGCGCTACCCTAAACCCTAAAACACTACCCCCAGCATGACCCCTACACTACCCAAACACCACTGCACTACCCTAAACCCTAAAACACTACCCCCAGCACGACCCCCTACACTACCCAAACACCACTGCGCTACCCTAAACCCTAAAACACTACCCCCAGCACGACCCCCTACACTACCCAAACACCACTGCACTACCCTAAACCCTAAAACACTACCCCCAGCACGACCACCTACACTACCCAAACACCACTGCACTACCCTAAACCCTAAAACACTACCCCCAGCACGACCCACTACACTACCCAAACACCACTGCACTACCCTAAACCCTAAAACACTACCCCCAGCATGACCCCTACACTACCCAAACACCACTGCACTACCCTAAACCCTAAAACACTACCCCCAGCACGACCCCCTACACTACCCAAACACCACTGCACTACCCTAAACCCTAAAACACTACCCCCAGCACGACCCCCTACACTACCCAAACACCACTGCACTACCCTAAACCCTAAAACACTACCCCCAGCACGACTCCCTACACTACACAAACACCACTGCACTACCCTAAACCCTAAAACACTACCCCCAGCACGACCCCCTACACTACCCAAACACCACTGCACTACCCTAAACCCTAAAACACTATCCCCAGCACGACCCCCTACACTACCCAAACACCACTGCACTACCCTAAACCCTAAAACACTACCCCCAGCATGACCCCTACACTACCCAAACACCACTGCCCTACCCTAAACCCTAAAACACTACCCCCAGCACGACCCTTTACACTACCCAAACACCACTGCGCTACCCTAAACCCTAAAACACTACCCCCAGCACGACCCCCTACACTACCCAAACACCACTGCACTACCCTAAACCCTAAAACACTACCCCCAGCACGACCCCCTACACTACACAAACACCACTGCGCTACCCTAAACCCTAAAACACTACCCCCAGCACGACCCCCTACACTACACAAACACCACTGCGCTACCCTAAACCCTAAAACACTACCCCCAGCACGACCCCCTACACTACCCAAACACCACTGCACTACCCTAAA
The DNA here is from genome assembly GCA_963921515.1 of Calotriton arnoldi. Lineage (NCBI taxonomy): Eukaryota > Metazoa > Chordata > Amphibia > Caudata > Salamandridae > Calotriton > Calotriton arnoldi. The sequence continues at coordinate 655,455 of CAWUFW010009155.1, forward strand.
CCCTAAAACACTACCCCCAGCACGACCCCCTACACTACCCAAACACCACTGCACTACCCTAAACCCTAAAACACTACCCCCAGCACGACCCCCTACACTACACAAACACCACTGCACTACCCTAAACCCTAAAACACTACCCCCAGCATGACTCCCTACACTACCCAAACACCACTGCACTACCCTAAACCCTAAATCTACCCCCAGCATGACCCCCTACACTACACAAACACCACTGCACTACCCTAAACCCTAAAACACTACCCCGAGCACGACCCCTACACTACACCAAACACCACTGCACTACCCTAAAACACTACCCCCAGCACGACCCCCTACACTACACAAACACCACTGCACTACCCTAAACCCTAAAACACTACCCCCAGCACGACCCCTACACTACCCAAACACCACTGCACTACCCTAAACCCTAAAACACTACCCCCAGCACGACCCCCTACACTACACAAACACCACTGCACTACCCTAAACCCTAAAACACTACCCCCAGCATGACCCCCTACACTACCCAAACACCACTGCACTACCCTAAACCCTAAAACACTACCCCCAGCACGACCCCCTACACTACACAAACACCACTGCACTACCATAAACCCTAAAACACTACCCCAGCATGACCCCCTACACTACACCAAACACCACTGCACTACCCTAAACCCTAAAACACTACCCCCAGCACGACCCCCTACACTACCCAAACACCACTGCACTACCCTAAACCCTAAAACACTACCCCAGCACGACCCCCTACACTACCCAAACACCACTGCACTACCCTAAACCCTAAAACACTACCCCCAGCACGACCCCCTACACTACACAAACACCACTGCACTACCCTAAACCCTAAAACACTACCCCCAGCACGACCCCCTACACTACCCAAACACCACTGCACTACCCTAAACCCTAAAACACTACCCCCAGCACGACCCCCTACACTACCCAAACACCACTGCACTACCCTAAACCCTAAAACACTACCCCCAGCACGACCCCTACACTACACAAACACCACTGCACTACCCTAAACCCTAAAACACTACCCCAGCACGACCCCCTACACTACCCAAACACCACTGCACTACCCTAAACCCTAAAACACTACCCCCAGCACGACTCCCTACACTACCCAAACACCACTGCACTACCCTAAACCCTAAAACACTACCCCCAGCACGACCCCCTACACTACACAAACACCACTGCACTACCCTAAACCCTAAAACACTACCCCCAGCACTATCCCCTACACTACCCAAACACCACTGCACTACCCTAAACCCTAAAACACTACCCCCAGCACGACTCCCTACACTACCCAAACACCACTGCACTAACCTAAACCCTAAAACACTACCCCCAGCACGACCCCCACACTACCCAAACACCACTGCACTACCCTAAACCCTAAAACACTACCCCAGCACGACCCCCTACACTACACCAAACACCACTGCACTACCCTAAACCCTAAAACACTACCCCCAGCACGACCCCCTACACTACCCAAACACCACTGCACTACCCTAAACCCTAAAACACTACCCCCAGCACGACCCCCTACACTACCCAAACACCACTGCACTACCCTAAACCCTAAAACACTACCCCCAGCATGACCCCCTACACTACACAAACACCACTGCACTACCCTAAACCCTAAAACACTACCCCCAGCATGACCCCCTACACTACCCAAACACCACTGCACTACCCTAAACCCTAAAACACTACCCCCAGCACGACCCCCTACACTACACAAACACCACTGCACTACCCTAAACCCTAAAACACTACCCCCAGCACGACCCCCTACACTACCCAAACACCACTGCACTACCCTAAACCCTAAAACACTACCCCCAGCACGACCCCCTACACTACCCAAACACCACTGCACTACCCTAAACCCTAAACACTACCCCCAGCATGACCCCCTACACTACCCAAACACCACTGCACTACCCTAAACCCTAAAACACTACCCCCAGCACGACCCCCTATACTACACAAACACCACTGCACTACCCTAAACCCTAAAACACTACCCCCAGCACGACCCCCTACACTACACCAAACACCACTGCACTACCCTAAACCCTAAAACACTACCCCCAGCACGACCCCCTACACTACCCAAACACCACTGCACTACCCTAAACCCTAAAACACTACCCCCAGCACGACCCCCTACACTACCCAAACACCACTGCGCTACCCTAAACCCTAAAACACTACCCCCAGCACGACCCCCTACACTACACAAACACCACTGCACTACCCTAAACCCTAAAACACTACCCCCAGCACGACCCCTACACTACCCAAACACCACTGCACTACCCTAAACCCTAAAACTACCCCAGCACGACCCCTACACTACCACAAACACCACTGCACTACCCTAAACCCTAAAACACTACCCCCAGCACGACCCCCTACACTACACAAACACCACTGCACTACCCTAAACCCTAAAACACTACCCCAGCACGACCCCTACACTACCCAAACACCACTGCACTACCCTAAACCCTAAAACACTACCCCCAGCACGACCCCCTACACCACACAAACACCACTGCACTACCCTAAACCCTAAAACACTACCCCCAGCACGACCCCTTACACTACCCAAACACCACTGCACTACCCTAAACCCTAAAACACTACCCCCAACATGACCCCCTACACTACCCAAACACCACTGCACTACCCTAAACCCTAAAACACTACCCCCAGCACGACCCCCTACACTACTCAAACACCACTGCACTACCCTAAACCCTAAATCTACCCCCAGCACAACCCTCTACACTACCCAAACACCACTGCACTACCCTAAACCCTAAAACACTACCCCAGCACGACCCCCTACACTACCCAAACACCACTGCACTACCCTAAACCCTAAAACACTATCCCCAGCACGACCCCCTACACTACCCAAACACCACTGCACTACCCTAAACCCTAAAACACTACCCCCAGCACGACCCCCTACACTACCCAAACACCACTGCACTACCCTAAACCCTAAAACACTACCCCCAGCACGACCCCCTACACTACACAAACACCACTGCACTACCCTAAACCCTAAAACACTAACCCCAGCACGACCCCCTACACTACCCAAACACCACTGCACTACCCTAAACCCTAAAACACTACCCCCAGCACGACCCCCTACACTACCCAAACACCACTGCACTACCCTAAACCCTACAACACTACCCCAGCACAACCCCCTACACTACCCAAACACCACTGCACTACCCTAAACCCTAAAACACTACCCCCAGCACGACCCCCTACACTACCCAAACACCACTGCACTACCCTAAACCCTAAACACTACCCCCAGCATGACCCCCTACACTACCCAAACACCACTGCACTACCCTAAACCCTAAAACACTACCCCCAGCACGACCCCCTACACTACACAAACACCACTGCACTACCCTAAACCCTAAAACACTACCCCCAGCACGACCCCTACACTACACAAACACCACTGCACTACCCTAAACCCTATAAACACTACCCCCAGCATGACCCCCTACACTACCCAAACACCACTGCACTATCCTAAACCCTAAACACACGACCCCCTACACTACCACAAACACCACTGCACTACCCTAAACCCTAAAACACTACCCCCAGCACGACCCCTACACTACACAAACACCACTGTACTATCCTAAACCCTAAAACACTACCCCCTACACTACACAAACACCACTGCACTACCCTAAACCCCAAAACACTACCCCCAGCACGACCCCTACACTACACAAACACCACTGCACTACCCTAAACCCTAAATCTACCCCCAGCACGACCCCCTACACTACCCAAACACCACTGCACTACCCTAAACCCTAAAACACTACCCCCAGCACAACCCCCTACACTACCCAAACACCACTGCACTACCCTAAACCCTAAAACACTACCCCCAGCATGACCCCCTACACTACCCAAACACCACTGCACTACCCTAAACCCTAAAACACTACCACCAGCACGACCCCCTACACTACCCAAACACCACTGCACTATCCTAAACCCTAAAACACTACCCCCAGCATGACCCCCTACACTACACAAACACCACTGCACTACCCTAAACCCTAAAACACTACCCCCAGCACGACCCCCTACACTACCCAAACACCACTGCACTACCCTAAACCCTAAAACACTACCCCCAGCACGACCCCCCACACTACCCAAACACCACTGCACTACCCTAAACAACACTACCCCAGCACGACCACCTACACTACCCAAACACCACTGCACTACCCTAAACCCTAAAACACTACCCCCAGCACGACCCCGTACACTACCCAAACACCACTGCACTACCCTAAACCCTAAAACACTACCCCCAGCATGACCCCTACACTACCCAAACACCACTGCACTACCCTAAACCCTAAAACACTACCCCCAGCACGACCCCCTACACTACCCAAACACCAACTGCACTACCCTAAACCCTAAAACACTACCCCCAGCATGACCCCCTACACTACCCAAACACCACTGCACTACCCTAAACCCTAAAACACTACCCCAGCACGCCCCTACACTACCCAAACACCACTGCACTACCCTAAACCCTAAAACACTACCCCCAGCACGACCCCCTACACTACACAAACACCACTGCACTACCCTAAACCCTAAAACACTACCCCCAGCACGACCCCCTACACTACACAAACACCACTGCACTACCCTAAACCCTAAAACACTACCCCCAGCACGACCCCCTACACTACCCAAACACCACTGCACTACCCTAAACCCTAAATCTACCCCCAGCACGACCCCCTACACTACCCAAACACCACTGCACTACCCTAAACCCTAAAACACTACCCCCAGCACGACCCCCTACACTACACAAACACCACTGCACTACCCTAAACACTACCCCCAGCATGACACCTCACACTACCCAAACACTACTGCACTACCCTAAACCCTAAAACACTACCCCCAGCACGACCCCCTACACTACTCAAACACCACTGCACTACCCTAAACCCTAAACACTACCCCCAGCACGACCCCCTACACTACCCAAACACCACTGCACTACCCTAAACCCTAAACATCTACCCCCAGCACAACCTCTCTACACTACCCAAACACCACTGCATTACCCTAAACCCTAAAACACTACCCAGCACGACCCCCTACACTACCCAAACACCACTGCACTACCCTAAACCCTAAAACACTATCCCCAGCATGACCCCCTACACTACCCAAACACCACTGCACTACCCTAAACCCTAAAACACTACCCCCAGCACGACCCCCTACACTACCCAAACACCACTGCACTACCCTAAACCCTAAACACTACCCCCAGCAAGACCCCCTACACTACACAAACACCACTGCACTACCCTAAACCCTAAAACACTACCCCCAGCACGACCCCCTACACTACCCAAACACCACTGCACTACCCTAAACCCTAAAACACTACCCCCAGCACGACCCCCTACATTACACAAACACCACTGCACTAACCTAAACCCTAAAACACTACCCCCAGCATGACCCCCTACACTACCCAAACACCACTTCACTACCCTAAACCCTACAACACTACCCCCAGCACAACAACCTACACTACCCAAGCACCACTGCACTACCCTAAACCCTAAAACACTAACCCCAGCACGACCCGCTATACTACCCAAACACCACTGCACTACCCTAAACCCTAAAACACTACCCCCAGCACGACCCCCTACACTACCCAAACACCACTGCACTACCCTAAACCCTAAATCTACCCCCAGCACGACCCCTACACTACCCAAACACCACTGCACTACCCTAAACCCTAAAACACTACCCCCAGCACGACCCCCTACACTACACAAACACCACTGCACTACCCTAAACCCTAAAACACTACCCCCAGCACGACCCCCTACACTACACAAACACCACTGCACTACCCTAAACCCTAAAACACTACCCCCAGCACGACCCCCTACACTACCCAAACACCACTGCACTACCCTAAACCCTAAACACTACCGACCCCCTACACTACACAAACACCACTGCACTACCCTAAACCCTAAAACACTACCCCCAGCACGACCCCCTACACTACACAAACACCACTGCACTATCCTAAACCCTAAAACACTCCCAGCACGACCCCTACACTACACAAACACCACTGCACTACCCTAAACCCCAAAACACTACCCCCAGCACGACCCCCTACACTACACAAACACCACTGCACTACCCTAAACACTAAACACTACCCCCAGCACGACCCCCTACACTACCCAAATACCACTGCACTACCCTAAACCCTAAAACACTACCCCCAGCACGACCCCCTACACTACCCAAACACCACTGCACTACCCTAAACCCTAAAACACTACCCCCAGCACGACCCCCTACACTACCCAAACACCACTGCACTACCCTAAACCCTAAAACACTACCCCCAGCACGACCCCCTACACTACCCAAACACCACTGCGCTACCCTAAACCCTAAAACACTACCCCCAGCATGACCCCCTACACTACACAAACACCACTGCACTACCCTAAACCCTAAAACACTACCCCCAGCATGACCCCCTACACTACCCAAACACCACTGCACTACCCTAAACCCTAAAACACTACCCCCAGCACGACCCCCTACACTACCCAAACACCACTGCACTACCCTAAACCCTAAAACACTACCCCCAGCACGACCCCCTACACTACCCAAACACCACTGCACTACCCTAAACCCTAAAACACTACCCCCAGCACGACCCCCTACACTACCCAAACACCACTGCACTACCCTAAACCCTAAAACACTACCCCCAGCACGACCCCCTACACTACCCAAACACCACTGCACTACCCTAAACCCTAAAACACTACCCCCAGCACGACCCCCTACACTACACAAACACCACTGCACTACCCTAAACCCTAAAACACTACCCCCAGCACGACCCCTACACTACACAAACACCACTGCACTACCCTAAACCCTAAAACACTACCCCCAGCACGACCCCCTACACTACCCAAACACCACTGCACTACCCTAAACCCTAAAACACTACCCCAGCACGACCCCTACACTACACAAACACCACTGCACTACCCTAAACCCTAAAACACTACCCCCAGCACGACCCCCTACACTACACAAACACCACTGCACTACCCTAAACCCTAAAACACTACCCCCAGTACACCTACACTACCAAACACCACTGCACTACCCTAAACCCTAAAACACTACCCCCAGCACGACCCCCTACACCACACAAACACCACTGCACTACCCTAAACCCTAAACACTACCCCCAGCACGACCCCCTACACTACCCAAACACCACTGCACTACCCTAAACCCTAAAACACTACCCCCAGCACAACCCCCTACACTACCCAAACACCACTGCACTACCCTAAACCCTAAAACACTACCCCCAGCACGACCCCCTACACTACCCAAACACCACTGCACTACCCTAAACCCTAAAACACTACCCCCAGCACGACCCCCTACACTACCCAAACACCACTGCACTACCCTAAACCCTAAAACACTACCCCCAGCACGACCCCCTACACTACACAAACACCACTGCACTACCCTAAACCCTAAAACACTACCCCCAGCATGACCCCCTACACTACCCAAACACCACTGCACTACCCTAAACCCTAAAACACTACCCCCAGCACGACCCCCTACACTACCCAAACACCACTGCACTACCCTAAACCCTAAAACACTACCCCAGCACGACCCCCTACACTACCCAAACACCACTGCACTACCCTAAACCCTAAAACACTACCCCCAGCACGACCCCCTACACTACCCAAACACCACTGCACTACCCTAAACCCTAAAACACTACCCCCAGCATGACCCCCTACACTACCCAAACACCACTGCACTACCCTAAACCCTAAAACACTACCCCCAGCACGACCCCCTACACTACCCAAACACCACTGCACTACCCTAAACCCTAAAACACTACCCCCAGCACGACCCACTACACTACCCAAACACCACTGCACTACCCTAAACCCTAAAACACTACCCCAGCACGACCCCCTACACTACCCAAACACCACTGCACTACCCTAAACCCTAAAACACTACCCCCAGCACGACCCCCTACACTACCCAAACACCACTGCGCTACCTAAACCCTAAAACACTACCCCCAGCACGACCACCTACACTACCCAAACACCACTGCACTACCCTAAACCCTAAAACACTACCCCCAGCACGACCCCCTACACTACCCAAACACCACTGCACTACCCTAAACCCTAAAACACTATCCCCAGCATGACCCCCTACACTACCCAAACACCACTGCACTACCCTAAACCCTAAAACACTACCCCCAGCACGACCCCCTACACTACCCAAACACCACTGCACTACCCTAAACCCTAAAACACTACCCCCAGCACGACCCCCTACACCACACAAACACCACTGCACTACCCTAAACCCTAAATCTACCCCCAGCACGACCCCCTACACTACCCAAACACCACTGCACTACCCTAAACCCTAAAACACTACCCCCAGCACGACCCCCTACACTACCCAAACACCACTGCACTACCCTAAACCCTAAAACACTACCCCCAGCACGACCCCCTACACTACCCAAACACCACTGCACTACCCTAAACCCTAAAACACTACCCCAGCACGACCCCCTACACTACACAAACACCACTGCACTACCCTAAACCCTAAAACACTACCCCCAGCACGACCCCCTACACTACCCAAACACCACTGCACTACCCTAAACCCTAAAACACTACCCCCAGCACGACCCCCTACACTACCCAAACACCACTGCACTACCCTAAACCCTAAAACACTACCCCCAGCATGACCCCCTACACTACCCAAACACCACTGCACTACCCTAAACCCTAAAACACTACCCCCAGCACGACCCCCTACACTACCCAAACACCACTGCACTACCCTAAACCCTAAAACACTACCCCCAGCACAACCCCCCACACTACACAAACACCACTGCACTACCCTAAACCCTAAAACACTACCCCCAGCACGACCCCCTACACTACACAAACACCACTGCACTACCCTAAACCCTAAAACACTACCCCCAGCACGACCCCCTACACTACACAAACACCACTGCACTACCCTAAACCCTAAAACACTACCCCCAGCACGACCCCCTACACTACCCAAACACCACTGCACTACCCTAAACCCTAAAACACTACCCCCAGCACGACCCCCTACACTACCCAAACACCCCTGCACTGCCCTAAACCCTAAAACACTACCACCAGCATCACCCCCTACACTACACAAACACCACTGCACTACCCTAAACCCTAAAACACTACCCACAGCATGACCCCCTACACTACCCAAACACCACTGCACTACCCTAAACCCTAAAACACTACTCCCAGCACAACCCCCTACACTACCCAAACACCACTGCACTACCCTAAACCCTAAAACACTACCCCCAGCACGACCCCCTACACTACCCAAACACCACTGCACTACCCTAAACCCTAAAACATCTACCCCCAGCACGACCTCCTACACTACCCAAACACCACTGCACTACCCTAAACCCTAAAACACTACCCCCAGCACGACCCCCTACACTACCCAAACACCACTGCACTACCCTAAACCCTAAAACACTATCCCCAGCATGACCCCCTACACTACCCAAACACCACTGCACTACCCTAAACCCTAAAACACTACCCCCAGCACGACCCCCTACACTACCCAAACACCACTGCACTACCCTAAACCCTAAATCTACCCCCAGCACGACCCCCTACACTACACAAACACCACTGCACTACCCTAAACCCTAAAACACTACCCCCAGCACGACCCCCTACACTACCCAAACACCACTGCACTACCCTAAACCCTAAAACACTACCCCCAGCACGACCCCCTACACTACACAAACACCACTGCACTACCCTAAACCCTAAAACACTACCCCCAGCACGACCCCCTACACTACCCAAACACCACTGCACTACCCTAAACCCTACAACACTACCCCCAGCACAACCCCCTACACTACCCAAACACCACTGCACTACCCTAAACCCTAAAACACTACCCCCAGCACGACCCGCTACACTACCCAAACACCACTGCACTACCCTAAACCCTAAAACACTACCCCCAGCACGACCCCCTACACTACCCAAACACCACTGCACTACCCTAAACCCTAAAACACTACCCCCAGCACGACCCCCTACACTACCCAAACACCACTGCACTACCCTAAACCCTAAAACACTACCCCCAGCACGACCCCCTACACTACCACAAACACCACTGCACTACCCTAAACCCTAAAACACTACCCCCAGCACGACCCCCTACACTACACAAACACCACTGCACTACCCTAAACCCTAAAACACTACCCCCAGCACGACCCCCTACACTACCCAAACACCACTGCACTACCCTAAACCCTAAACACTACCCCAGCACGACCCCCTACACTACCCAAACACCACTGCACTACCCTAAACCCTAAAACACTACCCCCAGCACGACCCCCTACACTACACAAACACCACTGCACTACCCTAAACCCTAAAACACTACCCCAGCACGACCCCTACACTACACAAACACCACTGCACTACCCTAAACCCTAAAACACTACCCCCAGCACGACCCCCTACACTACCCAAACACCACTGCACTACCCTAAACCCTAAAACACTACCCCCAGCACGACCCCCTACACTACCCAAACACCACTGCACTACCCTAAACCCTAAAACACTACCCCCAGCACGACCCCCTACACTACCCAAACACCACTGCACTACCCTAAACCCTAAAACACTACCCCCAGCACGACCCCCTACACTACCCAAACACCACTGCACTACCCTAAACCCTAAAACACTACCCCAGCACGACCCCCTACACTACCCAAACACCACTGCACTACCCTAAACCCTAAAACACTACCCCCAGCATGACCCCCTACACTACACAAACACCACTGCACTACCCTAAACCCTAAAACACTACCCCCAGCATGACCCCCTACACTACCCAAACACCACTGCACTACCCTAAACCCTACAACACTACCCCCAGCACAACAACCTACACTACCCAAGCACCACTGCACTACCCTAAACCCTAAAACACTAACCCCAGCACGACCCGCTATACTACCCAAACACCACTGCACTACCCTAAACCCTAAAACACTACCCCCAGCACGACCCCCTACACTACCCAAACACCACTGCACTACCCTAAATCTACCCCCAGCACGACCCCCTACACTACCCAAACATCACTGCGCTACCCTAAACCCTAAAACACTACCCCCAGCACGACCCCCTATACTACACAAACACCACTGCAATACCCTAAACCCTAAAACACTACCCCCAGCACGACCCCCTACACTACACAAACACCACTGCACTACCCTAAACCCTATAACACTACCCCCAGCACGACCCCCTACACTACCCAAACACCACTGCACTATCCTAAACCCTAAAATACGACCCCCTACACTACACAAACACCACTGCACTACCCTAAACCCTAAAACAATACCCCAGCACGACCCCCTACACTACATAAACACCACTGCACTATCCTAAACCCTAAAACACTACCCCCTACACTACACAAACACCACTGCACTACCCTAAACCCCAAAACACTACCCCCAGCACGACCCCCTACACCACACAAACACCACTGCACTACCCTAAACACTAAATCTACCCCCAGCACGACCCCCTACACTACCCAAATACCACTGCACTAACCTAAACCCTAAAACACTACCCCCAGCACAACCCCCTACACTACCCAAACACCACTGCACTACCTTAAACCCTAAAACACTACCCCCAGCACAACCCCCTACACTACCCATACACCACTGCGCTACCCTAAACCCTAAAACACTACCCCCAGCACAACCCCCTACACTACCCAAACACCACTGCGCTATCCTAAACCCTAAAACACTACCCCCAGCATGACCCCCTACACTTCACAAACACCACTGCGCTACCCTAAACCTTAAAACACTACCCCCAGCATGACCCCTTACACTACCCAAACACCACTGCGCTACCCTAAACCCTAAAGCACTACCCCCAGCACGACCCCCCACACTACCCAAACACCACTGCGCTACCCTAAAACACTACCCCAGCACGACCACCTACACTACCCAAACACCACTGCACTACCCTAAACCCTAAAACACTACCCCCAGCACGACCCACTACACTACCCAAACACTACTGCACTACCCTAAACCCTAAAACACTACCCCCAGCATGACCCCTACACTACCCAAACACCAGTGCACTACCCTAAACATTAAAACACTACCCCCAGCATGACCCCCTACACTACCCAAACACCACTGCACTACCCTAAACCCTAAAACACTACCCCCAGCACGACCCCCTACACTACCCAAACACCACTGCACTACCCTAACCCCTAAAACACTACCCCCAGCACGACCCCCTACACTACACAAACATCACTGCACTACCCTAAAACACTACCCCCAGCACGACCCCCTACACACCCAAACACCACTGCACTACCCTAAACCCTAAAACACTACCCCAGCATGACCCCCTACACTACCCAAACAGCACTGCACTACCCTAAACCCTAAAACGCTACCCCCAGCATGACCCCCTATACTACCCAAACACCACTGCACTACCCTAAACCCTAAAACACTACCCCCAGCATTACCCCTTATACTACCCAAACACCACTGCGCTACCCTAAACCCTAATACACTACCCCCAGCACAACCCCCCACACTACACAAACACCACTGCGCTACCCTAAACCCTAAAACACTACACCCAGCACGACCCTCTACTCTACACAAACACCAGTGCGCTACCCTAAACCCTAAAAAACTACCCCCAGCACATCCCCCTTCACTACACAAACACCACTGCACTACCCTAAAACACTACCCCCAGCACGACCCCCTACACTACACAAACACCACTGCACTACCCTAATCCTTAAAACACTACCCCCAGCACTACCCCCTACACTACCCAAACACCACTGCACTACCCTCAACCCTAAAACACTACCCCCAGCATGACCCACTACACTACACAAACACCACTGCAATACCCTAAACCCTAAAACACTACCCCCGCACGACCACCCACACTACCCAAACACCACTGCACTACCCTAAACCCTAAAAGACTACCCCAGCACGATCCCCTACACTACACAAACACCACTGCACTACCCTAAAACACTACCCCCAGCATGACTCCCTACACTACCCAAACACCACTGCACTACCCTAAACCCTAAATCTACCCCCAGCATGACCCCCTACACTACACAAACACCACTGTACTACCCTAAAACACTACCCCGAACACGACCCCCTACACTACACAAACACCACTGCACTACCCTAAAACACTACCCCCAGCACGACCCCCTACACTACACAAACACCACTGCACTACCCTAAACCCTAAAACACTACCCCCAGCACAAACCCCTACACTACCCAAACACCACTGCACTACCCTAAACCCTAAAACACTACCCCCAGCATGACGCCCTACACTACCCAAACACCACTGCACTACCCTAAACCCTAAAACACTACCCCCAGTACTACCCCTACACTACACAAACACCACTGCACTACCATAAACCCTAAAACACTACCCCCAGCATTACCCCCTACACTACACAAACACTACTGCACTACCCTAAACCCTAAAACGCTACCCCCAGCACGACTCCCTACACTACCCAAACACCACTGCACTACCCTAAACCCTAAATCTACCCCCAGCACGACCCCCTACACTACCCAAACACCACTGCAATACCCTAAACCCTAAAACACTACCCCCAGCACGACCCCCTACACTACACAAACACCACTGCACTACCCTAAACCCTAAAACACTACCCCAGCACGACCCCCTACACTACCCAAACACCACTGCACTACCCTAAACCCTAAAACACTACCCCAGCACGACCCCCTACACTACACCAAACACCACTGCACTACCCTAAAACACTACCCCGAGCACGACCCCTACACTACACAAACACCACTGCACCCTAAACCCTAAAACACTACCCCCAGCACGACCCCCTACACTATACAAACACCACTGCACTACCCTAAACCCTAAAACACTACCCCCAGCACGAACCCTACACTACCCAAACACCACTGCACTACCCTAAACCCTAAAACACTACCCCCAGCATGACCCCCTACACTACACAAACACCACTGCACTACCCTAAACCCTAAAACACTACCCCCAGCATGACCCCCTACACTACCCAAACACCACTGCACTACCCTAAACCCTAAAACACTACCCCCAGCACTACCCCCTACACTACACAAACACCACTGCACTACCCTAAACCCTAAAACACTACCCCCAGTATTACCCCCTACACTACACAAACACCACTGCACTACCCTAAACCCTAAAACGTTACCCCCAGCACGACTCCCTACACTACCCAAACACCACTGCACTACCCTAAACCCTAAACACTACCCCCAGCATGACCCCCTACACTACCCAAACACCACTGCACTACCCTAAACCATAAAACACTACCCCCAGCACGACCCCCTACACTACACAAACACCACTGCACTACCCTAAACCCTAAAACACTACCCCCAGCACGACCCCCTACACTACACAAACACCACTGCACTACCCTAATCCTTAAAACACTACCCCCAGCACTACCCCCTACACTACCCAAACACCACTGCACTACCCTCAACCCTAAAACACTACCCCCAGCATGACCCACTACACTACACAAACACCACTGCAATACCCTAAACCCTAAAACACTACCCCCGCACGACCACCCACACTACCCAAACACCACTGCACTACCCTAAACCCTAAAAGACTACCCCAGCACGATCCCCTACACTACATAAACACCACTGCACTACCCTAAAACACTACCCCCAGCATGACTCCCTACACTACCCAAACACCACTGCACTACCCTAAACCCTAAATCTACCCCCAGCATGACCCCTACACTACACAAACACCACTGTACTACCCTAAAACACTACCCCGAACACGACCCCCTACACTACACAAACACCACTGCACTACCCTAAAACACTACCCCCAGCACGACCCCCTACACTATACAAACACCACTGCACTACCCTAAACCCTAAAACACTACCCCCAGCACGAACCCCTACACTACCCAAACACCACTGCACTACCCTAAACCCTTAAACACTACCCCCAGCATGACCCCCTACACTACACAAACACCACTGCACTACCCTAAACCCTAAAACACTACCCCCAGCATGACGCCCTACACTACCCAAACACCACTGCACTACCCTAAACCCTAAAACACTACCCCCAGCACTACCCCCTACACTACACAAACACCACTGCACTACCATAAACCCTAAAACACTACCCCCAGCATTACCCCCTACACTACACAAACACTACTGCACTACCCTAAACCCTAAAACGCTACCCCCAGCACGACTCCCTACACTACCCAAACACCACTGCACTACCCTAAACCCTAAATCTACCCCCAGCACGACCCCCTACACTACCCAAACACCACTGCAATACCCTAAACCCTAAAACACTACCCCCAGCACGACCCCCTACACTACACAAACACCACTGCACTACCCTAAACCCTAAAACACTACCCCCAGCCGACCCCCTACACTACCCAAACACCACTGCACTACCCTAAACCCTAAAACACTACCCCCAGCACGACCCCCTACACTACACCAACACCACTGCACTACCCTAAAACACTACCCCGAGCACAACCCCCTACACTACACAAACACCACTGCACTAACCTAAAACACTACCCCCAGCACGACCCCCTACACTATACAAACACCATTGCACTACCCTAAACCCTAAAACACTACCCCCAGCACGACCCCCTACACTACCCAAACACCACTGCACTACCCTAAACCCTAAAACACTACCCCCAGCATGACCCCTTACACTACACAAACACCACTGCACTACCCTAAACCCTAAAACACTACCCCCAGCATGACCCCCTACACTACCCAAACACCACTGCACTACCCTAAACCCTAAAACACTACCCCCAGCACTACCCCCTACACTACACAAACACCACTGCACTACCCTAAACCCTAAAACACTACCCCCAGTATTACCCCCTACACTACACAAACACCACTGCAGTACCCTAAACCCTAAAACGTTACCCCCAGCACGACTCCCTACACTACCCAAACACCACTGCACTACCCTAAACCCTAAATCTACCCCCAGCATGACCCCCTACACTACCCAAACACCACTGCACTACCCTAAACCCTAAAACACTACCCCCAGCACGACCCCCTACACTACACAAACACCACTGCACTACCCTAAACCCTAAAACACTAACCCCAGCCGACCCCCTACACTACCCAAACACCACTGCACTACCCTAAACCCTAAAACACTACCCCCAGCACGACCCCCTACACTACCCAAACACCACTGCACTACCCTAAACCCCTTAAACACTACCCCCAGCATGACCCCATACACTACACAAACACCACTGCACTACCCTAAACCCTAAAACACTACCCCCAGCACGGCCCCCTACACTACACAAACACCACTGCACTACCCTAAACCCTAGAAAAGTAACCCCCACCCCATGCCCAATCCCCCTTACCTCTCACTCCTCGTGGTTCCTGCTTTACATTGTCTCTGAGGGGCGGTGCACGTCGTTGTGAGGAAACGGAACAGCCTCTGTTTCCTTACAATGACGTGGAACGTATACATTTTTTTAGAACGCATGGTCATTTACCATACATACCTTTACAATGAAATTCGTTGTAAAGGCATGCGTGGTAAATGACCATGCGTTCTAAAAAAATGCGTAGTAATGACTTCGCGATGTAAAACGCATGCATGGTAATGCATGCATTGTAATGGTATCGCGAAGTAAAAAAGTCGTTGTAACGGCTGTTTAACGATCGAAGCTGGCCCCTGTTCTTCAGTGAGTCGTTTATTTGATAAATTAGGAGGAAGGAATGTGTTTTTTTTTACCGAAAAGTGCATTCCCGGCTGTTGCATTGTGAAAGTGTCTGCGTGGCCTGGTTTCACTTCCGGTGAGAGAGTGGAAGAGTCTGTTTGGATCTAAAGGAGTTCTGTTGTTGGACAGGGCCGGCGCGACACGTCATCAGAAAACATAGCTAATGGAAAGCGTCCTCCCCGAAGTGTGGAGCAGTGCCATGAGAGGTCAACGAGTGTGCGTCCCACCGCAGTATGACCGTACCGCGTGACCCATGTGCCGCCTCCAGGGTACGGGAGGCAGAAGCGGCATCCATTGCAGGTCCTCTTGAAGACCGTTGTAGCACTAATTCTACATTTTGGAACTAGGGCATTTTAACCTCGTTGTTCCTGCCAGATACAAAGAGAAGATCCTGTGTTATTCAGTGCCCTCGTTACCTTTTTTGTGGGTTGTGGTGCTTGTCACTTCGCTGCCCCGCCGGTGCACACGACTGGGTTCCCCACCTCGTGTGCCACCTGCAGGGCCTCTGCCCTCGGATCACTGGTTTCGGTTTCTGGAGTGGCAACATAAACAGTTGCTCCCAAAGGACTAGCCTGAACACTTAGGTGAATATCCCCTGCACCAGCATTCCACGGAAATTCTTTCCTAGCTCTCCCATGTCGACGAGGACGACATAATAGCACGGCTCCGCTCGCGACACCGTATGACGTCATCGGAGCCATAAGAGGACCTCGTCGGTGTGCTGACGTCAGTTCCACCCATTTTTTCCGTGCCACCGAGGCAACCAGGCGGACCGACACATTTTCATATGTATACATAGTATACTAAATATATATATATATATATATATATATATATATATACAAATGCATAACCAATAAAGGCATAAAGAAATTTCAACAGATCAAGCATTTCTCACTATTAAAACATAAGCATGATTAAGACATATTAAAAACATTCATGCCAAACAGTAAAAGCATCTTTTGGTAGAAACAGGTGGACAACGGGGAGGCGGGTGGGACAGTGAGGAATCCACAGGCAGATACAGTATCCACCAGAAAAAGCGTTACCGAAGGTAAGTAACTTGTTCTTCTGATGGATACTTCTGCCTGTGGATTCCTCACCTTTTAATAGAATCCCCAAGCCGTACCTCACCCGGAGGAGGGTGTCCACCTGACTAGACCAAAAATCTTGCAAAACAGATCGAGCAAAATGGCCATCCCTCCTAACCTCCGAATCCAATAATAATCGAATAATTTTTTGTCGAATTTATATTGAAAATAATACTTTAAAAATACTTTTATTAATAAATTTAGACAAACACTTAAAGGAAAACTTTTATTTATAATTAATTTAAAGATATTTCATACTTTACAAATTACGCCGAAGTCGCAACCCCAGCACGACTTTTCAAAATGGCTACCTGAATGCGCGCAGCCATCGTGTAGGGTGCGCAACTTCTGTATAATATTAAAAAGTATATATATTTTTTAAATATATATATATGTATATATATATAGAAAATAAAAAAAACATAGGATTGAGGTACATTAGACTTACAAATTTTCATTTAAAAAACCTTTGAAATTCACTGAAAAAACCATTGGTTTCAGGCACATTATAGTTAGAAATTAGCATTTAAAAAACCATAGAAATTCACTAAAAAAAACATAGGTTTCAGGCACGTTATAGTTAGAAAATAGCATTTAAAAAACCATAGAAATTCACTGAAAAAAACCATAGGTTTCAGGGACGTTATAGTTAGTTGGACATTTCACTCGTACAAAACCAGAGAAATTCCGGCGTTATAGTTAGTTCAGCTAACTATAACTCGCGCCCCCGCAATGCACTGCTAATGACGTCACATATTACATCATTCATGACATGGTCAGTGACATCACTGATGACATCACTGATGACATCTCAAATGACATCACTGATGACATCATGCAGTGACTGTGTGTTTCTATAAAGTTTAAATATGTTTTATATATATGCCAAGGTGTATTGAAGAATGAGTGGGTGTATAAGTGCCTGGATGGAGGATTTAGTAGGTGCGTGACTGACTGTATAAGTGAGTGATTAAATGTGTCTTACTGAATGCATGGGTTAGTGACTAAACTGTGTGAATGTCTGTATCAGTCTGTCTGTTGTTGTGTAAGCTGCTGCATGGGTTGGTCAGTAGCTACATGAGTGTCTATATGGGTTATTGATTGGTTGCCTGAGTATTTGTATGGGTGCCTGAGTGTGTGTGTGGGTGGGTGGGAAGTGTGTGACTCTGTGCATAGATGTGTGCGTGGTTGATACACTGGGTGTATGGGTTCAAGAGTGCATATGGAAACAGCTGTATGGGTGGGTGAGTGTGTTTATGGGTGTGTTGGTGAGTGAATGGATGTCTCAGTGGTACATGTCCAAGTAACTACATATGTAAAAGGCAGTGTATGTGAGAGTTGGAGTATATAAATGACTATACGTGAAAGTCAGTGATTGTGAGAGTGGCATTATGGATGAGTGTGTACTTGTATCAGTGATTGTATAAGAGAGTAAGTATGTGTTAGTATCTGTATGAATAAGTGATGTGGTGTGTGTCTAACTGTATAGGTGAGTAAATGGAAGTGTGATTGATTCTTTGCATGACTGACTAGGTGTGTGAGTAACTCTGGATGAGTGGTGGTGTGTGAGTGTCTGTATAGGTGTATGAGTGCATATGATAGTGTTGTATTGATGAGTGACTGCATGTATGAGTGATTGTATGGATGAATGAGTGGATGTGTGTGTAGACCTGGGAATCAGTGAGTGCGTATGTAGTAACTGGTATTGGTGTGTCTATGGTTTCGGAAATGGTAGTCTGTATTTTACAGTGGGTGTATCAAAGGTTATATTAGGGTGTGAGGAGGTGCATCAGATTTTCACGTGGATGATGTCATCAGTGATGTCATCAGTGATATCATTTGAGATGTCATCAGTGATGTCATCAGTGATGTCACTGACCATGTCATGAATGATGTAATATGTGACGTCATCAGCAGTGCATTGCGGTGGCGCGAGTTATAGTTAGCTGAACTAACTATAACGGCGGAATTTCTCTGGTTTTGTACGAGTGAAATGTCCAACTAACTATAACGTCCCTGAAACCTATGGTTTTTCAGTGAATTTCTAAGGTTTTTTAAAGGCTAATATCTAACTGTAACGTGCCTGAAACCTATGGTTTTTTCAGTGAATATATATATATATATATATATATATATATATATATATATATATATATATATATATATATATATATATATATATATATATATATATATATATATATATATATATATATATGTGTGTGTGTGTGGAGTAAGGTATAGAAACAATATACATGCCTGTGGATATTTGGATTTGTTATTTAGTCCTTGATATTCTGTGTCATCGGTATTCTGGTTGTGATATTCAGGCAAACACCATGTGATTCTATGTGAAGGAATATGTGGATTTTTTTAGGGTACATATTAAAGCACACTCAATCAACTTTTGACAGTCCAACTTTAAATCCTATCAATTCAAACTCACAACTTTGTGTGTTTTCTAAACTGTGCAATCCAAAGCTTATCAAGTTCTTTTTGTTAAAAAGAAAATAAGCAGCCTCAGCTCAGAGCCACACCTCTTACCTCAGGTGGTTGTTGTCCAGCCTCCACACTTAATTTAATTTGCTCTAGGATGACCTACCTGGGACATTCTGCACCAGGAAATCATCACACCTGGAAGGCCCGAAAAGATAAACCTTACCTCATATAAATTTAGGAAAGTTCCTCTGCTTCATAAAGTATAGCATTTCCTCATTTCAACCAACTTCATAAGTGAAGTATTTAATTAACGTGCCACTACTTTAAAAACATTTTCTACAGAGAACTTGGAGCATATTCATCAAGAACATTTTGGGAAATTAGTGGCAAAGAATGTGTTTTAAAATGTTTAGGTCTGCAACAATTGTGAAAAATAAATGAAATATAAATGTAATTTTACAGGGGAAGTTAGGAAGGTCCCACAATGAACTTCACTGTAAGGTTGAGACAAAAGATGAATAGTTCAATCACATTTCATTAAAAGCACCAGTCAAAACTGCATGGAATCGGCATACACCCATCTCAGTTAAAGGTAGGTTGTACAAAAAGTTTTGTACATAAAGAGACCTTTGTTAGACATCGACCATCAAGGCATGAGGGAAGGTAAAGAATAGGTGATTGTGTGAACCAGGGATGGGTCCACTTGAGGCCTGTGGCCTTGCTGAAGACACCAGTTCTGTCACCAGTTAGGGGATCCATAGATGGGCAGGCAGCAGAATTGCCTCTGGTATTCTGAGTGGTGATTTCACAGTTTGAATCTAGGATCCTGCTTTGTGATAGCATCTCTGTTTGAGGCTGCTTACATGTTCCCTCGCATTTGGATGCTACAGAGTCCTCAACTTCCAGAATTATGGACGTACTCTACTCTTTCACATGCAGTAGACTCCTTGCATAGAATCCTCAAGGTGGCACCCTCAATGTGGCTATCATTGCTTGGATAAGCATGCACCTTTCTGAGTGTTGAATGTAAAAAGCATGCAAGTCTGCCATGTGTGCTTGAAAATAGGGTTGGGTGAAATATTCTGTTTCACCTACAGAATAGGCTGAATATTGGCGCCTCCATGTTAATCTTGAAACACGGAGTTTCGGACAAATTCTGCCAATCGCTGCATAGAAGAATTGTTTCTCGCGCGAGGCTCCAGAAAGGTAAGTTGGTGAGCGCGAGTGAGATTTGGCGTCCCATAGCATGATTTCCAGTCATTAGGAGGACATCTGGTGAGATTTTTCTAATGCAGGCGGTCGCGACTGTTCATAGTCACAAGGCTGCCACGCGAGTAGAAGTTCTACTTGAGTGGCAGCAAATTCTACTCAAGTATCTGCACCCTCTGGTGCACTGCATGGTGCCATACGTGCTGATTTTTCAGTGCAGAACAGGCTCACAGCGCCAGGAGTGCAACATGCCTATTTCTGCCCATTGGCAGAACTCCACGAAATCTCGCATAGTTTTTATGTAACTCCACAGAATTCTGCAGAGTCAAATATTGCGAGTTCCACTCACCCATACTAGAAATTGAAAATATTCACTTGCAGAGGGATTCTTTGGCATTACTACAGGTGCAGATAAAAGATAAACTTCATGGTATGAAACAATTAAGAGGCTTCTGTATTTAAATTAACCATTGAAAGCCAAATCACCTCCTTAATAGAACTTGGACTTCTGAACAAGTAGGTTGTACTTTCCAGCTACAATACTAGCAAATTTTGACTTGATTGATATGCATTAAAAGAAAAGGCGTCAACACTTCTTACATAGTGCGAAGTGTAACAATCAGTAACAAATAAAGGGGCGCTATTGTTAAGCAATTTGCAAAAAACAATGTAAATCATATAAGAATGGTTAGGCCTTATTAGGATTTTAAAGACCACTATGCAAGGGGATTTTTGGATCTTACACTAAGATCCCTTTTAGAAAATAAATTGCAAAATTGTGCTTGGAAGTCACATTGGGTCAGTTGTATTGGCCAAAATATGATGAGCTATAAATTCCACTTACAATCTCCAATCCCCATTTCTCTAAATGTTCCTAGCTCTTATTTTGCTCTTTTAGGCTCTCTCCTACTATCTTTGTTCTCTCTCAGTCTCCCAATTTCTGCTCCTGCTACCTCTCTCAATCTTTCCCCAGTGTTCTTCCTATTTGCTGCTGCCTCTTTGTTCCCATTACTGTGTCTCCTGCTATCACTTTTGCTGTCTAATTGCTCTTCTTTCTTTCTCCCAATATTCTCTCCTTTTCTAGAATCTCTTCTCCTTATTTCTCTTTGTTGTACGTTTCAATATTTTTTAGTTTCTCTCTAGCCCTCTTCTCCATAGACCATGTATGGCAAATTAAACTTTCTCTTGGTGCTGCATGGCCATCAGCAGCACCTGCTACCTTTCTTTGACCACTGCGCTTTTCACTGTTTTCCAGTCCCAGAAGCCTACCATCCTGAGTGCCCCCTGGAACTAGAGAAACCCCCAACGATCATGAAGCAAAAAAGTTAGTACAATGTGGCCAATGTATCCCTGCAGCTTGTGGTCAATTCTTGTTGGACAGTACATCAGGCTGAATGAATTTGGTGGGTTTTAACTGCTTTAGAGCTAATTACGACCCTTTGATGACCACCACACTACTTTCATAGTGTTCTGGACTTCAACAGGACATCCACAACACTAGAAAAGAAAATGTTTCGGGTAAAAACACCAGAAACATTTTCTTTTTCAAAATCAAAGTTGGCATTTGAAGGAAATATTTCCGAGTCCCAAGTTTGATTTTTTGTTTTGCTGTATTGCACAGCACGCTGTACACACTGCCATTACACAGCAAAACAAAAGCGAAAGCAGACCATAGGAATGGAATCTGTGGAGATCCTTAAATGTTCAACCACACAACGTTCCTACACTTCTTCCGATAACAATAGTACCCCACATGTGTGACAGCTATCGCCTGTGAAAGAAAAGGCTCCCTAAGGCCCCTAGGACACAAGAAAGATCAAGATTTTGCCTTGACAATTGACCAATTCTTGCGATGTGGGTAACTGCGGTATTTAGGCCAGGGTGCGGACGGTACCTAAGGAAACCTGCCAGGTCCAGACATTTCTGAAAATAAGTTGCCTAGGGTTGTCTGGGGTGGTGTAACCTCCATGGATCCCAATACCCGTCCTTACTCAGAATGCCCGGCAAACACCAAATGTTGGCTAAATCGTGGATTTTCCTCATATTTCTGTGAAGGAAAATTCTGGAATATATGAGGATCCATAAAATCCTATCACCCAGCGTTCCCACACTTCTCCTAATTAAAACACTACTGCAAATGTTCACCCAATATTATGCATTCAATACATTTATGGCATTGGACCTCATAACAGCAATTTATTTGTTATGACCATAAATTAGATAAACATAACACAGAATTTCAAAGGAGTTAGTTAATTTCAAAAAGCAGATTCATACTACACAGGTCTTAACTTACAATATACAAAATTCAGAAAATGTTAGGCAATGTTCTACGGAGAAGTCTAGAAAGGTCAATTATATTATAAATTCTTTCAGCCTCGGATGGCCTGATTATGGTTTCCAAAATATTTGGTTAAAGGAGATGAATCCTCAGCATGTTTACCCTGGCAGGGTTATCTAGATAGCAAACCGTTTTTGAAAGTTAGTCTGTTATAGCAGCATTTGTGACATGGCTGGCTATATTGGGTCATTTCAGATTAACACTACTGCTATGAATGAGAAGCTAGTACCGAGAGGAACCACTAAAGCTACTTACCTGCCTTGATGTGCCCCACTTGTCTCTCGCAGAAAGCAGACCCTGAGTCCTAAAATCATTGTGTGGAGCCTGACTTCCGGTGCCTGACTTCCGCCGTCGAGCCGCGGAGAGCTGCTGCCGCTGACCGTGAGGATAGAGAGGAGCAGCGTTGAGTTGCTGCCAAAGGGGCTGACTGATCATCGTGAGCGGGAGAAATCGGCCGGACCAGAGCCCGCGAGCCCCGCGAGAGCCTCGTGAGAGCCTGCACCGCTGCCTATAGTGAGGCTGTTGGGACCGCTGTGGGGCCGTTGGGGGCCGTTGCCCAGGTCGCAGCGGCTCGGCGGTTTATCAGCGACTTTGCAGAAGTTCAGCCACGCGACGGGGTGAGTCCTGGCAGCGCTCCTGTAACATTGTTAGTGCTGGTGCTTCCCTGGGGGTGCCCTGTGTGATTTAGGCACCTCCAGTTGAGGCGGAAGTTGAGGCGGAAGAAAACATCTAATAAATCTCAGTCCCAGACACAGTTTTACTTAAATATAGCAAATTAAGCAAATCCTGCATCTGAGTTTACTGGATGCTCACCGGATGCAGTTTGTTCCCTTTGTCAGGAACGATAAATAATGATACAGAACGTGGAGGTGTCTGCCTGCTCAGCCTTGCCTGCTCTGCCCTGCTTGCTGTCTGCCTGTTGAATTGTCTCAAGACTCTCCGGCAAAGCCGCACCTGACAGCTTCGAGTTGGTTGCTAGTGCCAGTGCCAGTGCTGAGGATAGGATCAACAGCATTGAGAATTACCTGGACCTCCTCTGATTTCTGGGTCTTTATATCTGGGACTTTAGACCCTAGATTTTGGATTGTGGCCCCTAGAGCCAAGAGAACGGCGCACAGAACAACATGCGGACAAGGAATGCGGGTTTGGCTCAGCCCCAGGCCAATTATCGCCCCCACAAATCGGCGAGACGCCAAAAGGCTAAGATGCTGTATCCCCTTGACAAAGGCACCGCAAGATCCTGTTCGATCGCCCAGGATGGGCAACAATCAGGAGAGCAGCACTTGAACTCTCATCTATGTTCTCATCTATGTTCAAACACAAAGACTAGGAATACAAATACAAATATAAACATGACTACAAATTCAACTCAAAATCAGAGCGAATACACCGCAATTGGCAATACCAATTGTAGCACTAATAGTAAGAGTCCTAAAGGCAACAACAATATCAGAAATTACTTTCAACAATTGACTAAACTGGGCAATCCCGGTAATCTTGGAATAAACAAGTCTGAAAAAACAGCTGTTATATCTTGCCTTGCAACAGGCACAGCAATCACCGGAACCATTGCTAATACTACTACATTAGTACATGCTAGATCATATGAAACCTTGAATCAAAGCTCCCCACTGACTGCACCGCTTTCTCCAGAAGTTCTTATACTTAAGGTCAATAGCGTACTAGCAAAAGAAAATGTAACTAATCATAGCCCGCTTTGTCCTAACATCGCAGGAATCTGCACATCAGTGCTAACAAACTTAGACAATCGGTCCTCGGAATTTGTCCCCGCCATCTCCTTGGAGGAAAGTGAGGCAAATGAGGCAAGCGAGAGTTTCCTCCCTTAATACGACACACTACGGATATTATGGATAGCTCCACACTTTTGAAGCTCCAGTTGGACCCCCTGGCTTCCTCTTTCACGCCTAATGAGCCAACTGAGCACGGGGATGAGAACATTTTACTAAAAGGGTGTCCAGATCTAAACCAAAGCGCACCAAGTGCAAATGAACCAAGGGTGCCCGGCTCGTTAAAAATGGATATGGAAACTGCTTTGGTGCCACAAAACATAGAAAATTATCTTGCATTGATCAACGAAGCTTTGATTTCGACGGCAAATGCAGCCATAATGCACGCAGATAAATTAGACACTCAAATAATTATACTGCAATCAGTTGCCAGCTTGATCTCTGGATTAGACTTGAAACTGGAACTTCTAAACTCCCTAATTTGCAGAGCCCAGGCAAATACGGATATAAAGACAAAACGAGATGATTGCGGGTGCTCCCCAATACTGCTGAAATTGGAAAAGCTTCCAGAAATAATGACCACCTTAGTTACGGACCTTAAGTGTGAAGTTAATAGGTGGACGAGCAATACACCATGCCCTTCCCAGCATAACTCAGCTCAGAGTCTAAGAAGGAAGACTTCACAAACTAATATGACAAAAGCCATATATGAGTCATCAGGGCCAACGGGAGACCAAATCAACAAAATAAGAACAGGAGATCTGCTGCCTACATTGGCCCCACAGCTAAGGCTACAGGACAACCCGGTTACCTTAGAAAAAATGCAGGAAATTTCCTGGCACGAAAGCAACAACCTTAAAAGTCAATCTAGTGTCAATGTCTCGCCCTCGACACTCAATCCGCATTTTAAATTACAATCCTGTCTTACCCTCGACAAAGGCCCTGGAAAATCAGATGACCCAACATTATCGACCCTAGAATTTCTACATTTGTCCAGGAAAAATAAGAAAAAACTGAAAAAGTTAAACAAAACAAAAAATGGCAAAAGCTATTCTAGAGGGACCATCAAGCATTGGCTTGTGCCAGAACAACAGGAAAACAGAGAACATAGTAAGGTGAATCAGAATGACATTGGTTCTATACAAAAAACAATTGCCACTGAACAAAATAAAGGCACGCAGATTCACGGCACAACCATTAACGATATATCTGCTCAGAGTCTTCCAGGAAATTTAAGTGGGAATTCAATCAAAAGTCAGAGTACAACGGTCCTAGCGCCCAGTGACCACCCGATCAGTACACAAGGCGCACAGATTGAAGAACAATGCCAAGGAATTACAAATAAACTTGCTCCTGCACAGCCAATAGTCCATAAGATGCCTCAATTTGAAAATACATCGAACTCCCAATGGGAGTTGAAAACGGCTCAAGTAAACACTAATGACTCTCCGTTCCTCCCGGATTGCAACCCCCCAAAGGACCATGTCAAAGATCGTGAAAATCTGACAGTATTGTTATACCCTGAATATATTTCGCAGGGGAACTGGGATATCCTCAATAGAGGAAACCTTTTGAAGCTTTGCCAAAATATCCCGGGCCTGGAAAATATGAAAACAACTGATATTGAGACGGTGGCTTTCTCCGGCCCAGGACCAAGTGATTTAAATGAAACAACTGTGATAACCTTTACCAACCGGATTATGGCGGATGCTTTGAGAGGGTACAAAACACAACTGGAAAATTGGGGCATAACAATCAAGCCCCCAGTTGTTATTAAATACCCAGAGATTCTGAAAAACAATGCATTGTGCATTCAACAGGGCGAACAAGATCGGAGCGGGCAGAAATGGATGACCAGTAAACACTCAATTTCATTAGCTACTGGATCCATTCTGCACGGCTCCATAGGTGACACACAAATGACTCAGCGAAGCAACAGTTCAATCCAAATCACCAAACATGTGGAAGGAGGTAACGTTACTGCTTAACCAAGGGGAACAACATCAAAGATTGGTCTTGGCTCCCACTAGCCTTAAACCCTAGCCCCTAATATCAGGCCCTTACTAGGAAATCATTTGATACCTTCAAAGATCAGCTATGCCCCAAACAACGGCCATGCCGTGCATAGAAGCCCCTCGGATAATAATCATGTGATTAATATCATGACTTGGAACGTTGCAGGGATACATAAAGTTTTGCAAAGCCCAGCAGCAATTATATTCCTTGCAGGAGCCGACATAATTTGTGCCCAAGAAACATGGGCCACTTCTTCCACCCCAATAGGGGACTATGCAGAATATTTTAAGCCTGCTACAAAAGCAAACATCTTTGGGAGACCATCAGGGGGCATTTCAATATATGTCAAGCACGCACTGAAAGTACATTTTACAGTAATAAATAACCCCTCGGACATGTTTTTGGCTGGCACCTTGAAAGGCTTGAATACAATAGATGGCCCAATATCCATACTCTCAATCAATGTCTATTTCAATCGCAATGAGCCGGGGTTGAAGGACAAACTTAATCGGTTGTTAAAGGAAATTGAAACTCTGCTATTACAGTATGCAGGCATGGATTCTATCATTCTCGGTGATTTTAATATGCACGATATAGGGCTGAAGGTACCAGAAAGCCACCCCAACGGGGGGACTGGAAGATTCAACGCCCTAATGCGGGCATATAACCTGGTAACGACACATTCTTTAATTACAAAAGTCAATTCAGCGGCATTGATACCACCTACTTACAATAATCAGACCACAATAGACTACATTTTACTAAGTGAAAGTCTACAAAAACATATGTTAAACTATGTAGTTCAACCACGGAACGAAAGCCACCACGCCGCACTATCCGTACAGCTATCCATTTCAGCGAAACGGCGTTATACTCTTCGCTGCATTGGAGCCACAAAGGGGGAGGAGCGGTACAGACTCCTCAGAAGAATCAAATGGGGGCCGTTTACAAGCCATAAGTTTACCTTATGGAAATCAACATGGAAAGGCTGGCAGACTGGCCCCAACGATAGGGGCCATATAGGGGAATGGGGCTTACTTGCCTATGACTTGGCATCTTTGCTTCGGGGGAGCACCACATATAGAATTAACGCTAACCCCGCACACAAACTGGGGCACCAACCAGCAATCAAGGAAAGCTCCAAACAATTGAACTCCAAACGCAGGGCATACCAGGCAATTAGATCCGATTCCGCTAAAAAGGAACTAAAACTAGCGGGCAAGAGGCACTCTTCATTGGTTTGGCAGGTAAAACGGGAACTCACAGAGGCAAAATGGCTGAAGATCTTTGAGCTGCTTGCACCTAGCAAATCCCAAGAATTTCGGCACTATTTAAATAAGGTAATCCATGGGACCCCTAATAGAGAGAATTCAATTGATGCAAGCACCTGGGTGGCCCATGTAAAAACCCTCTATACCGATGAATCAAAGGCAAATATCACAGAAAGAATAACATCTCCTGGGGGGCAATCAAGCAAAGCGATAACAGATCTTATGGAACCCCTGGTAGTTTATATCCCCCCAGAAAAAAAGGCAATTCGAATCATCTTGAAAAAAATACGCCACAACGGAGCTCCTGGACCTAATGGCCTACCTGGCTCCCTCTTCAGGGAGGACATCGACTTTTGGGCAGCGAATTTGGAACAGCTGTATGCCGAGTGTAGGCTTTTGGAGGATGTCCCAGACTCCTGGAGGGGGTCACTGTTACATCCAATATATAAAAAAGGGCCAAGTATGGATCCCAGGAACTATCGTATGATAGCTTTATTGGACATTGAGGGCAAGGCTTATGCAAGCACTCTTTTGGCGGAACTAG
The DNA here is from genome assembly GCA_963921515.1 of Calotriton arnoldi. Taxonomy (NCBI): domain Eukaryota; kingdom Metazoa; phylum Chordata; class Amphibia; order Caudata; family Salamandridae; genus Calotriton; species Calotriton arnoldi. The sequence goes on from CAWUFW010009155.1 coordinate 685,397, forward strand.
CCGAATGGGCCAGCAAGGAAGATCTTCTCCCTTTCTATCAGACCGGATTTCGATCAGGAAGTTCCACCATAGACAACATCATTGCCCTATCATATCTAGTACACCAAACGATGGCCCAAGGCACCCAGCCGCTTTTGCTTGTTTCATCGACTATACAGCAGCGTTTGATGGGGTAGACCGCAACATCTTATGGAAGAAGTTGGCACATTGGAACATCTGCCCGAAATTGTTAAAAGCCATTAGATCGTTGTATTCACAAACTTGGGTAAGAGTCAAACTCTCATGTGAATCCGCTACAGAAAAAATCATCACGGATCACGGGCTAAAGCAGGGCTGTGTTCTTGCCCCGCTGCTCTTCAATTTATATACAGCAGATTTGGGCAGCGCTCTGCATGGAGCCACTTTATCGACTCCCAGGATTGGGAAAATTAAGATCCAGCTGATGCAATATGCTGACGATTTGGTCCTTTTTGATCACACAAAAATTGGCCTTCAAAAAGCCTTAATAGCTCTCTCAGAGTACAACGTCAAAAATAAGCTGGTTGCTAACCCAACAAAATCCAAGATAGTGATTTTTGGACGTTATCCAAAAAAAAAACTGACGAAATGGCGTTTGGGCCCATTAATATTGAATAGTACACAATTGTACAATTATCTTGGGGTCTGGATTAGTGAAACTGGTCGCTCACAGGTCCATCGTCATAAACTCCAGCAGAAAGGAAAAATGGTTACTTACGCCATCTGCAAACTCCAAGCCGTCCTAGAAAGTCCAACTACAACGGCCATCCAACGAGTCTTGAGGGCAAAATTACTACCCTCCCTCAATTATGCGATACAGGCGTTTCCAGGCAAACTCTTGCAGGATCTTGAAAAGATCCATTGTGCAGCTTATAAAAGTTATTTTGTCTACCAGCATGTACTAGGAACACTTTAATTCGCCTGGAATTCAATCTTAACCGACAATCTCTGGAAGAACTGGCGACTCTGGCGAAATACTATTATTTAACAACTGTGGCACCAGAGAATTCAATGAAGTCTGTTATAAACAACATCTTTCAACAACCCGGTAATCCATGGTCAATTGGCCTTGCTTCAGCCAAAGAACTTTTGAAATTAGCCATAGAGAATTGGGACCCCAATACAATCAAGTATACCATCATAAAAACATCAATAAAAAAGCAAGTAAGATCACACTCGCGTACACTGGACATTGAAGCTCTGACAGCTAGAGGGTTTCATGAGACCCAACGCTCTCCACACATAACGCATGGCCTTAAATTACATCTCACACAGCCGGTGGGGAGGCTAGCCCTTTGTAGGATTCTTGCAGCCAGACTACATCCTCTTCCCTTAAAAGATTTGTACCCTTCAGTGAAAGTAAGACCGGCCATTGCGGAGTGCCGCCTCTGCTATTACAAGCGAGAATCGTTGGCCCATATTTTGCTATGCTGTCCTGCCTTGTTGCAAGCACGCCGTATCCATCTAAGGCCCATTCTTCTCCAACTTGGCACGCGAACGGCAAATGAGGCCATTCAGCAGTTATATTTGCTGGACACAGTGAAGCACATGGCCAACTTTGCCAAGTTCATTTGCTATGCCCGCTCAGCTCTTATGGACAGGTCAACTTTAGCTGTGCGTGGGAACCATCTGGATGAGGAGTCCACCCAGTTCGGCACCCATTGAAAGTTTGACTTGGAGCATTTAAAGGACTGTTATTCATTTTAATGTAAAAAAAAATTAAAAAATTAAAAAAAACAACAAAGAAAAAGACCAAAGGATTTTAAGAATAAGAAGTGTATACATATTATTTTTATTCATTTTACTATCTGTTTTATATTGATCGTTTTCTTTGTATTGGTTTTTATTAATCACACAAATAAAGAATCATTGTTGTTGTTGTTGTCAACACTACTGCTAGTTAGGGTACTTGCAGCCCTCTGCAGCAGGCATGGTAACCTAACAAATTAGCTGGCTCCTTCAAACAAAATAACAATCTGTAGAGTAGCTACATTATCTCACCAGGCTACATTTTACAACAGGCTGGTCCATTGTTGTACCTGACTTGCAATAACTCTGCCCAAGCACAATAGGCTAATCAAAGCATCCATGCCATTTTGAAATCTAGAGTTTCCTGACAGGATATTGCTTATGAATAACTGATAGGTTTAGGTAGTTACAACCACTTGTGTATCAGGAATAGAAAATGTCATGAAAGGTGCTGGCTTAAGAACAACATGACTGAATGTCCTGTACAGTTGTGCAATCTCTTTGCACAGAAGATTCTTCTTTGACATACCATATGTGAAAGGTGAGGAGGGAGTTCAGCTAAGGCTCATTGAATTCCTGAACACTCAGCTGTGACAGTGAACTAGTGTTGGTACCACCTTTCATATCAGCCGAATGTTTAATGCTTTTGCACATAACACTGTGGCATTCCAAATGGGTCAATAATATCCCCTCTATTATTCAACGTCTACCTAACCCCCTTACCAAACCTGATTAAATCCCTCAACCTCACCTGATACAACCAAGCATGTAATTCCCAAATCCATTTTCAAAAATGGACGGTCTGGAATAGCTTTACAATTTAAAACGTAATCACTGCCTTTGGGACATAAACATATGGAGGATGAATAACCATCTAAAGCTAAATGCCCCAAAGACAGAGCTTATGACCCATGAACAATGACAAAAATACCAGCCTACAGCCATATGGCCTAAGGAACATTAGACCCCACGAAGAATATCAAGAGAAGTCAGAAACCTAGGGGAACCATGAATTCACACCTATATTTCTACAACATAAAACAGAGTGCCTTCTACACAATGAAAACACTATGTGGCCTCCTCCCATAACTCGAATACCAACAGAAACTGCAAGTCATCCTCACACTCATAATCTTCAAGCTTGACTAAGCCAACAGTTTATACCTTGGCACACCTGCACTCATCATACACAAAATACAGCTTATCTAAAATGCTGCTGCAAGACTTCTTCTGTTCCGTCACCCAAGAAAACACATGACTCCAGTCTTGCAATCACTCCACTGGTAAAACATAGCAAGGAGGGCAATGTTCAAAGCACTTTGCATTGTTCACAGCTCCTCCAAGGAAATGGACCGCTATACCTACAAGCTAAATTCAAGCAATACAAACTAATCAGGACACTGTGCTCTAGGCTTGCACGACTTATCAGCATACCACCTTACCATAAGAAACATGAAGGACGCACTGCTTTCTCAGTACAAGCCACAAGGCTCTGAAACACATTACCAGCCAGCATTCCAAGCATCCAGGAGCATATGAACTTCAGAAGACAAATGAAAGCATGGCTATTTCCAAGACAACTACACCACGAAACTGGAAAGACAGTCATAACCTCAAGCTTAATCTTTAGCTTACAATCCAGAAGTTGGAAACATCCCAGCCTGCAAACTACCTTCAATAAGCAGGTAAGTAAGGAGGGCTGACCTATCCTTTGACGGGATATTATATAGTTATGTAAGTTCATACATAACATTTCTGGCCCACAATAATACTAATACTATAATAGGGGTGAGCGGAATTCACGGAATTTCACTCTACAGAATTCCATGGAGTTACTTAATAACTCTGCGAGATTATGCAGAGTTCCACCAATGGGCAGAAAATATGCATGTTGTGCTGCTTGCACTTTAATTGAGCACCAGCAGCACGAGCATCGCTGAAACATCAAAACGAATTACACCAAGCAGTGTGCAAGAGTGAGCGGTCAATCGAGTTGATTTTATTGCCTCGAGTAGAAAATCTACTCAAGCTGCATTAAATCTAGTCGAGAAGCAGCCCTCAGACTGTGACCACCCACGTTAGAAAATCACGCTAGAGGTGCCAAAACTCACTTGCATTTCTGGGCCCTTGTGGATAAAAAGTCAGAGTAGCCAAATTCCACCAATTCACCTATACCATAACACTCAGCTGTAGGCAGTCACCTATAACTTACACCTCTTATATTCAATTAAGGCTCTGATGGTTGTCCATCACCAATACTGTGCACCCAATAAACTATCCAGCACTAAATAAAGAGGCATGGAATAACAGAAGAGATCTGTCACACACTGCAGTTCAATCGGAGGACTTTAAACTAGTTCACGACTGTAAATCCCAAATATGGCCCAGCATTATGGCCGTTTCTTTACATCTCACAATGACTTTTAGATATGATAATATAGTAAACAAGCATTTGCAATGCAATAGGTCTCGCATTTGCGAGAGTTTAAGCTTTGGCATTGTAAATGACAATGCCTTTTATTTATCTGTTTTGATAATTAACACATAAATAAAAGGCATTGTCATTTACAATGCCAATAGCTGAAACTCTTGTAAATGCGAGACCTATTTCATGTCAAAGAAGCGGCCGCCATTGTCCCGGGCTGCTTGGAAAGTGAAAGCGCGCATGGTGCGCTGAATGTTGCAGGAAAGCATGTCGTGCCTGCAGTAGGAGAAACTCATGAAAGAAAATAGTGCTTACAGACTAAATAAGACATACCGTGTAACAACAGAAGTAAAAGGGCCAGTCATCATGGGAGGTTACAAATGAAGACAAGGCGGTACTAAGGAGGGACTAACAAGCCTATTAACGAATCAGAAGCCAGCATTTACAAGGGACTATTACACAAGCCAATGAAAAAATTGGGCGGAGCTTCAAGTCCATCCATGAATACAGCATGCCTCGCAGACCAGCGCATGCGCTGCCCAGGCTCGACCTAAAAAGCTAACACACTATCAGTGAGACACTGGTTGAAGTATAGAAGCGTTCAGCACGGTTACTGTGCGCTTGCACTGCTGACACTCAATCACCTACCCCTCAAGTGTATGTTAGCCCCACCCATTGTGCCCCTGGGAGCACCCCCTGACCTGAAGAATACAAGTTGTGGTTGACACAAACATTCTTTTTCAAAGAAAGCTACTTTGACATTGTTTTGACTGCATTCCACTGAAAGGCGATTCAAAAAGTGAGCTCAGCCCCTACTGGCTTAAACTGGGAAACAGAAATGTTACCTGTTGTGAGATGTCAAGATTTAAAAGTGTTTTACTGGCCTATGTGCGTGGCCCTGTGAGTAGTAACTAAGGACCATGACGCCAGACTAAGGTTCATTGGCTCTCTACCAAAGAGCACATACATGTCATGCTGGTCCTCAAGTGACATTATAAAAGCATGCCACCTTAACGGTGTAAAAGTATAGCCCATTTTGTATAGGGTCTTCAAATTCAAACTTCCTCTGGTGCCATATTTTTGCTCTACCAAAGTGCCTTTAGACCTTCCGTTGTCACCTGTTCCCAACAGTTTCAATGAACTTGCAGATAATTCGGTTTGTGTTTTGTGCAGCCATTGCAGTAACACAAATCCAATGGATCAATCCAACACGCAGCTAAGTCTTTCACACTGCTAATCAGTCTTTTCATCCCCACACACGGGAACCAATCAGTAATCTCAGGGCAAAGCAGGGGCGCTGTGAACACCCCGCTTTATCAGCCTCAGCAGCGGTGGGAGCTGATAAATGTCGCTCACAAGAAATACAGCCTCAATCGAAAAGTAAACAGGAGCAAGGAAGAATAAAAGATGGGTAAATAGAAGAGGGAAAGATGGAACCAATATTGAATGGTAGAAAGGGTGAAAGGATGTATGTATAAATGATAGGTGAGTGAATGAATAAGTGAGCCGATGAATGAATGGGTGAAAGGATGAGTGAATGGATAGGTGAACAGACAAGTGAAAGGATGGTAGAGTAAAAGGATGGATGAGTGATGGATAGGTGGATGGACAGGTGAAAGGATGGCAGAGTAAAAGAATGGATGGATGAGTGGGTAAACAGACAAGTGAATGGACGGCAGAGTGGGTGGACAATTGGATGGATGGGTGGATGGCAAAGTGGATGAATGAATGATGGATGAGTAGGTGGATGGATGGGTGGATGGAAGGATGGCAGGCAGACAGGGTGTATGGATGGCAGGCAGAGAGGTTGCATAGCTGGATGTCAGAGTGGATGGATGGATTGCAGAATGGAAGGATGCATGATGGGAGGATGGGTGGATGGCAGGGTGGATAGGACGCGCAGCTACGTCTTTCACACTGCTAATCAGTCTTTTCATCCCCACACACGGGAACCAATCAGTAATCTCAGGGCAAAGCAGGGGCGCTGTGAACACCCCGCTTTATCAGCCTCAGCAGCGGTGGAAGCTAATAAATGCCGCTCACAAGAAATACAGCCTCAATCGAAAAGTACACAGGAGCAAGGAAGAATAAAAGATGGGTAAATAGAAGACGGAAAGATGGAACCAATATTGAATGGTAGCAAGGGTGAAAGGATGTATGTATAAATGATAGATGAGTGAATGAATAAGTGAGCCGATGAATGAATGGGTGAAAGGATGAGTGAATGGATAGGTGAACAGACAAGTGAAAGGATGGTAGAGTAAAAGGATGGATGAGTGATGGATAGGTGGATGGACAGGTGAAAGGATGGCAGAGTAAAAGAATGGATGGATGAGTGGATAAACAGACAAGTGAATGGACGGCAGAGTGGATGGACAATTGGATGGATGGGTGGATGGCAAAGTGGATGAATGAATGATGGATGAGTAGGTGGATGGATGGGTGGATGGAAGGATGGCAGGCAGACAGGGTGTATGGATGGCAGGCAGAGAGGTTGCATAGCTGGATGGCAGAGTGGATGGATGGATTGCAGAATGGAAGGATGCATGATGGGAGGATGGGTGAATGGCAGGGTGGATAGGTGGAAGGATGGATGGCAGAGTGGATGAATGGATAGACTGATTAATGGCAGAGGGGAGGATGGAATATGGAAAGATTGAATGATGGATGAAAGAATGAATGGATGACAGAATGTAAAGGTGAAATAGTGGATAGCTGGTGGATGGAAGTGTAAAAGGATGAATGGATAGATAGTTGGATGGAAGAGAAAAGGGAGCTCTTCTGGGAGGGTTGAGCTCACTCACTTTGCTTGGTTGGTGCCATCAGAGGTTTAGTTCAAAGTGGGGAGGTGGGGGAGAGGTAATTTAATTTTCTGGCTACTCCTGGGGCAAAGCTCATACTGAAGAAAACTTGTGCCCACTAGACCCACCATCAAAAAAGACCCCACACCCTAAGCCGTGCCTCCCACGCTAAAACCCTACCACCTCCCAGCTGCAAAAATATGCCCTTTACCGATCGTAAGCAGTTCTACACCCTACGGGCCATGCTAGCCGGCCTCCTACGAGAAACCCTGCAACTGCATTTACGACGTGAAAATTGGAGCGCTCAAAGGCGAGCTGATCTGCGTGTGATGGGCCTATTACCACCAGTGCTGTTACAGCACCCGCCGCAGAGGAGCACCCAGAGCAGCCCAAGCTCTGGAATGTCACAAGCAGCAGCGCTGGCACCCTTCCCCGCGCTTGACAGGGCCATTACTGTTTCCAGGTGCTCGACAGCGCCATTACTGTTTCCAGGCGCTTGACAGCTGCAGCAATAATTTAGCACACTAAATTACACTGTAACTTTTACACGTTTTTGACAGGTAAGTCTAATGTGGTCAAAATAATTGTTATGATGTTCGCGTCAACAGCTCCAGGGCGGTGCAGCCTTAGACACCGTGGCACCCCAGCGCCAGTGAAAACGGGGAGAGCGAACACGGGGAAGGCCTGTCAGTAACAGAGTGGCTCTACGGGAGAGACACTGGAATCAGTCTGACTGAGGTCGGGGTTAAAGAAAGATGCGAGGGCTCGGCTGGAGTACGCACTAGGGCTGGCGACACTACACACAGCCGGGCACACGGTGTCTTTTGTCAGATTAAAGTCGCTAGTTTATGGGGAAAGGCCCAGTTTTTCTTTGGAAATAAAGGCGAGTGCCTACCTCTGGATGTGCTGTTGCCGGGGGCCTGGAATTAACAAATCGATGCACCAGGGCCCAGCACTCAAAATGAGAGTCGATGGAACCATGGGGCTGTGTATTATTGTTCGACAGCACACAGTGGCGCCGGAAGAAGGGGTGCTGCAGCCCACTTATAAATCCTTGTAGTTCAGCTAGAGAATTAACAATGAGCATCCCTTTATTTATTAGTCCTGACGCATTTACTGTGTGCTGAAGTTCAAACCGCCTCGTGACAGGCACCTCTGTTTGACAGAGTGCTGCTAATTCTTTAAACGCAGAGAGCTGTGCATTATTCGGGTCTCTGGCCGCTGGTTTAGGATATTTTGTAATTTTAACTAGTGACATTCTTAATGGGATATAGTGGAACGGAGAATGTCAGAGCACTTCAGAGGTCTTCTAACAGATACATAAAGACGTGCGTGCGTTACAAAGTAAAGTACAGCTATTTTAAAATCTATATCAGCTACATGGAAAGTACAATCAAGGCACTAAGGTCCGGTGATGTCGATGGCCAGCACCCTAAGTTCCAGCACCACTGATAGCACGTGTTTGAAATAAAACAGCAATATTAATTACTCCTTTACTAACACGTTCACAATCTGTCCGAGTATACATTTTATCATGCGTCGTTACAAACTACGAACAGGAGTCATCCCTACTTTAGCGCAAGCTCTAGCCTCCATCCTCAGAATGCCCCTGCTTGCTAGTAACATCGTTGCTGCTGAGATGCAGCTTAATCCGCCAGCAAGCATGCCAGGGCTGACCTTAGTCGTTCCTCCTTCCAGGACTAGGACACTGAGCTGGTTAATAATACCAATTTGCACCCCTAATCAAAATCTGCCCGGAGGTCTGAGAAAAGGGTGCAGCACATACCGTGGAGCCCCGCAACGTACTATGGCTGCTGGCCAATAAAGCCTCATTGATAAGCAGACTGTCTCGACATTGTACTGGCTCTGTAGGGCCAAGTAAGCCTTCTCCATTCTGTTTCCGTGAGGAGAGAATCCTTTCTGTCGTGCAGGCTTCTATTTGTTGTAAAAACGTCTCAGTCCGAAGCACCCTGAAGCCATGTTTGAGACTATGCAAAGCATCACACTCAATGACTTACTCAAGGCTAAATTATGCAAGCATGTTTGGGACTATGTGATCATCTTTTGTGATAGGAAAAATATTTTTTTCCACTGCATATTAGTATTATATATTTATATTTTATAATGTATCCTTTTCATCTATTTGTCTTTAAAAGAATACAAAACTGGAAACTTGTTTAGACAAGGAGCTGCTGCTGTTTTTGCTCCACATAAATCATTAATATTCATTACTTAGGCATTGCTGTCTGAAGCCACCTGGTCACCAGCAACCCCTCAGCAGTCAGTGCGCTACCGGCCAGACTACCACACACAGTCTCGTCAAAATAGAGTAGCCACGTGCACCAACACTATGGGAACAGGCTCACCCTGGGTCGGTGCGAGGCTAAGTGACATAGTGATGCGTCCCGAGCAATTCCAAAAAGTTGTAGCCCTGTGTTTGAGAACACTCCGTGTCTTTGCCTTCAGGAACACACCAGACCACGCGCTTCCTTCCTCAGCACATTATACACACCTGGACACGTGCCCGCCCGACATTGCTGCACCGGCTCTCAAACGCACGCGCCAGTGTGTGCACTGTGATTCATGTATTCCACTGCATACATCAAAAGCCATGTAGAATACGTGGTTTTGCAGAATCCTGAACCCAAAACCACACCGCCGTCTGACATTCATTCTCACTCCACACTTTAGCATAACGAACTTCACGTTTTAAAAGATCAAGCCATCTCGGTTCTTAAGTACATGCAGGGATTTTCATTACATTTTAGAAGTATAGAAGTCGGAAAGAAGAACAAGCATGGAATCGAAACCTGTGGTGCGCGCGCACCACACAGGAGCCGAACGCGGGAATCGAAACCAGTGGTGCGCGCGCACCACAGAGGAGCGGGGGGCGAGGGAGCCTGTCGTCTGTGCCGTGCGCTGATGCGCGTCCTAGACACGGACGGGAATGGGCGGAGCAAAGGCGGGACATGCGCCCGCCTTTGCCCAATTGCGTGCCGTTAAAAAAAAAAAAAGAAAAAGCACGCTACAGCCAATGCCAGCCTGCGAAAGCCAAACCACACGCACGAGCGTGTGGTTAGCTTTCTGAAGCCCATAGAAGAGGTCTCGCGCTGTGCGAGCAGTGCTGCGCACTGCAACGCTAGGCGCGAGACCTAAAAAGCACATCCACATCTCTCTCCCTCCAACAATTCCAGCTCTGGCCCAGAACTATACACAAGAGGTCAGATTTACTAAGATCTTGTGTCAGTGTTGTGTCACTGTTGACATAGGGGCTGGTCACACTTGCAGGTGTGGCTAAAATGCCTTTATTCAATTTATAAATTCCACCACAATCTCAAAGAGCAAAACATTATTTTCTGTGTGAGAAAGGAGGAAAAATAAGCATAACTCGTTTTCAATGTTGCTTCAGCTTTTTGACAAACAAATACATGTCCACGTTTTACAAGCAAACTAACGAATGAGCTCTTTTTAAACTGCAGGCCTACATTAACAAGTATCAGTTGAAACGTATAAAATGTGCAGAAAATAAATTTGCCTGTGGCATGTTACTGTTAATATTCGTGCGCAGCACATTTACTAATGAACAATTTCTTTCAGGACCTTGACATTTTCACGAGATCTTCTACTTTGCCTTGGTTCCCATTATGATTACTCTGCCGGCTCCCGTTCCTTTTAGTCATCTCTACATAATGTGTCAGCTGAAGGACAAATGAGTCTAGCAACTGTGGGGGGCGTGGTTTGACGCGCATCCAAGATGGCCGCACGTCTTTGAGCTCCGGCGGATCTTCGGTGCGAGCGCTCTTCAACATGCTGTACGGGTGACTTTTTTCTTCACCACGTAGCAGCTTCAGGCGGCGGAACAGTTTTCAAGACATAGGGGACAACTTCCAGGAATTTTGGCCCTTTCCTTCTATGTCTTTTTATATGAAGAATTTTTCCTCAGGCTGGATCTAAGATGGCGGCGGAAGGTGAAAGTTTACCCTTTCTTGGGCTGAATATGCAAAGGTGCTAAAATCGGCATATGGTGTTTCAGTGTGCTTTCTCCTGCTATATGAGGTATTGTCTCCTTGATCTTTTATGCCTCTGAATGATATGCGCGCTCATGCTCGAGGGACACACTTCTGAGGAGATAAATTCGATTTTAAAATGGTGGCACTGCCTGTGGCCTATAACCTAGTTGGCCTTGAGTCAGAGGGGGTGAGTTATCCATCGTCCAACAATTACTTTGGCTTTTTAAACCCTCTAAGGATTATCTTGTTTCCTGGTTGGGTTGGCAGAAAGTATCCTGCATCTTTATCTAAATCCAGTGTGCAGCTTCTACCCGACACTATTTTCTACAGTCAGTAGTTGCTTGCTTTTGTCTAATGGCTCATTTGACTATGCTCATATACTCGTTTATCTCAGGATGTAACACACCGGATACATAGAAGCCTGCCTCAGTGTTTGCTCTCCTCTGGGATACTCTCCAGTTTGTGGTGCTTTCCAGTATTTCTAGCATCAGTTTTTTCTGCTTATCTGCAATCCCTACGCTCTTAATATCTTTTTCGGTGTTTTTTTGCACGCTATCCTAATGGCGGAAGGCATGGGTGTCACCCCCAAAGATAGAGACTCGAAAGGGAATTTGAAGAGGTCTAAACAGAACTCTCCCACCCCGGACATCTCAGCGAAGGGCAGTACGGATTCTGCTACAACATTAGATACCATTTTATTCAAACTTAATTCAGTCCATGACATAGCGCAAAGCACTAAAACAAATACTGATCTGCTTCAGGTCGAGGTGGCGGCTATTCGAAATGAGCTCAAAAATCTGTCACTACGTGTTTCCAATGCAGAAACAAGAATAAGTACGGTTGAAGACTTTACAAATAAGCAGTCTAAACATGCTCAAAGTATGGAACGCTCCTTGGCCTCTTTGAGAAGAGACCTGACTGAACAAGAGGACAGAAATCGCAGAAGTAACCTTCGAATTTTGGTCTACCGGAAGACTGCGAGAAAACTGCTCCTTCAGTGATGGATTTTCTATTTACCTGGATTCCTTCTGTCCTGAATATCTCATTTCAAAAGGACTTTGAAATAGAACGTGCTCATAGAGTTCCCACCTTTAAACCTAAAACGTTATCTTATCCAAGACCGGCGATTTTTAAACCTCTTCGTCATCAACACACTGAACAAATCCTAGCACATATGAGGAAGATTAAAACATTGCAATGGGAGGGGCACAGAATATCAATATCACAGGACTTTGCTCGAGATACCGTCATTCGTCGTAAAGGGTTCTTGAATCTACGTATACGTCTTACAGACATGAATATTCCATTTTCCTTTGCTGGTCCTTCGCGTTTCAGAATAACTTTTAGAGGTCGCCCACAGATTTTTTATGAGCCTGCAGAGCTTTCTACTTTTTTGGATAATCAGTCTGAGTTACTGATGGACTCCGAATCCCCTCCTGGTACCTCTCATCCTTAAGGTCCATCTTGCACTGATAGCTTGGCTTATATCCTTGGTGCTTTATTGCATTATGCGTGGTTCATAGTGCCTCTTTGTTATCTTTTTCCTGTAATGATGAACTTTCATTGCATCTGATATTGTTGTATATTGGTTGCTTTCTTTTAACCGCCTTTTCACTTACAGGTCGCAAGGTTGTGCATACCTCTATGCTTGTCTCTTAAGAGGTATATCTGTGTCGTTATTGTCGTTGTTTATGGTTGCTATTTTCTCTCATCTACCTCTTGTGTACTTTTTCTTTTTGTTTCGTATTGTATTTCATTTTATTTTGATGAAGTTTTGTTGGTCTGCAATTCTAAAATGGTTGGTCTCCTTTGAGCTTTTCTTTCACGCATTCTCTTTTTATGGTATTTGTTATATATCTTTCCTTACTCTTTTTAGGTCTCTTGTATATTCTTTTTCCGTTTTGCTTGAACTTTTTCTTCCATTCTATTCCTGTTATTCTCCTGGTGTTTATTCTTTTTCGTGTAATTAGGATTTATTTGTATTTTTCTCTCTTATTCTCTCTCCTATATTTTATTTGCATTTTTTGTTTGTACATTTCTTATAATATGAGTATATTCATCAATTCCTTTATTCTTTATGTATTTATGTCATGTTTGGTATTTTAGGTAGACTATGTTATTTATTTCTTGTTGGTATATATATTTATCTTTGTTTTCTAAAATGGTAAAATATTAGATACCCATCAGATTTGCTCTACTCTATTGTTTGTGATTTATTTATTGCTCATTGCTTCTAATTAATTATCTTTTTATATATTTTAGTATTTGTTCACAGTTGTTATCAATTTATATAGTGTTGGACATATTAGTGGGTTATGAATTTTAGTGTATTATATTGCTATTTTTAATGCCTCTCGTTAATATTTATTGCATCACTTATGATCATTCTCCATGCCTTAATTTATTATTCATAATATGTATTACTCTTATGTTTTTCATGCATTAACCTAGTACTTCCTTAGGCTGTTAGTCATAAGATATAAGATTGTTATTCATGATACCTTAATTTAATATTGCCTTAGACGACTATCTATAATGTCTTGCCTTGCCTTAATACTACCTTAGGCTGTTTCTATATTATCTATTATTGTTCTTTCCGATACCTTAACTTAATATTACCTTAATCTGTTCTTTCTATATCTATTATTGTTATTTATGATGCTTTAATTGAACAATTATCTTAGCCTGCTATTTATAATATTTATTGTGGTTACTTATGATACCTTAATCGATTATTACCTTAACTTGTTATATTTAATATTTAGTATTGTTATTCATGATGCCTTATTCGAATTTTTGCCTTAGCCTGTTATTTATATATCTCTTAATGGTATCCATGATTCCTGAATATACGATTTCTACTACTAGATTTAGTAATTTCCGGTATATCTATTCTCTAAGCCTATTAGTATGTTGGTAATGTAGGATTCATGCGCATTTAAGTTCCGTTGCTTACTGACAATTTTATTTCTTCCCGAGCGGTCTGCACTGGTAGTGTTGGCCTCTGTGGATGTGCCTCCACGTTTTTTCTCCCCATGCAATTTGTCTATTACAGACATCGCCTGGTGGGGTTTTTCTTTTTATATGCTCTTTTCTTTGGAGCATCCTTTCTCTGTCTTCTTCCTTCTCTCATCTTTTCTTCTTCTATTTCTATCTTTTTTTCCTTGGGGACTCCTGCTGCGGCTCATATTTTATGTTTTTCCTGTTGTCTATTTATTCATGTACCTGCTATCCTATTGTACAGTCTTCCCCTTCTCTGTTATCAGATGTTCTTATTTGTTTGGTGTCAGGTCTTTTTATGTCTGGCCTAAACGTAATCTCTCTTAATGTTCGTGGATTGAATCATCCTGTTAAGAGGACCAAGATCCTAGACTACTGCAAAAGCTTATCTAGTGATATTGTTCTTCTTCAGGAGACTAAGATTGCCTTTAAGGAAGCTTTGCTCTTGCGGAAGGAGTGGGTTCTGGATGTTGTTTGTTCTGAAGCCGCTGGTAAAAAGAATGGGGTTGTAACCATGATTTCCAAGAATTCTGGCCTGTCTATTGTTACTGCTGAACATGATACAGATGGCAGATGGCTGCTCTCTCGCTTGTCCAATGGCTCAGATGATTTATATGTTATGAATATTTATGCTCCCAACATTGATGATCAACTCTTTTGGCGTTCAATAAATAGAAAACTCTCTGATATCCCTCAAAATGCTAGAACAATTGTTGGAGGTGATTTTAATTTGCCTTTGGATCCTATTTTAGATAGGCATTCTGCCTTTAAATTTCGTCCCCCTAGGTCACATAAACAAATGCTCAATGTGTGCTCCTCTCATCAGCTTACTGACGTTTGGAGGCTACATAATCCTACGGGTAGCGATTTCACGTTTTTCTCTTCTCCACATTCTAGTTTTTCGCGCATTGATTATCTTCTAGTTGATACTGCTCTTCTAAAACACACGAGTAATGCTATCATTCACCCAATAGTTGTTTCTGACCACGCAGCTGTCTCATTTACTCTCCTTTCTCTGGCGGATAAACAAGCTCCTCGTACATGGCGTCTTAATACAGAGATTTTGGATGACAAAGATGAAGTCCAAGAACTATTGGAGATTGACAATTTTTTCAATGATAACGAGTCTTCAGTGAACTCCCCAATTGTTCTTTGGGATGCATTTAAATGCACTATTAGGTGCCATATTATCAAAAAAAAATCAAAACGAAATGCCGATATCAGAGGATCGCTGCAATCTTTAGGGGATGAGATCAAACGTAAAGAGAGATTATATAGAAACTCTAATGATAAATCTCTCTTGCAAGATATTAAAAACTTGAAATACTCTTATAATTCCATTGTCACTAAGAGAGCTCATATTGGTGTACAAGCTCAAAAATCTAGACGCCTGTTGCTTCAAAATAGAGCAGGTAAGATGTTGGCTACCACTTTAAAGTATCAAAATACGAATGTTAAAACCACTCAGATTCCCTATATTAATGACAGCAATGGTGCTAGGAAACTCCATACTCAAGAAATTTTGCAAGTCTTTTGCGATTTTTATGAAAAACTCTACACCCCCAAGGATCAATGTGACTTATCTGTGTGTCAGCAATTCTTGTCCTCGGTCCCTACACATACTATCTCGCAGTCAGAGATGACTGCTCTGGGGCAGCCTATTGATTCTGAAGAGATAATTCAAGCCATTCGGACGACACAGTCGGGGAAGGCTCCAGGGCCTGATGGTTATCCTATTGCTTTTTACAAGACCTTCTCAACCTCAATAATAAAATATCTCAAGAAAGTTTTTGATAACTTTGTAATGTCGGGCAAAGTCTCGGGGTCAGCTGCTGAGGCTACTATTGTCGTGATTCCGAAAGAAGGGAAAGATCATTCTGACCCTAAAAATTTCCGTCCAATCTCGCTTCTGAATATGGAACCTAAGATTTTTGCTAAAATCCTGGCTAAGCGTTTAGAGAGTCATATCCCTAGTCTTATCCATGGTTCTCAGACTGGCTTTGTAAAATGGAGATTTGCTAAAGATAATATCCGAACCTTTTGTCATATATTGGAGAAAGCAAAGCTCTCTGCTTTTCCATCGGCTGCGATCGCTCTTGATGCCGAAAAGGCTTTTGATAAAGTTTCTTGGCCCGTTTTACAAGCAGTGCTCCAATCTCATAACTTAGGCGATTCTTTTATCAACATGGTAATGTCCTTATATGCGCAACCTAAAGCTAACATCAGAGTCAATGGGGCTACGTCCTCCTTTTTTAATCTACGCCAGGGTACTAGACAGGGGTGCCCGCTATCACCCCTTCTTTTTCTTTTGTCTATAGACCCACTCCTTCGATTACTCAATCTGAATGAGAATATCAAAGGCTTCCAATTTGGTCCACATACAATTAAAACGGCTGCGTATGCAGATGATGTTCTCATATTTTCTGAGGACATTGCCACTGCCATTCCTGCTATTTCTAATACCATTAAAGAGTTTTCACAAGTTTCAGGATATACTCTGAACAGAGATAAGACGGAAATGTTCCCTCTTAATGCGTTGTGCTTCCCTTCTCACATGGGTGAGGCCGGCTTTAAATGGCAGTCCACTCGCATTAAATACTTAGGGATTTGGTTTTGTAATACCCTTTTAGATACTATTTCTTATAATGAATCTCATATACTAGCTAAGGTTAAAGATCTTTTGTCCTCCTGGTCTCCGAAATACATCTCCTGGTGGGGACGACTTCAAACTCTTAAGATGATGATAACTCCGATTATTAACTTCTTATCCTCCATGCTACCTGTGAAACTCTCCTCATCCTTTTTCCGGGAGATTGATTTACTTACGTCAAAATTTTTATGGAGTGATAAGCGTGCTAGAATTGCATATAAACACCTTAGAAAACCAGCTGTTTTGGGTGGTTGTAATCTTCCTGATTGGAACCTGTATCAAATTGCCTTTTTATCGTTTCAGGGTGCTCTTTGGTTTTTATCGGATTCCCTCCATACCCCCCATGGTTATATATTGAACGTGAGCTGTGTACACCTCTCTCTACACCTTCCTTTTTAACTGCTTCTAAACTGGTGCTATCCCATTCTAGCCGTATTATTTCAGATACAATTAGTGCTCTAAAATATATTGATAAAAAAGTTTCCAAGCCCATTCATAAATCGAGATGGTCTTCATTATGGTATAATCCTAAGGTTGTTACTGATATTGATCCTGTTACGATAGCTTCCTGGGCTAATAGAGGTCTGACCTTGGTCAAACATCTTTATGATTCCAATCATGATCCTCTTCCCTTTTCTTCTTTAGCCAACACATATAATCTTAATAATATGGATTTTTATTCCTTTTTAAAATTAAAGGTTGCTCTTTCTAGAATTGCCCTTTGTAATGACTCGACTACTATTTCACTTTTGTCTATGTGGTCTCGTTCAGGTCATACTGCCTCGAAGAGTTACAAATTTTTATCTGTGCCACCTCCCTCTCAGGCTACTATTACAAAAGATAAATGGTCCCACCATTTTGATAGTGATATTTTCAAACATATCTCTCAAGAGTCATGGCAATTAATTGGAAAGGTTTCATTACGGAATAAGATTGCTCCTTCTCTTATGCAATCTAAATTCTTTTCTATGAATCTCCTGCATTGGACCCCTGCTCGTTTATATAAGATGAAACTAAGAGACAATGATCTTTGTTGGAATTGCAATTTGGTCTCAGGTACTCACCAACATATGTTTTTCGACTGCTCGTTATTACATTCCTTTTGGGATTTGATTCAGAAACATCTATCACTAATCTTTGATACTCCAGTGGAGCTCTCGTTACCTACGATTTTATTGGGACCGTGGGCTGCATGCACTCCTCTCCCCTTGGATGATACTGATATGCAGTTGTTAGATCTCCTCATATCCATTGCTGTTAAAATTATCTTAACCGAGTGGAAATCCTTTAATCTCCTGTCCTATCATACTTGGTGGGCCTGGGTATCGTTTCTTCGTGGGGCTCAGACCTCTGTTGAAGAGAATCATTGTACTCCTTCCATCTCTAATACTATTTGGAGGTCTTTAGATAAATATATGAAACTGTCCTCTCAAGGGTTGGTAGCCCAATATCCTTTTGTCTCTACTTCTTAATTTATGTTTTCCACTGCAGCGGGTGACCCCATTCATCTTTTCTCAATTATTTATCTATCTATCTATTTCTTTATCTAATTAGTTATCTATCATTTTATTTATCTATATTTTGTCCCCTCTCTCTCTCCTCCTGCTTTCCCTGTTCTTTCTTTCCTATCTTTCTCTCTTCTTCTTTTCCTTCTGATATTTTTGGGATTATGTGCAATACAGCAAATCTTTTGGTATTATTCTAATATGAAATATTATTTATAGTGTATACTTTCATTTAGTATTATTTGTGTTTTCGTTATTCTTCTGACATGGATGCTATATTAATGTCTATATTCTCCTAAATTTTTTAATTACTTATTAATCACTTTGCCCTGATGTATTGCATTTTATCATAACTGTATGAACTTTTACTTTTAAAATAATAAAGATATTGAACACAAAAAAAATGAGTCTAGCAACTGTGAAAGCCACTACCTCTGCTTTACTGAAAGTGCATGTATTGAGTAAATACAAAGTTGAAATTCACAGTTTTATTATAGAATTTTCTGTTGAAATCTTGTACCTCACTGAGACATGGCTCTGTGACGTTTTGGCGCCTGACTTAGCATCCGCTCTTCCCTTGGACTATTCTATTTTGACAGGTGACCCGTTTTATCTCCATGGCGCTGGTGTGGCCACTGTTAGTAAAGCCAATTTGTCGATGACTCTCTTAAACCGCAGATCTCAATATGTTGAAATCCTTTTAGTACAAATGAAACTTTCAGCTTCCAAAACGATAACGTGGTGTTTAGTTTTCCAGCCCAAAGGTTTTGGTCCTAGGTTTGAGTGCCAAGTTATTCAATTATTCACCCCATTTCATTTAAAATCTGTTCAGTGCACTCGGTTAATTGGGTACTTCTAAATTCTGAGCTGAGAATTTACTAAAATTTTTAATAGATGTTTGCACGTATTTTATTTTTAAGCAGATGGTCAGTGAACCTACTCGTCTAGCAGCTCATATTTTGGACCATATCTGTTCTGCTGATACTGATCGTATTATATCCTTAGTTACTTCTTATACTGTTTTGGACCCACCATGCATACATTTTGTTTTCTAATTCCTTGTCCCTATCTTTCTCTTCTAGTAGAACGGTTCCTATACGTTCTTGAGCGAACATGACAGCAGAAAGCTTTAATCAGGTGCTAAGCCATGCACCTGAGATCCTGTCAGACACTAACTCTGCCTCTAAAACTCGTATTACCTCCTCAGCTCCCTCCTCGTTTCATACCCTACATTGTGAAATGTAGACTCATGCAATCTAACTGCTCACCACCTTTCTGCTATTTCTATCTAATTTCTTTCTAATTACCCGGTAAGACCCAGGGGGGCTTCTCCATTAATGCAGAGGAGCGTCACCCGACTGATTGAAATGCCCCCATGCCCTGGAGATGAAAAAGAAAATGGTAATACAGTTAAACTATTAGAATTTTATTTTTCAATAACCCTGTCCCGAGCCAAGCATCAGGGTGGGGACGGGGCAGCTGCTGACTGGCAGGAGCAAAAAGAAGTTATGGGCAGAGCACTTATGTTTAAAGTGTGCATGTCCCTTTGGCTGGCCGTTTTGCGACGGACAGGCAGACATGCGCAATTTAAACCTTGGGTTCAGACTGAGCAAAGCCTCCAGTGCTCTTTGGAGCACTGACAGAGCCTGCTTCATCCAATCCTGGCCCTGCTCTCATGCTGCATGAGAGCAGCACCAGGATTGGTTAATGGAGTTGACTGTGACCCGCGCTGGAGGAGGGAAGGACACCGTAGTGGGGGCGCAGACGTGGCGCATGGTAAGTGAGTTTTCTTTTTTTTAATGTTTTGAATGTATCACCGACATACATTACACTGCCGTTTTAAAGTTACGATAATGTAATGCATGTTGGCAATTTTGTTGATGGAATTTGTGCCACATGCACCGGCACCCACCTCCCATTTGCCCACCCCACTACTTCCCGTAGGTGGCAGCCGCCACTGGTAGGACCGCCCCTCCATAATCTATTTCTGGGTTTTTTCCAGTGCAAGTCGTCGTTTTTGCTTTCTGGCGTTTTTCATTTACTGGGGCATTCCTGTTTATTTCTATGCTTGAAAATTGTATTTATTGTTAGGGAATGCTATGGCCTCCTCCTTTACCAATGCAGGCACTCACTTTTTAATTGTATTTTTCTATAGCATATCCCCTATGCAGGCTAATGTACTTGCTTTTGGTTGCAGAGTTGTGCGTCCTTTCTACAGGTCTCCTGTAAACTAATGTGGTGCAATCTCTTAGATAATATCCATGATAAATGTAGGGGCCATGTGCAGGGTTGGGGATGGTGTTGTCCTCAAGCACAGATGAGACAATATGTCCCCAAAGACAAGAATCAAAACCACATTTCAAAATACAATTGGAAAGTAAGATTAGACACAAAAAGTGAGTTTGAGAAAAGTAATTTTCAAAAGCCTTCATTGTTTTTTTTAAATATTAAAGTGCAATACAGAAAATAAACTAAAACTACAGTAGCAGCCTCAATAAAACAGTCAAAATGCATAGAAATCAATTGCTAGGAAAGTTCTCAGTTTGAAATAAATGCAGAATTAAGCAAAATAGACTATGTCCTGAATGTGCAGCAAATTCACAGAGATTTAGGCAGCATCCCTAGTAGGCCTGAAGAGATATCTGACTCACCCCCAAAATTGAAGGTATATATAGCCAATTTCATCATAGAAAATGAGAGAAACTGCAATGTCAGCTTGGTCCGAGCAAAAGTATCATATCAGTAAATCACATTTCAGCATTATAGAATGTCATATAACCCCCCCATCCTAACACTATCCTACTACATGAATATTGATTCACCCCTCTTGACGTAATGTCATCCAGAAGTGTCAAAACAAACTAGGTGTCTTATTTACAAGCAATTGCACGGCCGATTCATCACTTTTTTTGATGCACCAGTGCGCAGAGTGCAGACCCATATCTACAAGGCCATGCAAAGCTGCTTTGCGTGACTTTTCATGGCCTCGTAGATATGGAGCAAGGTAAAGCAGTGCAAGTGGCTGCTTTACCTTTCTCTGCATCAAAGAGGCATTCCATGGGCGTTGCCGTGGGTGTTCCCATGTACCACCCATGGATTTTGATGCATACCCAGATATACAAGGACTTGTAAACCTAGGAATGCATCAAAAGCCTACGCTTTATTTCTTCTAATTCTTTAATCTTTCTATGTGTGCTGCATTTTGCAGCAGGCATAGAAGGAGGAAAACGCCTCCATTGATTGTTTTTGTGCAGGAAGGTGTCTCTTGCTGCTCAAAAACAATCATTCCCACAACATAGACAAGGGAGCCTGTGTTGGCGTAAGGCAGCCAATTGGGTGCCAGCACAGTAAAGGACACAGGAATCTCTTAGATGCAGCGCAATCCTGCCGTTTTCTTTTGAGGCAGGGCAGCGCAGCAAAGTGACTTGCTGCGCTGCCCTGCATCAAAAGAGCCAAGGAATGCATCTAAAGTCTTCCTCCAGAGAGTTCATTGTAAAAAAGATGTCCAACACAGTGCAGGAGGGTCACTCTGGATTTGTCATTAATTTAGTATAGGAGCTTCCTTCATGTCTTTTGTGATCCAGCATGGTGCAGAAAGCCGGTGCTGTATACACTTTTTAATTAGGCTCACCCTGCGCTCAGTTTGAGGTTGACCGCATCTCTCCTGCGTAATGGTGATTGGAAATGAGAAGAGAACAGGCATCCTTCATGCTTCATCTGATCATCGACACTTGTTTCGGCCTCCTTCGGGGACTTAGGCCCCTGCTGGGGTTTTTTGATCCACCCACCCGTCAGTTGATCGTTCAAGCAGCTATCTTATCTAGATTGGATTATGCCAGCTCACTCCTTTTAGGGGCTAATCAGACAAAGGTAGTGTGCCTGCAGCGAGTTCAAAATGCAGCAGCCAGAGCCCTGTTGGGGCTCCCGCGAAGCTGCTCAACAGCCGGTGCCATCCGGCGGTTACACTGGTTGCCTATGGCCAAGCGGATCGAATTCAAGGCTCTCTGCTTGTCCTTTAAAATTCTGAAGCTTGCGTCTCCCGGGCTTTTGGCCAACTTGCTGGTACCTTATGTTCCTATGCGCCAGCTGCGCTCTTTGGGGCAACACTTGGTTGTTGTCCCTCGAGTGAACCATCTCCGTGCCGGGGGTCGGTCCTTCCGTTGTTTGGCAGCCAAATTGTGGAACTCCCTGCCCTTTCAGATTCGCAGTCTGGATAGCCTGCTGGCCTTTCGAAAAGCCATTAAGACATATCTTTTCCCCGTGGCCTAGTCTCTCCCCTCTGTTCACTTCTTTCAGCGCCGAGACGCCTAGTTCCTAGCCTCTATGTTACACTGCTTTCAGCGCCGGGACGCCTCTTGGCTGAGGCAGCTGTGCGCTATATAAGTCTAGTTAACATTAACATTAACATCTAGCACGGTGCAGGAGGCCACCCCTGGATTTCCCCTTAGCAACATGTTGACACTATTGGATATTTCTTTATCAATATTTTCAGTAGACGGTGTTGGGCATGAGTAAGTTTTGTTTATCAGAAATATCTTACCAGAAAAAGGATTCCTGGTATCTTCTTCTAGCCAGGTAAGAGGAGTTTCTCAAAAAAAGGAGGAGTTTTCTTCATTAAATAACCCTGTATATAGTGTCTTTGAAGTTGCCTGTTACTTCATTTCTTATCTATGACATGCTAAGGGCTCTATTGCATTATGTTTATTATTGCACTGTTCACTATGCTTTTATTAATCTTATTTATGAGCTTTATGAAGTGGAATTGTGCAAGCAATTGGAGCAGCTCCTATTAAATGGAACCATGTCCCCTGTTTAATCCACTCTGGAATCTTTTCCTCAGTGTGTGTTTGGCATACCTTGGTGCACCATGTGCAAGCATTCCTAGAAGAGATGTCACATATCCCTATATTTCCCAGCAAAATGTTCTCTGCATGGTGTTGGGTTCAATCCTGAGGAAGATCCCGCTTTTCCAAAATGACCGAGAAAAACCTGCAGAAGATGGTGAAATCTATGTCAGAGGCTTGTAACAATCATGGATATGTGTTTCTCTGCAGCAGTCTCCTGATACCTCAGATGCCTCTCAGTTGTCAGTCTCTTCTCCTTTCTGGTTCCACTTGGGCCTCTCCAGACTGAGATGAGGAGGAAGTGAGTTTTCCATTATTATTATGTAGCACCTAAAGGAAGGTACATTCAGAAGAAAGAGATGAAACCAATGATTTCATATCTTCCATCTGAAGTTGCCCGCCGATATTGAACTGCTATCTATGAATGGGGATTTGTTTAGTCAATCCCAGAGATATTGGTTTCCAAAGGTTCAAGTCAATCCAACGGTGCAGGCCTGTTGCAAAGAGAGTGGAAAGATACAGGTACAGTTTTGGTTCCAAAGTTTGTGGACAGCCTTTATCCTTTGACTAAAGGAGACTTGAAGCATCCTCAGACTGTTACCAATGGCCCTCTCTTGGCTAAGCTGGTAGGGCAACCTTCGCTCCTAACACAGGACATTGTTGTTTCTGACCCTGTTGACAAGAAAGCTGTGGGGACACTGAAGAAAGCTAATGCAGGTCTTAGTTTATCAATGTTAATGACTCTCTTAAACCTCATGTCTCAATATGCTGAAATCCTTTTAGAACAAAAGAAACTTTCAGCTTCCAACACAATTATGTGGTGTTTAGTTTTACACCCCAAAGGTTTTGCTCCTAAGTTTGGGTGCCAAGTTTTGCAATTATTCACCCGATTTAATATGAAATCTGTTTAGTAGATCAGAAATCTACTCACTTTATTCTTCCCTTTCGTTGGTGAAGGATTTTCAATCCCTCTCAACAAGCTTTCAGGAAGGTGAGGACTGTTATCAGTTGTTGGCACATATGGAGGTCCAGGCTAAACTAGATTATGGTGTGGTATTTGATAGCCTGAGAGCCTCAGACATGGCTTCTACTGGGGTTATGCAGTCTCATATGAATGCCTTCTGCTTAGGCTTATCCTCAAGATGTAAGAAACGGGACAAGGAGGGAGATGAAGAAGTAAAGCCTTGATTACTTACCAGTAATCTTCAATACTCCAGTCCTTCCTTCCTCATCCAAGTACTTGCAAACCTCCACCCATCCCTGTCTTTCTGAGAGCCTTCATATCATTTTCATAACAGGCTTTAGACATTTTCCAAGAAGAGGTTATGGGAGAGATGTCTTAAGTGTGGCTTGTCCTAGGTGTATTGAATAGAAATAGTAGAAAGATTGGAAGGCGTTGAGCAGTTGGATTGCATGAAGCTAAACCTCACTATTTAAGTACTGGGATGAGGAGGGAAGAATCAGAGTAATGAATGCTACCTGTAAGTAATCCAAGCATTACTTGCCTTACTCATACCCAAGATGTGAGTGCTACGTTTCCCAAGGTCAGAGTTTCCATCCACCATCATTAGGAAACTTGCTCTTATTTGAAATTAAAAGAACTTAATCTTAAAAGAACTTAAACTTAATTGTAAACTGGCTGAGAAAAGGTGGAGGATGACTTACTGTGCTGTGCTAAGAAATCAATATGACATGGCTAATGAATCTTACAAGTAGCTATAACTCGCTCCATTTCTTATACAACCAGATATTGGAAGCCTCCAACTCTTCAAAGAAAATATTCCATACTGTTAAAGAAATTGCTAAACCAGTTGAATATATGCATTGGTGGAATGTTATGAAGGGCTTTTCACCTTTTTAGGTCTGGCTTGACAGTGCATATGTCACCAAACCTTATGTGATCAACAGAAAAAGAGTTTTAAGAAGCACTACTGAAAGAGAGGCTTTTGTTTCATTAGCATGTTGATCTTCTTGCTAATGAATTTGATTGGGCTTTAACCGAAGAATTTTAATTATCATGCACAGACTGTTAATTTTGAGATAGATGATGTCAATATGAAGAACAATACATTTATAAAAACGAAATTGCATCTTTATTAACGAATTCACCCATTGTGAACTCCACGTCAACTCCGACTCAGAAATACGTAGTAAGGCAGGTTCTAACACCTAGGTTCTGACACCTAGGCCCGAGGTCACTGATTGGCAGGTCACAGGTGGGGCGGCAAGTAGCCAGTAGACAAACACACAAACAGGAAATCCCAGATCAATTTACCATCTAGGCGCAGCGAAACCACAGTGGTTCAAGGAGATTGGCCCCAATAAAGCACACATGGTCGGAGGGGTACACCATAAAATCTGATTCCACATAAGTTAGGAATATTGCGCAAACAGGACACACCACACACAGTACATGCAGTGATCATGCGCTCCCCATAACGGACATCTGGACACGTTACCCTCGGGCCACATTGTGTCCATGCAAGGTCGAGGCCCTCCTGGAGTCCCCATCGAATGAATTCATTTATGACTCCAAAGGCAGCAATTCACATTCCTTATCATACAAGGATCGCCGTAACCGTTTATGACATTCAATGAATTGTATATAAGCACATCTCAGATCAATTGTAAGTTGAGACAGTCCTCAGACCCTGTGCCTGTAACTGTTCTCCTGGCTGCATTGTTTAATTAAACAAACTGTTCCTGTTTTGCCAACTCTTCTTTTCTCTTGTTTTTTTCAAGGTATTTCATGTTCAAGCAACAAGACTATTAGTCCTGGCCCCTTGATATACCTCCATAAAAAAAAATGCTGTCCAGAGATTTTCATTTTTGATTTGTGTTTTTGTATCATTAGAGAGGTCATTTAGCTTGGGTAGATGTTGCTAATCCGGGCCAAATGTTTGTGGACAACATTTTTAAAAATGGCGGATGTGTTGCAGTGATGATGTAATATTTCAGGATCCATGAGACCTATATACTTTATTTTGGTGTCAAAAGATAGGTTTTGGGGGTCAAGTAGTCTCATAGAAACAGAAAACACCTCTTCAGAGCGACCCTTCACCCATTTTCCAAAAAGGCAGCTCTATAATGATGTGTTTTAGCCATCATATTGGTAATTTATTTAAATATTGTTTTTGTTTCAGGTTTTCTATTGATTCAAATTCGTAAACATGAGCAAAGAAGTTGGTAGCAGAGGTTCGTTACCTCCTGACAGAGTGTTGCTAACTACAAAATGTAAGGACTCCTTCAACAAAGAAAAATTTATCATATGCCAAACTAATTCGAAAGAAAAGCTAACATCAACTGCAGCTAGACAGAAGAGAATTTGAGATGCTGCAGAAATACGGCATGATGAAGTTCACAAAAGGTTGAAACTGATAGGTGAAGAGGATCAAACATTTTATCATTGTAATAACAAGTGCTACAAGTCGTATACAATTCAAAAAAGTTTGGAAAAATGTAATCAAAAAGTAGCAGAAACCAGTGAATCACAACAAAAATCCAAGTCTTCTGGGAAAGAGACAACAACCAAGCCCAATGCCCATCCACTTAGAAGATCGATGGCTACCCCTCATCCACCTCCAACAACTGATCAGAAAGCAGAGGATCTTGAATGTGTTATCTGTGGTGTAGCCAAAACAAAGGCCAAAGGGATTGACGAAAGAACAAATTACAGAGTATGTGAGCATTAAAGGGCAAACATGATTTTATCTGCAGCTAGTTTCTTCCAAGATGAAGTTTTCAGCCGAGTAGCTGATCTAAACAGCGAGGTGAATGTATTTGCAGCTGATTTTTTTACTCACCAGAACTGCATGCGTGCATACATTCGAAAATATGAATGTACAATGAGCTCCCAGCAGCAACGTAACCACCAGCCTTCAGTTAAGTTTGTACTCTTTGAAAAAGAAAATTAAATTTTAAAGCAACTCTTGAGTGCTGACTACGGGTTCACACACAGTGAGAT
This sequence comes from Calotriton arnoldi, assembly GCA_963921515.1. Lineage (NCBI taxonomy): Eukaryota > Metazoa > Chordata > Amphibia > Caudata > Salamandridae > Calotriton > Calotriton arnoldi. Next base: position 712,363 of record CAWUFW010009155.1, read on the forward strand.
CAGAGAAATACTGGTCAACATTGATGAAATTGTATTGATCCATAATAATGAAATTAAGATTTTTCTGGTGAGAATGTACAAAGGGACAGAATTCGTTTTTATCACTCTAACAAAAAGAATGAGCCACTTATGGTGTTCTCAGCTGATTTGACTCCTGAAGTTCTTGCTGCCTAAATAAGATCACAGAATGACGTGAAATCAGCAGGAACTATTTTAAGAAACATCCTGAAAGATTTAGATTTTTGACTTAATGACAAAGTTTGTGATGCCCCACAGCTCCACAAATCATGGGAGTCAACAAGAATGCCTGATGTTGTCTTAACATTTTTTACATCATTGTTTAATATTAGCAGAGAAAAACTGTTACAAACTAAAGTTCTTCAGTTTGGAACAGAAACCGACAACATTGATGATGGCTTTGAAGATATGAGCGAAGAAATAGTAGATAATCGCAGGCTTATGCTGTGCAAATGTATGTCTTTTCCAAATCATTTTTTTTTTATTATGTCACAGCAAAAAGAAAAATCCGCTAAACATGACTGCTCACGCAATCTATGGCAAGTGCAAAAGTAGAGCGCTAATCAGTTCAATGAGTAGGATTAGCGTATCAACAAGTTATAATGACATAGTACGGAGTAGGAACTCTTGTAAAATCTTGTGAATTCGACAGCACACCAGTTCCAAGTCACTTTACCAGAAAAGGTTTTACAATTGCTGCTCTTGATAATTTTGATTTTGAGGACATCTCTTCTTTGTCTGGAACATCCAGCACACGATACTGCCATGGTGCTTTTTCCAGACTGTATCAATGAAGTAGCTGCTTGAAAACAAGCTACGTCAGCTGTAGGCATAAACAAATGAAGCTGCAAACTTATCACCCAACTCCAATGCCAACGTGTGCAAAATCACTACAAGCCATCAACCTGTTCCAGTCTACAAAAAAGTTTTAAAGTGGTTGAGGACATTCATCTTTTTCTATCTGATACTGTGGTCTGCAACGCTGATTTAACTGAATATATCATATCACTTATTCAGTGCAGACTGAAGGAAGAGAAAAAGCCGATTCCTCCGTGGGCTGGAATTCGTGCTCTGATCTCCTAGAATACCGTCCTACTGATGAAGGTTGGGTTTTTACCAGTAATACCATCTCAAGTCACAAGCTATGCAACAGTATACACAGCTCTAAGGAATTTCCAAAATGTGCATGCTCAGCTTGAAAACCAGCCTATCCTGCCAATTTTCTGTGATGAAGGTGTTTTCTGTATTGTAGCTGACATTTCTATGAGCAATCAGTAGAATTGGATGACCTTTATCCAATGATGGGCATTTTGCACATGACAAAAGTTGTGTTGCGGTGTACAGGAAGTTATCTCTGTGGATGAGGCATAGACAATGCACTTATTGAGGCTGAAATCTCTGGAAGCAAAACTGTCCCGTCAGTATTGAGCGCAACTCATTATGTTTGTTCAGTACAAGGTATGCTCATCATATCCGAGGCCATAGAAACACTGCGTTGGAATGCTTTCTGGAACAAGAATGACAACTTAGGTTTTGCATATCTTATCTCAGAAGTGAGCAAGGCACAGGGTGCACTTCATTCAAAAGACATAATGCAAAGCCAGGCAATGTTCAATACACTCAGTACAAAATCAGAAAACCAAGTTTGTAAAGTTTGTCCAAGAACGTGTAGAAAAATCTAAACTTCGCAAGTACTGACTCAATGTTTCAAACATGATAGCTCTAGTGAAAAACTTAGTACATGCTGATTGGGAAGGTGATTGGGAGCTGCATGTGAAGACTGTAGGGTCACTGATTACTGTATTTCGTGAATTCGATTGCATAAACTACCTGAGATATGGGTCCTGGCATTTGGAAAGAGTGAAGAAGTTAGAGATGGAAAAACCATACCTCTACAGAAAATTAATCCAAATACATTTTGTAGTGAAAGACAAAACGGGAAGGTTCAATGCTGTTTCTACAGATATGAAACTGGAACAGATGATCCAGAGATCACAGAAAAGTTCCAAGGGAATTGTTGGTCAGACAAGTAAAAGTGAATATGTTTCTAATTTGCAGCTAGTTTACTATGAAGTCCTTTCTATTTGTAATGTTTTCAGAGAGATGACAAATTCAAAATTAATGGACGATCGTGAAACTGTTCCTCACCACAAACTTGTGAGAAAGAGAGAGGAACATTTTAATAAGCATGTTGACAGTTTTCTTCATTTCATGCAGCAGCAAGGACACCCCTTTGAAATGACTGAGCCAGTGCGACTACACAACTTTGTGACCAAACAATATGTGGATAACGATATAAAGACATGTCTACTAGATGTTCTGGAACATGGATCGAAACTACATGCAGAACTTGAAGCAGGAGAGATTTGTATTGAAAGAGAAAAGCCTGTTTGACATAATCACTGTAGCTAAACTTCCACGCTTCAATTGCCATAGTAAAAGTTTCGTCCAACCAGCCACTACAAAACAGGTTGCAGAAAACAACTTTTGCAAGCACATAGAGAGGTGGATGTAGCTAAAGAAAGGGGTGAATTTATCAAGGACATTCTGAAACATGATCTTCTTCCAACAAATACATTATTTGATGAAGATGCTGCAACCAAACTAGTGAAGCATAAACTTGTGCAACTGCTCGAAAAAAACCTTTCGCCTGAAGAATTTCAATTTGAAAAGTTGTCCTCATTGAAAACTGCTGTTGTTGTGGACTGTATTCACAATTGCGAATGGTCAAGATTTCATCCATGCAAAACGTTTGAGAGGTAGTTCAGACTGTTCTACAGATATCAAAGTCAGTGTACACCTTGCAAGAACTGCACATTGTCTTTGACAGTTATCTTGAACTATCTGTCAAAGAATGTGAGAGAATCAGACATATGTCTACAAGTGGAACAATTGACCTTGCCTGCATAAAAAATTCAACACCTATACTAGTGCAATTTGATAAATTCTGGCCATCAACATCGAACAAGATGAACTTGGAGATGTTAACGTGCCAAAACATTGCTGATGCTTCAGAAAACACTTAATTTCCAATTATTGTAAGTGGAATGATTGTCAATGAGGAGTTGGTGTCTGCAGAGATATATTCAAAAGGTAAGAGCCATATTTTTTAAGAACGTAACAGCAAATTGGAGGAAGCTAACCGTGTTGTGCCACATGTTGAGTGGGCTGTTCAAAATGGTTCCAATCGAGTAATTGTACTGTCAAATGACACAGATATTATTGAGCTACTTAGATTTGTTGCAATGTTCATAAGTCAAGGATTGGCAGAGTTATGGATACGTTATGGAACAGGTGAGAAAAGACACAATTCTGCTTCAAATTCTGTGCAAGAAACTTGACCCATGGATGCCCCGTGTTCTTATCAAGGCATATATTCTTACGTGCAATAACACTATGAGCAAAATTAGAACAAAGCTTGGAGCTTTAACTGCTGAAACTGTGTAGTTTCTAAAAGGATTTGCTGAGAAAGAAAAAGAATGTGACTTTAAAGACGTAGAAAAATACCTTGTGCATGTGTGGAAAACGAGTTCTGACTGTCACGCATTTGACATACTTCGGTACACTGAGTTCACAAGATCAGTCCCGCTAAATGACCTTCTATCAACATCATATTCTGTGCATGGACACATCAAAAGAACATTCTACTTGATCAGAAGATGTGTAAATGTTTTGGATCATGCATATGTAGAGAAAGATCCAAGTGAATTTGGTTGGGAAGCTATTGCTGGTGTGCAAAAAACCTACAAACTTTCTAAAGCTTCTACCCACAGAACTTACACGTACATGTACTTGCAAAACCTGTGCTGCGAAAAGATGCCCCTTTCGATATGCTCTTCTCAAATGTCAGTGTTCTGCAAATGTACCACGACCGATTGGCGAAACAAATATATAAAGTGAACCATGAAAATGTGTCTAAAACAGCAGTGATAAACATTATTTTATTTCATATTCAGATCATAATCATTGTTTGGTGTATACATAAAGGACTAAAAAACATTATTATTTGTTTCATTTCTACATTTGTCTCTTCTTCCTCTATTATAGTCGCCATTTTGGAAAATGGTGGATGAGTTGCTCTGAGTAGTTATTTTCTCTCTCTATAAGACTGCATGACCTTCAAAACCTATGTTTTGACACCAAAATGAAGTATATAGGTCTCATGGTTCACATCCGCCACTTTTAAAAATGTTGTCCAGAAAGATTCGGCCTGGATCAGCCATGTCTACCCAAGCCAAATGACTTCTCTAATGATCCAAAAACACAAATCAAAAATGAAAACCTCTGGACAACAATTTTGTTTTTACAGCGGTAGATCAGGGGGCCGGGAGTATATGCTCTATAGAGCAGGCTTGGCTTGTTTATGGTTATAGGCCAATGATCAAGGATCGAGGTTTGATTGGCTTATGGGTAAAATTAATGTCAGATGCTATAGGACTGATCTGTTTATTATGAAAAGTTATGGCAAAGGCAGTAGGCCTGAATTATGTATTCTGAAAAGCATATGTTAAATCCAATAGGCTTTTATGAAACTGCTTGCCAAAACATACAGAGTGGTTTTACATTGTCAACTCACTAACAAATACAGTAGGTGGTGGTTTTACATTGTGAATGCCTTTGCCAAACATTTCTGAACTCTCTGACAAATGCAACAGAAAGATATTTTACATTGTGAGCTCCATGATGACAAACACTATAGGAAGAGGTTTACTCCTGAACTATTTGACAAATACAATAGGAATGGGTTTTACATGTTCAACTCTCTTAAAAATGCAATAAGAAGGGCTTTAATTAATCTATCCCTTTTTAGGTCCCACCATAGTAAGGGGCACATGCATCAAACTTCATTTTTGCGATTACCAAATCGCGATTTTTAAGAAATCGCTATTCGGTAATCGCAAAATGCAATGCATCAAAACAGGGTGGAAATAGCGATTCCCTAATTGCGATTCCTTAAGAATCGCAATTGCAATTAGGGAATCGCTATTTGCTATTGAGACTCCATTCTTTCCTATGGGCCTCAAGGCCCATAGGTGGAAATGGTCATGCATTGCCTAAATTGCGATTACCTAATTGGTAATCGCAAATTAGGTAATGCAGAGGCAAGGGTGCCCAGAGGCCTCAGGCCCCCTGAGGCGCCCCTAACAAAAAATGTGCACATGTAAGGCACACACATGCACTTTGAAGAATGCAGTTTCATGCATTTTTCAAAGTATGCACATGGTTAACATCAACTTCAAATTGATGTTAATTAGCGTTTCCTAAATGCACAGTTCGCATTTAGGTAAGGCTTCTTGCATGTGCATTAGGGAATCGCAAATTGTGATTCCCTATTTGCATTCACAATTTAGGTATTTATTGCAATTACCTAAATTGTGAATCCAAAACTTTCATGCATAGCAAAAGGCCATTTTGTGATCGCAAACGGCAAATCGCACTGTCTGCGATCGCAAAATTGCTTGATGCATGTGCCCCTAACTGCTGTGGGTTAGATTTATCATTATTTCATGAAGAGCAGCAAGCCACCTTGCAGACTGTGCAGAATGCAGCACACATAGAAAGTGGAAAAAATGAGGAGAAATAAAGATGTTTCTTCTCGTTATGCCTCACCTGGGGAGGTGTACCATTTTGATGCATGCCCAAGTCTACCAGTAATGGTAAATCCGGGAATGCGCCAACATCCATTGGTGGATGCGTGGTAACACTCATGCCTCCCTGGGGCAGAGTACCACAATGCAGAGATTTGTGCAGTGTTGTGTTACTCTCGATTTATCAAGCCATCTAAGTAAGATAAATCTTACTTAGGTTTTGTGTCGCCCTTGCGCCTCCTTGCGTGGCGCAAGGGCGATGCACAGCCTTGACAAATCTGGCCCTTAGTTTCTCCAGAAAGAGAGTTCCTGTTTTTTTAACTGCACCCTTTCTGCAGGGTCACCCCAGATTTTTGCCTTCCTTTGCGGAACCAATTTTTGATGGCTGTTAGGACTCTGTGCACTTTACTCCTGCTAATCAGTAGTAAAGTACTTGTGCTTTCCATTGAAACCATGGTAAATTGGCCTACACCTGATTAGTACATTTCATTTACTCATAACTCCCTAGTATATGGTACTACAGGTACCTAGGTTCTCTAGAGTAAATGCTACTAGTGGGTTACAACACTTCTTGTGCCACCAACTAAGGTAGCCCTGTACAACATGTCTCAGACCTGCCACTGTAACCTGTAGGGCAGTTTTAAACTGCTGTTTCAACCTGGCAAAATGAACCATTAACCTGGCCTAAACCTTTCTTTTTAATACTTATAAATCAACCCTAAATTAGGCCCTAGAGGCTCTTAGGGCAGGGTGCTTTGTATTTAAAAAGCAGGGCATGAGTGTTCAAGTTTTACATGTCCGGACAGTAAAAAAACTCCTAAAGTTATTACTCACTGTACCAAGACTATCTCTCCCATAGACTAACACTGGGTTACCTTATTACCCTTAATAATTCAACTTCAGTTTGTGATCAGATAGAGGAATTCTTCTTCTACTCATTTGTATTGTAATGTAAAATCCTCTTTAATGGTAAGGTTGGATTTTAAGTTACTCTTCTAAAAATGCCACTTTAAGAAATTCAGCATTTTTATGCCTAACCCAAATGTGCCTCTATGCCTGTATACAGGGTCACATGACTGTGAAAGGCTCTCCTGTGGTGTAAAGGCTCTTCTTCTGTGCAAAAGAGTCCTGGATTTAGAGGGATTGGGCCTTTCTGGCAGGATGACTGGGGAAGAGCTGTGCCCTGCCCTGATTACACTGCAAAGGACCCTGCCTGCAGCACATGCAAAGGAACCTGACACCAGGTCTGCCCTTGCAGTTTTCACCATAGGCAATTTGGAGTCAAACCCAGAGGAAGAAGAAGTATTGACTAGAACCAGTTTGGGAGTAGGATTTGGATTTCCCTCCACACAAAGGCTTGCACTAGGTATAAATGTGCCACCATCAGAACCTCTCATCAGAACACTCCTGGACCTGTGGAAGATTCAGAAGAAGGATTGCCCTGCTGTTTGAAGAAGGAATAAAGGACCTGCTTCTCTTGGACCCAGGCTCCCTGAAGTTGACTTTAAGGATCTGTTAGCTTAACTCATGTTTGAGCTACAGGGATGCAAGAAGCTTCTAGAGGCCTCCCTTCTCCTGCCCAGTACTAACTGGACCTCTCTGGACCTGCCTGAGCGCTGCTGCTGACTTTTGCTATATTGAGTCTTTATTCCCCAAGTGGTACCCCCAGGTCCTGGGCCATTAGCCGACATCAGAGAGTACTCCTCCTGCCCCATAACTACAAGTCTGAGCTCCAATTAAAGATTCAGAGGATTTTAGATTTTTCACGACTGGGAACGGGGTCCTTGTGATGTTCACCTGCATGAATCTTTTGCATCCACCCTAAGATCCAGGGTCAATGGCGACAGTCCATGTACACTGCCAACATGAAGCTCCAGCAATGACCAACCTTCTTGGCGAACAGTGACCGTCCACGACACCCGTCCTGCTCCTCGTGCCGACACTGGTCTAGTGCCAACCACCTATGCGAAGCTCTGCTGTAGCTCCAGTGTGGACTTGGGCTCAGAAAAGGTGAAACTCTACACCGAGACAAACCTGGCCCCTGCATCCGACCCATACTCCATTGCAGTTGGTCTGAACTTATGACTTTGACCCAGTCCTGCACCACCAGATATTTACAATTGGCACTTTCACTAGAAACTTTCAAAATTCATAACGCTGGTTCAATGGATTGGATTTTTGTAATTTTGGTGTCATTTCAGTTATCACATTTTACTCTATGTTTCTAAATTTATTTGGGATTTTTGTTGTATTTTCACTTTATTACTGCCTAAGTACTGCATAAATACTTTACACATTGCCTCTTAGTTAGATTTGCCTGCTTTTGTGCCAAGCTACCAAATGGTTAAGCACATGTTAAGTGGCTTTTGTTCTTCACCCTGACACAGATTGTGTTTATTATTTGAATGGAACTTCCACCCTTCTCAACTAATAACCTAATTTCTTACAATATTCATGTCAAAGTGTATGATGGGCCTCTCTAGGTAAAGATCACATGGTCATGATTATGTTCATGTTAAAGTCAATAGGCTTAGTTTATTGATTTTGAGAAGTGGTAACAGAGGCAGCAGGCCTCTAGTTTCACACTAAGAATGACTTGACAAAGCCTTCAAATTTACCTTTTTGAATATGAAATGCTTCACATTTTCTACAAGGCCCATATAGGACCGTTTCTGGGTTTTATGATTACATCCTGCTTCTGCACAAATTGTCAGATGGTAACTTACAGATAATGAAAGAAGACTACATTGACAGGGTTTGTGGCTCCCTGTGCTATTTCTTTAGGGTATGTGATTTGCACCATGGTTAATCTGCAAGGCCCCAAAAGAAGGGTTTTCAATTTGTAATTTTAGCTGTAATATTGTTACATTTTTAATGTGATTACAGCATTGTGTTTTGTGCGCATTAAAGAACTTTTCCATTTTATGGGGAAAGCACTGATTTAGCATTGATTGTTTGTGTTAATGATGTCCATTGCTTTGTTCTGAGTGTGTAACCCACAGCACCTCCCTGAGTCAATCTTGGACTGTTCTACCTAGTTACCCTAAAATACAAGTGTTAAGAGGGGCACTTTGGCCCCAGTTTGGGGGTTGGGGTACAGAGGCCTCAGCCCACCAGAGCTGAGACAACCCTAATTTGACACAACTAGAGTTATTACCTTCTAATTTCCCTGGGATCATCATTGTGTACATCTCGCCTTCACGATGCCCACCGTACACCACCGCCATTATCGCCACCCCCCGTCGTAGCTGGATCAATGCCACCGAAGAACTTCTCGTCAACTCCCTCAGCACAACCACTTTGCCAATGCCCACGGACGCCACCACTGCAACACGCAACCTCCTTCAACAGATCTCCAACTGCCCCGAAACCATGGCACCCCTCAAGAAAAGACCAGGCAAACAGCACTCCAAGAAGGCCAGCTGGTTCGCTCCCACCTGCCACAAGTCTAGATGCACCTGCAGACATCTCGAGAAGAGATGGAAGCACAACAAAACCCCGGAAACTCACACAACCTTCAAATCCGCCATCAATGCACACCACAAAGAAAACAGCCCTCCAAGACGGAATCAATGCCAACGCACACAACAGCAAAGAACTCTTTGCCATGCCCAACAGCAAGACATCTGATGTGCCCCCCTCCCAAGACTTTTGCAACAAACTCAACACCTTCTAGGACCACTAGATCAGGAAGATCTACAACAGCTTCAACACCCTAGACCCAGCCACCATGCCCGCCGCCATCGCACACAACTAAGCTGCACCCCAACAGACCATGCTCACAACGAGGGACACTCTCAAGACCATGAAGAGCATCCACGCAGGTGCCCCAACGGATCCCTGCCCATACCACATATTCCACAGAGCAGTCGCCGCCATCGCCTCCCAGCTCCGCCGCACCATCAACTGCTCCATTGAAAGACCCACCTTCCCCGACGACTGGAAACACGCCGAGATCAACTCCCTGCTGAAGAAGCCATCCTCAGACCTGACAGACCTCAAGAACTTCAGACCGATCTCACTCCTCCCCTTCACAGCCAAGGTCATAGAGAAGGTTATTAACTCCCAACTCTCACCGAAGTGAACCACGTCCTGGACACCTCCCAATCTGGATTTTGAAGCAACCACAGCACAGAGACTGCACTCCTCGCCGCCACAGATGACATCCGCTCTCTACTCGACTGGGGCGAGACAGCAGCCCTCATCCTACTAGACCTCTCGGCCACCTTCGACACCGTCTCCAACTGCACCCTAAGCATAAGACTCTACGACACCGGCATCTGTGACAAGGCTTTGGACTGGATCCACACCTTCCTCACCGGCCGGACCCAGTGAGTCAGACTACCACCGTTCCTCTCAGAACCCACGGAGATCAGCTGTGAAGTACCCCAGGTTTCATCCCTGAGCCCGCCCTCTTCAATATCTACATGGCCCCCCTCGTATCCATCGTCAGAAGCCACGGACTCAACATCGTCTTCTACGCCGACAACACCCAGCTGATCCTCTCTCTCACCAATGAACCCACAAACGCCAGAACCAACTTCCACAGTGGAATGAAGACAGTTGCCTGAAGCTCAACTCAGACAAGACTGAAGTACTCAACCTGGGACCCAGCCCTTCAGCCTGGGATGACTCCGGGTGACCAGCCACTCTCAGATCTCCCCCCCCAACAGACCATGCATGCAGCCTCGGCATCACACTGGACTCATCACTCACTATGAACTGCCAAATCAACGCAGTTTCCCCAGCCTGCTTCCACACACTCTTCCTGCTTCGAAAGACGTTCAGATGGATTCCTCGGCAGGGGATTCTAGGTAGGAAAACGTTGGGGATCCACGCAAGCCACACCTCCCTGGACTCCTCAGGGTGTCTAGTTTTCAGAAATGTCTGGGTATGGTAGGTTACCCTAGATGCCCACCGAGCCCAGGACCAAAAACGCAGGTGATTCCCTCACAAAACCAAGTCTTTTTGTGATCAATAATATTGAAGTCTCCACAGTACGTTTTGGGCCATTTCTTGTTGTGGGCTCTAGGGCTAACCACACAAGTGAGGTACCATTTTTATCGGGAGACTTGGGGGAATGCTGGGTGGGTGGACGTTTGTGGTTCCCTGAAGATTCTAAAACTTTCCATCACAGAAATGAAAGGAAAATGTGTTTTTTATTGACAAAGTTTGAGGTTTGCAAGGGATTCTGGGTAACCTGATGAGAAGCACACAAGTCACCCCATCCTGGATTCCTCTGGGTGTATAGTTTTCAAGCAGGTACAGATTTGCTAGGTTTCCCGAGGTGCCAGCTTTGCTGGTGGCCCAAAATCCACAGCTAGGCACATTGCAAAAAAGGTCCATGCCTAGTGGGCTTTCTGCCGCCCTGGGGGGGCATATAAGGGGCTATTGCCCACATACCCACATATGCCTCCCGGGGGCAGCAGAGGGATTGTGGCAATTTTTTTTAGGGTGGGCCATTGGCATGCCTATTCTGGGCAGCCCCCACACCTATGTATAAAAAAAATAAGAATCCCTGGTGCCTAGTGGCCTTTCTACCCCCCCCCATGCCTCCTGGGGGGGCAGAAAGACTGGCATTTTTTTGGGGTGGGGGGCATTGGCATGCGCATTCTGGGCAGTCCCACCCCTGAACTTTGAATAAAAATACCTAGTGGGCTCTCTGCCCCCCAGGGAGTAGATAAGGGGCTATTGCCCCCAGCTACCTCCAGGGGGGGCAGAAAGACTGTGGCAATTCATTTTGGGTGGGAGTATTGGTATGCCCATTCTGGGCAGCCCCCATCCCTACGTGTAAAAAAAAAAATAGAATCCCTAGTTCCTAGTGGGCTTGGGGGGGGCTTTCTGCCCCCCATGCCTTCTGGGGGGGGGTCAGAAATACTGTGGCATTTGTTTGAGGGGGTGGGGGCATTTGCATGCCCATTCTGGAAAGCCACCACCCCTGAACTTTGAAAAAAAATAATCCCCAGTGCCTAGTAGGCTTTCTGCCTCCCCGTAGGGGCAGATAAGGGGCTATTGCACCCATCTGCCTCATGGGGGCAGAAAGACTGCAGCGATTTTTTGAGGGGTGGGGGCATTGGCATGCCCATTCTGGGCAATACCCACCCCTACGTATTAAAAAAATTAAAACAATCCCTGGTGCTTAGTGGGCCTTCTGCCCCTCTCCAGGGGGCAGAAAGACTTTGGCATTTTTTGGGGGGCGATGGTGGTGGCATTGGCATGCCCATTCTGGGCAGCCCCCAACCCTGAACTACAAAAAAATATCCCTGGTGTCTAGGGTGCGCTCTGCCCCCCTGGGGGTAAGATTGGGGGCTACTGCCCCAACTGCCGCTGAGGGGGCATAAAGACTGAATGCGCCCATTTTGAAATGGGGGAGCAAAGACCCTTGCCCAAGGGGCCATTTCCCCCTCCCTGGTGTCTAGTGGGTGCATCCCTGCTTGGGGATTGCCCTCCTGCAATGATCCCAAAGCGGGGATCCACTGGGGAGATTCTCCCCTTTCCAATGATACCTCGGCCTTATGTTTCGGTGCTCGGGGCGGCTGAGATAGCCCCATGAGCACCGAAACAGTGAAACAGAACTAAGTTTTAGTTTAGTTTTTAGCGTAACTACGTCAGAGCGCCATGCGCACAATCGTCATTACAAAGAAAACCAAAAAAATGCCTTGGGAGGTTGGGGAATCTCTTTCCCACCTCCCAAGGCATGAAAGAAAAAAGGAAATCCCTCTGCTGTATGCAACAGAGGGATTATGTGTGAGTGTGCACATGACGGAATGGTTCTGTAATGAGCACACGAGCACTTGTGCTCATGACGGAACCATTCCATCATGAGCCCCAGATGGGTTAACTTAAATATAATAAGAAAGGTATTGTTATTTTGGCAAGTACATTAAGAAGGGGCTTTCAAATGTGAACTCTGACAATCTCAATAGGAAGGGATTTTACATTGTGAACTCTATAACAAACACCAATGGAAAAGGCTGTATATTGCTATCTCTCTTGCAAATACAATAAGAAGGGGTTTACATTCACAACTCCAAGTTAAACACATTGCAAATTGATTTTATATTTTTAAGTATCTGACCAACATAATACGCAGGAGATTTATATTGTGAACTCTGATAAATGCAAGAAAAAGGATTTTACTATACATTTCCCTTTTCTTGGTCTGGCTCTGGAAATGTTTGAGATCTGCAGATAAATATTTAAAATTCATGTTACTGTATACTTTTAGTCTTCCTACAATCATTGATGGGCCTTCATAGGCAGGAGACCACATGGTCATGCTTATTTATTTTCCCATTAAAGCCAATAGGCTTGGTTTATTGGTTATTGCATGAGATAAAAACAAATACACTTAGCCTCTCATTTTGCATTTTTAACTGCTTGATGAAGCCTGTTGGCTTGACCTTTTTAATTGTGAAAAGCCTCATAATTTCCAACAAACCCATGTAGGAGCATTGCTGGTTTCTATGATTAAAAAGTGCTGGAAAACAAATTGTCACATGGCACCTCACAGATAATGGGATAAGACTATGTTTACAGGGTTAATTGCCCCCTGTGACATTTCTTTAGTGTAAGTGATTTGCGCCCTAGTTAGTCTGCAAGGCTCCTAAAGGAGGGGTTCTAGTTTGTAATTCCACCTGAATCTTGTAAATATTGGATAGTATCCAGTTCTTTGGCATTAAAGTAAGTTTCATTGTTAAAGACAACACATTGGTTGAGAATTGATTTATTGTGTGATAGTTTTCTGTGTTGCTTAGTTCTGAGTTTCTTGCTCACAACATATCCCTGAGTCAACTTTGAGCTGCTCTGATATCATGCCCTGACAGTCAGGCTTTACATTTTAACCTCTTTGCCATATGCACTAGAAAGAGGGTCTAGCTTGTGAACTCCCTTACAAATGCAGGAAGAAAGGGTTTTACTTGGGGAACTCTGTGACAACCATAGTAGGAAGAACTTTGCATTGTAAACACACTTATAAACATGACACGTAGTGATACATCATTTAACACTAAGAGACATTCTTTAACAGATATCTTGGTCAGGTGATGCTAGGGAGGCCTTGATTTCATCATGAATATTTGTTTTTATGTTTAATATTAAGTTGTGTGTGAATGAAAGTGTTTTTTACTTTTATAAGGGAAAAATTAGGTATTTATTAATTAAGAGCTTTGTGGAAATCTTTAACATGTATTTAACCCCTGTATTTGGTCTTTTGGCTTTACTGTTTTAACTATGCTGTTGTTATCTACTTCCTGCTATGACAAAGTGGTAATAACACTGACTTTCCCCTTTAAACTTCAAGAATGTCTTAATTTAGCTGCTTGTTTAGATAACCTTTTGAAGTGGAATACAGATAAAATAGATATGTTGGTACTAGGAAATCATCCTTAGACCTCCACCTTTGTTTGGTAGTCAATGGCTCTTCGCCTACTCCCAGCCCTCCCTACTATCACCAAAAATGTTTTTGTTACTATCATTGTTTACCTTACCTTCTTCTCGTGCCATCAAGATCTTTGGTACTTATTAACCCTTTTGAAGAGCTTAAGGAAAATTATTCCATGTTTCTTAGTTAAAGGGAGGTTTGTGATTCAGGTAGCTTTTTCATCCTGTTTTGGTTTTATGAATGCAGTCTTGCTTGAGTTACTTAAATATGTTATCTTTCGCATGCAAAAAGCAGCTGATACATCTGTTACTTAATATACCCTAGTGTGCTTCTTTTAAATTCCAGTTGGACTACCTCCACCATTTACCAGTGCATAAAGGGACCATTTCATGACACTTTGAATGTTGCACAAGTCATTTGCTGGGAGTCGTCCTAGGTGCTCTTGGTTGCCCCGAACACCTGCCTTGCTCTTTGCACCTGCTCCAATCAGGAGCCAGCGCCACAATCTCTGACAGAGAATTACAGTTCCCATTAGCCCCTGGGAGGCAGGGCCTAGCCCGTTCACGCCTCCTGGGCCTGATTTAAACCTTCAGCGTCTACCGCACAAGGGCGGGCCCATCTGTGCCAGTCAGAGCGTGGAGGAGACTGGGCCACTCCTCTTTTTCCCACAGTTCAGGTACAGTGCCCTGCCGCCTTGTGCCCCCTGACACTGCGCCCGGTGTTCTCCCCTCGGCTCGACCTGCGTCAGGCTGCCAGTAGTTGACTGCCCAGCTGCTCTTCCCTTGCCCTGGTAGCCTTGTCCAGCTGCGCCTGCCCTTGCAGTCTGGCATCTTCCCTCTCTCCCTGTCTGCATGCTGGGGCCCCCCTCACCTGTCCCTTTTCCTGCATCACTGCTTTGGGCCTCCTTTCTGCTATCTGCAGGCATGCTGTTCCCTACAACTCGCCTCCCACCTCACTCCCTGCTGTGCCTGGTGTCTTCCAACCAGAGACCACCGCCATTCCCCCTCCTAGCCCACGCTCCAGCATGGAGACCACATACGCACCCACGCAGCGGACACCTACAGAGGGCATGCCATGCGTATGCACGGACCTCGCGTTGCCCCAGGACTCCAACTCCCACGGACTACCTTTGCTTCACTTCGGATGAACTCTGAGCCCTGGATCCCAGATGCTAGAGCAACAGCTGCGCCCAGGCCTCCCCTAGGACCAGAACACCTGCTTCACCTGCATCACAAGGGAAACAACTGACACCATGTCCATCAGCCACACCACATCACTCACACCCAGCAGCAAGACCGGTGCCAACACCTCTGGAGAGATTAACTGCCTGCTGATCAACGCATGCTCACTTGAAAAACACACCACGGAAATCTGGGACACCTTCACCACCCATGCTGCAGATGCCGTCTTCATCACAGGTACCTGAATGGACCCTGCATCACAGGTACCTGACTGAACCCTGCATCAGCAACCGACATCGCCACAGGCACCCCGGCTGGATACAAGGTCTCGCACCGAGACCGCACCAATAGAAAAGCAGCAGCATCGCCATGATCTGCAAAGAGACCCTTAAATGCGCAACCACCACAGACGACACCACCCCCTTCATGGAGCACCTCAACTTTCAACTCCAAACGAACAGCAATACGAGGCACTCTTGCCTACAGACCTCTGGGACCCCGCCCACCCTTCTGCAACGCCACCCCTGACTTCATCGCTCCTATCACCGTCTACTCGAATCTGTACATCTTCCTAGGAGACCTCAACTTTTACCTTGACAACATTGACAACACCAACACGGCTGACCTCCTAGAGAGTACAGCCAACCTCGGACTCAAGCATCTAGTCACCAACCCCACCCATATTGCAGCACACGCGCTTGACCCTATCTTCGCAGCCAGCAACAGAGTAAAATACACCCACACTGAAAAGCTCACCTGGACTGACCACCACTGTGTCCACTTCATTATCTCGGAACCCCTCAACACCCTACCTCCACTGCCACTGAAACATGGTGCAGCTGGTCCAAGGTATCAGAACAATGTTGGATCAACACCCTCAACTCCCACCTACCCACCACCACCGAGGACACAGAACAAGCAGTGTACAACTACGTAAACTGGATCACAGCAAGCTCTGATGAAGTCACCCTGAGGAAACCTACCAACCCCAACACATAATCACGACAACCCAACTGGTTCACGGAAGGACTAAAAACCCAAAAACGTAACTGCAGACAGACAGAAAGAAGATAGTGCACCAGTAAGACCCTCAAGGACCAAATATGATTAAAAGCTGCCCTCAGCCGCTACCACCACCTCCTGAAAAACACCAAGAAGACCGTTCAAGCCACCTGCATCAATGACAGCTCCAACAACTGCAAGGAACTTTTCAACATAGTCAAAGAATTCACCACCCCTTCAGCAACAGAAAAAATCACACCCTCGCAAGACCTCTGCAACGCCCTTGTACACTTTTTCTAGAACAACATCAGCACTATCTACCAAGATTTCACACCCCAACCCCCTGCTACAGACAACTTTCTCACACTGACTGATGCCCACCCACACAAGATCACCTCATGGAAGCCCCTCAACAAGAAGGAAATGGTGACCATCATGAGATCCATCCACTCCGGAGCACCTACAGACCCCCGCCCCATCAACTCATCAGCAAAGAACTCACCAAGGTCCTCAACTCCTCGATCACCACAGCCCACTTTCCCTATAATTGGAACCACGCCAATGTGAAGCCTTTGCTGAAGAAGCCATTCACGGACCCAGGAGTACTGAAGAACTACCGACCAATATCTTTGCTCCCCTTCCCAGACAAGGTAATTGAGAAGGCAATCAACATCCAGCTCACCAGACATCAGGAGAACCACGACCTCCTGGACCCATCCAAATATGGCTTCAGAACAAACCTCAGCTCCGAGACAGCTCTTGTCACAGCCACAGATGATATCCAAATGCTGCTAGACCAGGGAGAAACAGTGGCCCCAATCCTCCTCGACCTCTCAGCAGCTTCCAACACCGTATCCCACTACACACTGATCCACAGGCTCCACCATGTCGGAATCCAAGGAGCAGCCCTCAAGTGGACTGCATCTTACCTCACATGAAGAATGCAGAAAGTCATCCCCTCCCCCTACTCCTTCCTCCCTCAACGCTCATCCTTCAGCCCAACCCTCTCCTTCAGCCCAACCCTCTCCAACACATACATGACCACCCTGGCCAACATCATCAAAAGCCATGGACTCAACATCATCTCCTACGCTGACGACACCCAACTCACCCTTTCTCTGACTAACAATCCATGAGCCATCAAAAACAAGTGCCAAAGATGCATGAAAGATGTTGCCGACTGGAGGAACAACAACTGTCTCAATTTCAACAGCTACAAGACAGAAGTACTCATCTTCAGGAAAGGCAAGGATACGCACTGGAACAATGAATGGTGGTCCCTGGAGCTGGGACTAACCCAGATATCCCCCGATCACGCCCGCAACCTCAGCATCATCCTTGATAGCCAGCTACCCATGAAGAAGCAAATCTGCACCATCTCCACCACCTTCTTCTTCACACTCCGAATTCTAAGGAAGGTTTTCAGATGTCTCCTGACCAATACTAGGCGAACTGTCACGCAGGCTCTCGTCACCAGCAGACTCAACTACGGCAACTCCATCAACATAGGAATAACAGCCCAACTCATGCAGAAACTCCAGATGATCCAGAACCCAGCAGCCAGGCTCATCCTCAACCTCCCCAGATGAATGCACATAACCCTCACCTCAGGAAAATACCTGGCTATCAGTCATGAAGAGATGCCAGTACAAGCTACTCACCCTTACATACAAGGCACTACACAATGAAGAACCTATGTTCCTCAACCAACATGTGACCTTTCACCAGCCCACCAGGAAACTCAGATCCCTTGCCCTAGACAAACAGCAGAGGCCGCTGCTTCACCCATCTGGCAGTCAAGACCTTGAGTGACCTCCCCCTCAGACATCACCATCGCTCCAGCAATTCAGTAAGGACCTCAAGACCTGGATGTTCAACCAACAAGAGATCAGGCAGCATGATCCGACAGCGCCTTGAGACCCTCACAGATGAAGCAGTTGCACTCTACAAATCCTTATTGATTAATTGATTGAGGTAGCTCAGCACTTGACTCAGCCCCACGTGCACTCTCAATTGCATTTTTGGTTCTGCCAATGTTCCATCACATCAGAGCAGGCAAACACTCTTTCTTAGTCCTCACTCATAGTTCCAGTAAAACACAGATAAAATAATGTTCCCATGTGCGTACACGGTGAGTGGTGTGCTTGTGAAAGTGCAGGATCCAGCATGCTACAGTGAGACCTATTGGCATTGCCAATGCTTGTTTTTTTTCTTCAAAAAAAGAATGTAACTTATTAGGTCTGATAGACTTTTCCACTATTTCGGCAGACCAAGGGGCTCTTTCTGTTAATCTTGTAGCAATTTACTCCATAACATTGTTCATTACTCCTGGAGTAGAGCAATTGTTTCTCCACTATTAAAAGGGCAAATTTCAGGACTAATGTTGGCTTTTATCAATCCCTCTCTTATTCAATTTATTTGCATAGTTAATAAAAACCATTGCAATACAATAAAACATCAAGTTAAAACAATTTCTACATATATTAAAAAAACATTTCATAGTTTATATATTTTTAAGAGCCAGTATAGCGACTGGAAAGAAGTGCTCCTGACCAAGCTGTTTTTGGCTCAGCGCATGTTGTAAGAGATCGAAGGTACTTAGTTCCAGCCGACTACTTCCCATCATCCTAATGCCAGGCTTAAAAAAAGGGCTTCTAAGTGCATTATTTATTCGTTGTAAGTGAAAAGTGCCACGACTGATGTGATAAGTGGAAACTGCTCTCTTCGAATCCCCTTGATAAAGTTGCAGTTTTTCCCGTGGACTGTCCTAATAACCGGTTTATATCTTTTGTGCTGGCATTTTCTTTCCCACTAACCTCAGGAACTTCACTAGACAGCAATTCAACTGTGGGTCATTAGGTGCAAACCTGGCCAGCACTGCTTGTCTCCTAGTGCCTATCCCTCGCTGGTTGAAATGGCGTTTAAACAGCTGTTTTTGTTCTTCCAACAGCTCTTTACATGTACATAGCAGGTGTGGCAGATCTTCTAGTGCTGAGCCGCATAAGCGGCAGATAGAGCTCGCTTTTTTCTTTAACCAGTGAGGAAAGTGCTGTATACAGGGTAACAAACCAAGTCTGTGCTTCAAGAACTTAATTTTAGTGGCTTTGGCATAACCCAGATCAAAATAATTCTGAGCAGCTGGCGCTGTATAGGTGTTCAGGGTCATCCATCCGTGTGCTCTTTTCGAGAGAGATGCCTTGTCCTCGATCCACGAAAGATATTTAACAGTCTTCCAGACCAGTTTTTTAAATGTAATGTTGTTTGCAGGAGTGTCCCAGAGCTGGTTTAGCCCCATATTAGTCAGGCTACTTTTGAGATATTTAGCAGTGGGGGAGGCGGCTTGTTGTTGTAGCTCCTTTCACAGATTGTCGTGTAGTTCCTATAGTACCCCTGCAGGACCTGCACGTTTGGATAACATAAACCGTGGGCTTGGTGTTAGACTGACTCTGTGCAACCCCACCGCATATGTTAGCCGGATTTGCATTAGCTAGCTCACAGTGCCACTAGAATCTCCTCTTATCGGGGAGAGATTAGTTTCTGGCAAGCTTAGATCATGACAACCCAAATTCCTCAGAATCGTGGAAACAATGTACTACCTTTCGCTCAGTCACTCGTGCCTACTTATTCGGTTTGTCTCAGAGAGTTACACAGAATAAACAGTCTGGGCGTTTCAATAAGTATTTATTGAACAGTTGTTATTCTAGTGTAAAATATATGTGCTGGAGCAATCAGCAGACAATAGCAGAGATATTTTTTCAGCAGTACGATCAAAGTGAAAGGATAGAGCAGTTCTACCATATTGCAATAATCATGAATACATACATGAATATAAAAAGCATTATGAAAGTGCGCATACTCCTACGATCCCCAACTAGATGTACCTGAGTGTACCTAGCATATGTGTAGGACTAAAAGCCTAAGAGCCAAAAATCCCTCTAGGATTTAGTCGAACCCCCATACCTGAATATAGAGAGTGTGGGACCCCGTCCTGGTCTCGAGTTAGACACCCCACAAGGGCTGTGTTAGACCGCTGTCAGCTGGAGCGACTGCATGCAGGAGCCTCAGCATCTCTGGTCAGTGTGTCAGCATGAAAGTCTCGGTTCCCTCTATCTTACCATGGCAAGATGTGGTGTATTTATACCCTAAAGTGTCTTGTCCCTCAGTATGGTTTGTGTTGGTCTTTGTTGGACATGAGGAAGACGTCAGGGGAGAACTTTGTACATACATATTATGCGGGAGATGTAGCTGGTAAATGCTCATGCATAATTTATTGTACATTGTAGGCCTGTGTTCTGGAAAGAACTTGCAGTGTTCTAACCACAGACTAGATAACGTTCAGCCCTCAGAGCACGTTGTGTACGGTAAGGAACTAATGTAGGTGAAAGATCATGCCTATATTAGCAGCCATGACTATAATAGGGCATATACGAGTATGACCACAATAGGGCATATACGAGTATGACCATAATAGGGCATATACGAGTATTTCTACATTATGGCATATATGAACGGGTCTACATTAAGGCCTATATACGAAACATAACACCCACTCCACTTCCGAATTGGATGACAATACTTAAAATCTGGACAATTTTAAAATATTCACTTAAAACCAGCTAAAACATGGGTTTTAAAAAGACTATAAAAAGTTAAAAATGTTAAAAAATAGCTATTTCTTAGTTACCAATTGAAAAAGTCAATTCTGTCCCATTTATAAAAGTTGCATCACTAGAAGCTGAAGAAGACCATGCTTTTCCAAGTAAAAGTGTCAATTTAGGAAATGTTCCAAATTTTGTCCGTTTATTTATAAAACGAAGTGGAGAAGCCAAATTCTTTCCCAGGACGCGATGAGCCAATTCAAGATTAAGTGTCCTGGCTGGGAGATACAGCATTATCGGTGTTAGCTACTGCAGACGACAAATCCAACGCTTCACAGAGAACGTCAATCGCACATAGATGGAATTCGGCACTGCCAACAGTCGTTGCTGCGGCAGCTTGTGCGGCAGTTGTTACCTCGGTGACTGTGGAGGAGCCACCTAACCCAGCAGGAGCAAATGGTACCTGTGGATTCTCAAGGAATGCATTCATCAGAATTGGAAGACGCTGGGGACAACGCAGAGCATGGACCTTTAGGGGGTCCAGCATAGCATCTAGGTCCAGTGGATATCCGATGGAAACATTAGACAGAGATCCAATGTGCATACTTCTCCGCAGAACAGGCATCGAAGAACAGGTAAGATGCAGTCCACCCAGACTGGTCTAAATGATAGAAACCAAGAGGCGTTCAGTTCTCTTAGGCAAGGTATGCCCAGAAGCTGCACCATGTGTTCACGATATTTCCGTTCCATGAGCGTGTTCGTCATTTCCTCGGAAATGGGGTCGTCCATTGCATAGCAGTAATATTACAATCAGGACTCCTGCAATTAGGAACAGGATAAGCGGGAGACCGCCAAAAACGCTTCCCAATACGGAGTGTATAAAATTTGGGATTACTTCGAGGATTGTCTGAAAGGTGCTTAATAGTCCTGACCCTATAGTCTTAAATAGGTGTAGAATACCGCTCGTAACAGACATGTTAAAGATACGACCCACCATTTCTGCAAAATGAAAGAGGCAGTTTGTACGTATAAGCGCTTGTATCTCAGTCGAGGTCCTTGCAACTTGAAGTTCAAAGATTTCTTGAGCGGAGGTTAAGGGCACAGGTTGCTGTAAAAGCATGGCTTTCAGTCTGCTCAAAGTATCAAATTGTATAAAGGAAACATTCAACGAAGGCTATAACGGCGCCTCCCTGACTGTGTTCAGTGGTGGAAACAATACTTGCATACAGCAAGTAACCCTGGAGTTAACAGTGACCAGATAGTATCGGCCACATAGTGTGGTTTGATTAAGTCAATTGAGACAAATCTTTTCTCCTTTTTCCCGGCAAGAGGCGGCAGAAGTACAGTTCTTATGCCTTGGATTGCTAGGAACGGTATAGGCTTTTTTCAGGATGGCCCAAATTCTTTCTTGTCTGCAATCTTCTCTCTGACCAGATCCCCGACTTTTGGGATCCAGACAGGTCTTGCCGTTACTGCCTTTACTTCCTCAGTGGCGGTCTGTTTTAAGTGGACGTTGCTTTGTTGTGTCCTGGATTCATTTAGATCCTGTAAAACAGCCAAACGATCATGGATATCAAATGGTTTTTCATCCGCCAGTGCGCCTTCACAATCAAGATCAGGTACCCACATTCTCGTCCCAAATAGGACCTCGTAAGGAGTGACACCCCCTAGAGAGCTTCTTGGCTGATTGTTAATCGCTCGTGGTACCCCATAAAGGTGATCGACCCATCTACCGCCTTTGCCTAATACCCTAGCTGTTAAAGATTGCTTTAAGTCCCGGTTTTTCCTCTCCACAACAGAATTTCCCTCGGGATGGTACGGAGAGGAGTACCGCAATGCTACACCCATTCCTTCCATGGCCTGTTTGTAAGCCCGAGAGCTAAACGCCGGGCCATGGTCAGAATGTAACGTGCTAACTGCGTATGTGCTGATAAAAACTCTCAAATCTTTTATAACAGTTCGAGCGTCAGCACAGCGCTGAGGCCAAACCCATAGGAATCTAGAGCAGGAATCCACTGCAACCATGATATATTTCTTGGCCCCATCAGATTGTAAGGGTCCGCAGTGGTCCAAATACACACATGCGAGTGGTTTGTCTGATTTTAGCAATGGTGTCTGTGCTGGGCGTGTTACGGTGGACCCTTTCATCTGCTGGCAGATGTCGCACTTCAAGACATAGTCTTTGGTCTGCTTTGTTAAACCTGGCCACCAGTAGCGCTGTTTCAGTAAAGAAATAGTCGCTGTAACGCCTGTATGCGCAGAACCCAAACCCTCGTGTGCTGCTAGAATTAAGCCTTGCCTACGATCCATATTTGGTATTACTCTATCCCCCACTCCAGGAATCTGAGCATATGGAATGTTTTGTGCATCTAACTTGTAGGAGTACTTAAGTGGAAATTTTTTAGGTACTGCTGTGCTGCCTTTGCGTGAAGCATTGACAGCTACCATAATCTCGCAGTCTATTCCCGTTTTTGAACGAGTAACTGCAGCTACGGAAGCCGTGCGAACAGCCCCCTTTGCGGCTTCATCAGCCAATGAATTCCCTTCAACGTGAATGCCATCACGCTGATGACTCAGTGTATGTATCACATGAGCCCTTGGTAGTTCGTTTCTCAACTCCACTACCTGTTCCCATAGCATTTTATGCTTAATTGTGCCACCTTTTGCGTCTTTGAACCCGTTTTGTTCCCAATGATGTAAATATTTATTGTATGACTGTACACAGTAAAAGGAATCACACACAATTAGTGTGGGGAATTCATGTTCCGTATTCACAAGTGCCAGTATCAGTGCTTTTAATTCTGCCAACTGAGCCGTGCAGTCTCCTAGAGATTGCGTTTTAGTGCTACTGGGATGGAACTTTCCATCGCGCCTGCGACCTTTAATGATTGCACACCCTGCGCTGTAAGCTTGCTTACTCCCTATGGCTGGTTGAGCAGATCTGTCGGTGTAAATAATGTATTCATACTGATCTAGAGGCAAAATCTCATTTGGTAGAGGGTATTCTTGTTCGTATTGCAGAAATGCTTGTGTTTTTAAACTTGGATCAAATCTGTATTCAACATCCGTTGCAGTAAGAGAATTAGCCCATTGAATCCATCTGGGATGTAAGGCTTTCACATTTGGAATGCTAGCTTTTGTAACAGCTTCTAAAGCTGGTACTGGGGTCACGACAATTATGCGTTTACCCTGAGCCAGAGCACTTTCTCTTGCTACAGCGGTCTGCACTGCGGTCAGGAGTTTTTCTGTTGAAGTGAAACGCATTTCTGCATTTGTGTACAGGTGTGATTTGTATGCGATTGGTACCGTTTCGCCTTCATTGAAAGTCAAATAAGTGTACCCGCACTGACCCGCTATTACTCGGATCACTAAGTTGCGTACGTTTACGCGTGTCTGTAAATGTTTTGAAGCTATCATGTCTTCCTGTAGTGAACGTAGGATATTTGTATGTTCCTGTGTCCATTGTCTGATTGAAAAATCTGGTTTTATTAAGTCATAGAAAGGTTTTACTCTTTCTGCGTAATCCAAAATGTATGTTCGACCAAAATGTAGGAATCCCAGAATTGATTGTAAATTCTTTAATGATTTTGGAGGTTGGAGCAGCGCACACTTTTCTAAAAAGTTAGCTGCTAGGCTTTTTCCTTCACTTGACAGCTCATACCCTAAAAATAGGACATTGAGGTGGGCAATTTTTGATTTTTTGAAATTAAATTTATAGCCCTCAGAGGCGAATCCCATAATAATGGTGCTCACCCTGGTCATGTGCCTCGGTAAGTCATTGTCCGTCAGATAAATATCATCCACATAGGACAATGCTTCTTCATCCAAATTTTGGAGTAACTCTGTTACCCTTGCTGAAAACAACCCCGGGCTATTCTTATACCCTTGGGGGAGTCGACAAAATTGCCGCTGGAACACCAGCGCTGAGAATGCGGTCAGATACCTGCTTTCCGGCGCTATATTTTGGCAGAAAAATCCATTTGAGATATCAAGTGTTGTTTTGTATTTTTTGCGCACAATGTTATTCATTAATGCGCACTGTGTGCATTTTGAACTGCAAATGTCTTTGTGCAAGTGTTTAAATGTCTGTAATCTAAAACTAGACGATATGTGTTGTCAGGTTTGGCTACGGGGAACAAAGGATTGTTCATAGGTGAAGTGCAATTTTCTATCACCCCCTGGTATTCAAGTTGATCTAGGATCTCCCTGACTTGTTTTTTAGCTTCCTGCTTTATAGGGTATTGCCTTTGAGCATTTGGGGAAACTTTTAACAGGATCACGAGGTGGGTTGAATCCTCATCCCAACCAGCATGATTTTTGTACAATGCTGGAGCTAGGGCAACCGCCCACTCCTGCGCATATGCATGTTTTAAATGTATGGGAACGAGGTCGGAAAATGCTGGAAAAATTTCCTTTTCTCCCTTTGGGCACTAGATGACGAATGCTGACGGCCAGTCTTGCTCTGCTAATAGGATGTCATATCCAGATGACAAATTTTCCCAAAATAGACCTTTAACTTTCCTGAGCTTCCGGAGTGTTATCTCATGTAACTTATGTGGGACACTTACCCGAGTATCAGGTGTTTCCACCGTGATATACTCACTCAACTCCGCTGTCACCAGAAATTCCTTCAGGTTCTGGTGAGCTATCGTTACTTCTGCCGCGCTGTCTAGCATCGTCAGAGCCCATTCCCCGTTTAGAAGTGGTGTCCTCAGAATTTTGGGCATGTCTGATCTTGAGACCGGCTACCTTTTTCTTTTTGAACTGAGGTTTTTGTTTATCTTCTTTTTTAGGTGCGTAGTCCGCAGCGCGTTGCGTGTCTCTGGACTTTGTACGCTCCTCTTGTCTGTGATCTCACAGTCCTTCCCTCTCGGAGTTTCTTGACGAACCCTGAAAGGAACAAGAGGAACGTGCATCAGTATCCTGATACCTGTGTAGGTTTTTAATATTATCCCTATTCCTGAAGTTATACCTCCTTTCAGAGCGCTCCTGTTGAGGAGACCCTACCTCTGGATTGAGATCTGTTGTCTTTAGACTTTTGTTGTTTTTTATTTTCCCACTTCTTCTTAGAAGAGGTAGGTGTCTGCTTTGTAGTGTCCTTTTCAGGACTGCCCGCCAGTTGTGGTTTTAATGCTTTCCCACCTAAACTTTCTCTGCCTAATTCTGCATATGCTGTTTCAATTATTTTGGGTAATTCGTGTTGTTGATCCACTGGACCGAACTCCCTTAGGCGTTGGCGGATCGCCACTGAAGCTGCTTCCCCCTTAATGTTAGCTAGTATTATGGCTGATACCTGATCGAAGTTGTTTAGTAACTTCATCCCTAAGTTTAGGGCAGGCTCTGCTCCGTACTCATTTTGTATCTGTCTCAATACGTCTGGCACTACTGCTAAGGACGGGATACCATGTGTTCTGGTATACATGGCAGCAAAGACTGAACCCCAAGAGGTGCAGTCCTCTACTTGTGGTGTGATCCCCATGGGCAAGCAGATTGTTAGAATTCTGTGTTTTTCATAGGTGGTATTCGGGAATACCGCCTCAAGCTGAGTTATTTTCCGAGCTATCCAGAATGGGATTTGTTCGCATTTTGCGGGCCCTTTGCCCATTACTGCGTGTAATGTTTGTGGAGTAATTTTATTTCCTGTACCCTGGACTGGAGTACTATTTGCTGCAGCTGGTGCAGGTTGGATTGTTAAAGTCCTCATGACGAATTGTGTCAGGTTTCTGTAGATTTTAATTAAATCTCTGTGTTGTACGAGTAATTCTGGCTGTGGCATTGTTCCAATGTCAGGGTGCGGTGTGTAAGCCGCTAGTATTGGCCATGTGGCCCAGTCTCCTCCGAGCGGGCCTAATCTTACTCTTCCTCGTACGTGGGGTAGGGCGCCTTTAAACCAGTAATAATGTTCCTGGTAAGTGAGTGGAATCTCTATGTCCTCAAACGGGGCATAGTCATGTGGTGCATCTCCTCTCAAATAGTAGTGAAATGTATTTGTTATGGCATTTGCTGCTGGGAATGTAACCCATGAATAGAACACCTCTGTTTTGTTTGATTCGTGTGCCTCAATCACGAAAACTACCATGCCTCCCTTGGCTGGTAAGCCATTTTCTAATAGTCTTATGGTGATTGTCCTTCTGAATTTTCGTGCAATCTGTATTGCATCCTCAGGATCTTCTCCTCCTGTTAAGAAATTCAGGTCAACTCTCTCCTCCCCTGCCTCGCAATCAGGCATGTTTAGAGGAAGAAGTGTTCACAGGGAACTAAGATGAGGTGTTATGCACAATTTAGGAACTAAATATCCTTCAAGCGTGATTAACCAACAGCCAATAAATAGTATTCTTGTACTACTCAGCTGTGGCGGAGTTTGTGCCCACCCACTCCAGACGTCTCTGGGGTTTTGTGAGTAGGTTCTCTGAGAATAGCACGACTGAACTACTCAGATTCTACTGTTAAATAAGTACCCAACCAACGTTGGCGGCGCCATGTCGTGTAGTTCCTATAGTACCCCTGCAGAACCTGCGCGTTTGGATAACATAAACCATGGGCTTGGTATTAGACTGACTCTGTGCACCCCCACTGCATATGTTAGCCGGATTTGCATTAGCTAGCTCACAGTGCCATTAGAATCTCCTCTTATCGGGGAGAGATTAGTTTCTGGCAACCTTAGATCATGACAACCCAAATTCCTCAGAATAGTGGAAACAATGTACTACCTTTCGCTCAGTCACTCGTGCTTACTTATTCGGTTTGTCTCAGAGAGTTACACAGAATAAACAGTCTGGGCGTTTCAATAAGTATTTATTGAACAGTTGTTATTCTAGTGTAAAATATATGTGCTGCAGCAATCAGCAGACAATAGCAGAGATATATTATCAGCAGTACGATCAATGTGAAAGGATAGAACAGTTCTACCATATTGCAATAATCATGAATACATACATGAATATAAAAAGCATTATGAAAGTGCGCGTACTCCTACGATGCCTAACTAGATGTACCTCAGTGTACCTAGCATATGTGTAGGACTAAAAGCCTAAGAGCCAAGAATCCCTCTAGGATTTAGTCGAACCCCCATACCTGAATATAGAGAGTGTGGGACCCCGTCCTGGTCTCGAGTTGGACACCCCGCAAGGGCTGTGTTAGACCGCTGTCAGCTGGAGCGACTGCATGCAGGAGCCTCAGCGTCTCTGGTCAGTGTGTCAGCATGGAAGTCTCAGTTTCCTCTATCTTACCGTGGCAAGATGTGGTGTATTTATACCCTAAAGTGTCTTGTCCCTCAGTATGGTTTGTATTGGTCTTTGTTGGACATGAGGAAGACGTCAGGGGTGAACTTTGTACATACATATTATGCAGGAGATGTAGCTGGTAAATGCTCATGCATAATTTATGAGTACATTGTAGGCCTGTGTTCTGGAAAGACCTTGCAGTGTTCTAACCACAGACTAGATAACGTTCAGCCCTCATAGCTCGTTGTGTACGGTAAGGAACTAATGTAGGTGAAAGATCATGCCTATATTAGGAGCTATGACTATAATAGGGCATATACGAGTATGACCATAATAGGGCATATACGAGTATGACCATAACAGGGCATATATGAGTATTTCTACATTATGGCATATATGAACGGGTCTACATTAGGGCCTATATACGAAACATAACAAGATAATCATTAAGAGTTCATTGTTCGGATTTCCGCACTTTGTCCCAGGTAATAATGTACGCCCCCTGTCTTGCCAAAGACTGTCTCTGTACACCAAATTCTAGCCTGATTTGCGCTGGTGAAGTATATATTGGGCAGACCAAGAATAATCCTATATGATGCTATAACTGTGTTATCAAGTACTTTTGCATCCCTTCCTCTCTGTGCTTCGCTGCCATAGGCAATTGTTGGCAGAAGCTTGGTATGGATCACTTGTGCCAAGGGCAGAATCGACGGCCCATTTAGTTTGCTATTTAGTGCTTTTAAAGAGATTGCCAAGGCAAGGCCTTTACGTCTGATGCTAATTTTCTGTGCAGTGAAGTGGCCGCATTTATCTATCTTCACGCCAAGATATTTGTATTCCGATGTGTCCTCAATATGGGTACTGCCTCAGAACCAAGCTGCAGGTTTTTTCCTATTTTTGCTGACCATCATGGTTCTTGTTTTCTCGAGGTTAATGGTTAATCCGTATGCTTTAGAGTAGTCCTGCGTGATGTTCAAAAGGTGTTGTAAGCCTACTTGTGTATGGCTGATCAGGACAGTGTCATCCGCGTAAAGGAGGCACGGTAGTGTTAAGCCTCCTAATCTTGGGGCGTGGGAATTACAAGTGTTTAGTATCGGGACGAGGTCTGCTAAAAACATGTTGAACAGTGTGGGTGCTAAGGCACATCCCTGTTTAAGCCCTTTTTCAGTTGGTATGCGTCTTGACAGGAGTGACCCATCACCCAGCTTTATCTGCACCCATGTGTCAGTATGCAGGTTGATTAGCAGGTTTAGCAGAGGCTGTGGAATCCCCCAACTTCTTAGTTTGGACCATAAGGTGTTACGATTAACGTGATCAAAGGTGGCCTTATAATCTATAAAACATAGATGTAGTGGCATTTTTGTTGCTTCCGCCTTGTCTATTAGCATTGCCATTGTTAGAATATTTGTAGTTGTTCCAACTGTTTTAGCGAAGCCAGTCTGATTGGGTGGAATTCCAGATTTCTCTTTGGCCCAAGCCTCGAGCTCCTCTAGTAGCGTCCCTGCAAAAAACTTTGCCTCGTTATCATAAGAGTCACTAGCCGATAGTTTTGTGGCAAAAACTTGAAAATTGGAGAAATAATTGATCCTCTCCAGGAGCGAGGAAGTATGTTCAATAGCCTTATTTCTGTGAAAAATGGTTCCAACGCTACGGCCAATGTGTTTGCATCTTGTTTATAAAGTACAAGTGGGATTCCGTTTGAGCCTGGAGCCCCCTCTCTCCTTCCCTTCCCTATTTGTCGCTTGATAGTACTGATTTTGCACTTAAATGGTTCATCTCTGGTTTCCCAAGGGTTATGTAGTTACTTGCTGCCCAGGCAGTGTTAGTTGTTACGCCTCCTGAAACGATTTTGGTTCTTAGCTCCAAAGCCATGAGTTCAGTGTCATGACAGAAGTGATTCCTGAGGTAATTTACCCATACTTCTTCTGAGATGTTAGACGAAATTCCCTCATGTGAGGGACGAATGAATTGCTTTATAGTTTTCCAGAATCTAGCGCTATTTATCTGTTTGGTGTCGGCGTGTAATTTTGCCCAGAGATCGTCCTCCGCAGATCTGTTGGCTTCCCATTTGTGTTTTCTTAACAGCACCTTTGCATTGTCCAGCATTCCATCCATCAACTGTTTCTTTTGCATTTGTCGCCCTAAGTGGGAAGGGTATGGCCAGACGTGGGTCCCGTGCTCACTACACCACTGGATTCAAGCTAGCCTGGCTGAAGAAGGGTGATGCCCTGAAACCGGTCCTAGGATGCTTGTTTCCGGTCCAGGGAGGACCTGGCTTGGCAGTTCGGGCTTGACTGTTCCCACAAGGAACAGGGTCAAGACTGATTTGCATATGGCTGGGTCCAAACTGGGGTGGTGTGGTGAGCAAAAGAATGATGGATTTAACCCAGATCCTTGTGACTGGGGGTGAATGTTTGCATTGTCCAGCATTCCGTCCATCAATTGTTTCTTTTGCATTTGTCGCCCCTAAGTGGGAAGGGTATGCCCAGACGTGGGTCCCGTGCTCACTACACCACTGGATTCAAGCTAGCCTGGCTGAAGAAGGGTGATGCCCTGAAACCGGTCCTAGGATGCTTGTTTCCAGTCCAGGGAGGACCTGGCTTGGCAGTTCCGGCTGGACTGTTCCCACAAGGAACAGGGTCAAGACTGATTTGCATATGGCTGGGTCCAAACTGGGGTGGTGTGGTGAGCAAAAGAATGATGGATTTAACCCAGATCCTTGTGACTGGGGGGTGAATGTTTGCATTGTCCAGCATTCCGTCCATCAATTGTTTCTTTTGCATTTGTCGCCCTAAGTGGGAAGGGTATGCCCAGACGTGGGTCCCGTGCTCACTACACCACTGGATTCAAGCTAGCCTGGCTGAAGAAGGGTGATGCCCTGAAACCGGTCCTAGGATGCTTGTTTCCGGTCCAGGGAGGACCTGGCTTGGCAGTTCGGGCTGGACTGTTCCCACAAGGAACAGGGTCAAGACTGATTTGCATATGGCTGGGTCCAAACTGGGGTGGTGTGGTGAGCAAAAGAATGATGGATTTAACCCAGATCCTTGTGACTGGGGGTGAATGTTTGTATTGTCCAGCATTCCGTCCATCAATTGTTTCTTTTGCATTTGTCGCCCTAAGTGGGAAGGGTATGCCCAGACGTGGGTCCCGTGCTCACTACACCACTGGATTCAAGCTAGCCTGGCTGAAGAAGGGTGATGCCCTGAAACCGGTCCTAGGATGCTTGTTTCCGGTCCAGGGAGGACCTGGCTTGGCAGTTCGGGCTGGACTGTTCCCACAAGGAACAGGGTCAAGACTGATTTGCATATGGCTGGGTCCAAACTGGGGTGGTGTGGTGAGCAAAAGAATGATGGATTTAACCCAGATCCTTGTGACTGGGGGTGAATGTTTGCATTGTCCAGCATTCCGTCCATCAATTGTTTCTTTTCCTTTTGCTTTCGTAGCAGTTCTAGTTGCGTTTTGTCAGTTGGATTATATCGAAGATGTCTCAGCATATGATAAATTGAATTTTTAATGAGCTTAATTTTCTTTTTGGCAGTTTGTGATATATGCTTCATACTGCTGTGTCTCTGTTGGACCATTGGTTTGATCAAAGTAGCATTTGCTGCCATTGATGTTATAAAATTCTCCCATTTCCTGACTTCACATGATCCGACCCTTGACTCGAAATGCTGTCTTGCATTTTCCAGCATGCTCCTATCTGCTGCTTGCATGAACTTGATTCTTTTAAAGTTGATAGTAAAATCTGATCCTTGAGGGGCCAAAGACCCCTCAAACATAGGCATGTTTGTTCTAAGCATGATTTCTTGAGACCGATGGTCACTATCAGTTTTATCGCCCAGCTGAAATGAGGTAATTTGGTGAAATAGGGCTAAGGAGATAAAGGTGTAATCTAGTATTGTATTAACTTTTGTCGAGCAGTGTGTTATGGCGGGGGGGTTATCCCCAGCAGATCTTTCATTGATTGCTCTGAGGTTAAGATGTTCGAGTTTCTCCATTACCCGCTTTCTGGTTTTGGTTTGTTTGCCCGGTGGCGGTTTCCCTTGCAGTGGGATGTTCCAAATTGAATTTTGAAGTGACACTTCTTCATCTGTTGAGGCACCCATTAGATTGAGGTTTAGGTCCCCGGTGAGAATAAGGTCTGCTGTGGGCCATGTTTCCCAAAAAAATCACACAGTTCCTTTGCTGCCTTATTTTTCCGTTTCGGGTGGACATAAGCATTAATTATGGTGATGTCGGCACCTCTTTTATCTGATGTTGAAGACAGAGTGAGGAGATTTACTGCAATTGTTGCTGAAGATGTTGGGCCAATTTCACGGGCTGTAGATATACTTGTATTTGAGACATAAGTTACTAGACCTCCTTGAAGGTGACCGTATTTTGCCCCCCTAAGTGCTCTTGTGAAGAAACGCAAAAATCCCTGAAGGTGTGGAGGATCTGTTTGCCAAGTTTCTTGTAATGCTATGATATCAAATGAACTTATGTAGGTGACAAAGTCTAGGCTGTCATTTTTCTGGCTAGACCGTTTACATTCCATGAGCATATTCGTAAGAGCCCATTTATGCTGGTTCTTCGCGATGGACTGATGTGTTGTCAATTTTTTGGGTTGTTTATTGTCCTCGAAATCCATCTTAGGTCTATTTGCCAGTTTGGTGGCATTGTAGAATCCTGGCGGCTACTGGAGTTTTCTAGAAAAAATTCCTTGTTCGTTCGACAGTGCCCCACAGCTCCTCTAAGCACCAATGTTTCAGGTCTTTTTAAATGTGCCTGAACCGCCATTGTGTTTTCTGGGGTTAGCAAATCAGGGTATCCTGGCACGGTGTAGGGAGTGATGGTTATCCCCCAGTTTTTAAAAGTATGGCTCTTTAGAAGTATTTTTTGTGCAATTGATGGCGATGTCCATGTTGTTTTTGTTTTTTCTCCTTCCATGGAGTCCTTGCATTTAATAAATTCTATTGAGACCAAGTCCAATGTCATCACCTCTGTCAGGGTTGGTATATGAGACAGCAGGCGCAGTATATTCCTTCGATTCATGATGTCATGTCTACCTTTAGATCTATATTCTGGTTTGAACCATATGGCGCTTATTTACCTCCCTGTCATCTCAGGAGGTGTGGTTTTGTGATTTTTTGGGGGCTGAATGATGGACTCTTTACCTAATGCTCCTGGTACGGCCAGGTGCCTGGGGGACTCCGTGTTTTCTCCCTCGTTTTGGAACTTTGAGTTTTGTACTGGTGCAGGCGGTTGTCCTATGCTTTCCTGCCGGAAAGATTCCAAGCTGATTCAGTTTTGCTTTGGGGATACCTGGACTTCCTGTCTCCATTGGGCACCAGGTTGAATCATAGAGACTGTTTGTGTATTATTTATACTTTTTGAGTAGGTTTGACTTGTCGTTGTGCCGTCTGGCTCCCTATTGTCTGAACATTGGACGTTGTGTTTTTATAGACTTATGATGATTGCCTGATCGCCCTTGGCAAATGATGTTGAGGGATTACTAATTTGCGATTGCTTCTGATTTAATTCAAGCAATGGAATACTCGTTGTTATTCCTACTGCCTCATCCTCTTTATTACTTCGAGAGTTAATTCTGTAGTCTTTCAGATGTGAGAATTTTGTCTCTTCATTCGCAGCCTTCACAGATGACTGAATCATATTTATACCTTGCGTTTCGCTTAAGCAAAATTGACTTGATCCTGTTATAACTTCTGTGTTCTGTTTATGTGTCCCTTCTAGTTTAGATTGGCTTTCTTGATTTGTCTCTTTTTGCGCTGATGTTGTCCCAAAGAGGCGCAGGAAACCATCTTGATTAGAGTTCGTTTTTTGGTTTCGGCCTTTCCGTCTTTGTGCGCGTCTTTGCCTTGCATTCATTTTGTTATTTAATTTATCTTCCGGGAGAAGGCCCGAATCTTGGCCTGGTGTTATTGCCCTTTTTCTGCCCTCATTTATTATGATGTTGTGTTTTGGTTTTGTCTTGGTAGAGGGGATCTCTTCATTTAGAGTTGTAATCAAGTGTGTTTCCATCAATTCTTGAAATCCGGTAGTGGATTTGTCATCTAGATGCCGTGTGTTCGAGCATTGTGACGCCCTTTTAAGTTGTACGCACATATCCCTCAGCATGGATGGGAGGGAGGCTAGTTTATCAACAACCGGGCCACACCCACAGATTTGGTTGTTAGCTAATGTGTGATCCTGTGTGTTTTGTAGAAAGGTGTTTAACATGCCTAGCTTTCCGTCGATGGCAACCACGAAGACTGCCAGAGTAATCAGTAGAGTTAATTGTGTATCCATCTTATCGGATTGGTATTGGAGGGCCTCTACCAGGAGTTGCACTGTTTTTAACCATCTTGTGCAGGCACTTACATGATCTGTTTGTTGCGAATCACCTGGTGGTCCTCCTGTATCTGTAACTGAATTTCGCCCCTCTTGAAACTCCCCGGCTGCCTGGTGTTCCTGATGCCCCTCGGTTGTCGAGTTTGCAGGAGGGTCATTCCTACACTTATCCTGAGAGTAGGTAGCCAGGATGCCCTCCCACTCATCCTTGTCCAGATATGAGAATTGTTCTGGGTCTTCCGGCTCGCAATTTTGTGGCGTCTCCAATTTGGTTTGTATTGATAACGATGAAGGTGATGTTTTGTGATCTATGATTGAGTCGTTCATTGATTGTGCAGATAATGCCAATTTGGGTTTCATATCTTTCCTCTCTTTCACGGGTTCATGCATTATGTTGTCCGACTGCTGGTTTTCCGTCGGGCTGTCCAGCTCGCATATAGTTAGTACCTCAGTTGCAATGCAATTACCTCCTTTGTTTTTGCTGTAGAGTATGATCCCAGCCCTCTCTTATTGCTAAGATCACAAAAACAGCAGCCAGTATTTCTTTGATAGATGAGTTTTATTGTTTTCCAAACGACAATACAATACACATAGGTTAACATTGTCACGGGTTGTACCACATTACATAGGCATACAATATTCAGTCTCGTTGCTCAAGCCCATAGTATTCCCACCATTTACCCCATATCTTCCAGTGTTTTTTATGGGCAACCTCTAGCAACATAGGTAGTTTTTTCTTGTTGGGCACACCAGTCCACCCCCACCCGCCATTCGACAATTGAGGGAGCCCGTGGGGATTTCCATTTTCGAGCAATATAACGATTGGTTGCCAACGTGAAGACTCAGATGAAGTTCATTCCAAACGTAGGCTACGGAAATCTTCTGGCAAACCTAGTATGGCCACTCTAGCAGTGAGGTCTAAAGGTTGATCAAGCAGCAATGAGAGCACTCATACTATCCTCCACCAATATCAGACCATCACAGGACATTACCAGGCCATATGGTAAAAGTCTGCATCAGGTGTGGAGCAGCAGAAGGAAGTGGTTTGGGAGAGTTTATCAGCTTGGTAGATTCTCAGAGTGGTCATATATGTTAGGTGGAGATAGGTATGCTGGATCAACCTGAAGTTCATAGAGATAGCCAACTTCTGGGGGTCCATCCTAGCTTCCCTCCAGTCTGTGTTATTGAGATCTCAACCCAAATCTCCCACCTCTTTTTTGGTGTGGCAAACCAATTTGGGGCATTGACAAAGGAGCACCATACCTGGGAGATAGCTCCCGAGGTGAGCTTTCCCATCAGTAGTTTGGCTTCAAGAGGACTGAAATCAGGAATGTTGTTGTCAGGGGGAATATTACCCATAATTGCATGTCATAATTGCAGGCATTTGTGAAACTGAATCCAAGAGAAAGCTGATGTTGTTTCTTGTATCTCCTGGAACGTCTGTATGTAACTGCCGGACCAGGCATCTCCAAGTACAGTGATGCAGATCTTGTCCCATTTCATGAACTCTTCCAGTCCTGCAGAGTGACATAACCACCTCCCTTGCCACAAGGGGGGGGGGGGGGGCAACAGTGTCAGTCTATGATCCCAGCCCATAAGGCTGAGAACCGCTTTCTAGCACTTGAAAACCACTAGGGTGATCTCCGGGAGGGAGTGGGGGGGGAGGGGTCGGGGCTAAGTATATAAATTCCAATGATCCTATTCAACCCTAAAAAGGCAAGTTCTCCACGGTAGGTGGGGTCATCCCATTCCTCATTAAGTCAGTCACAAATAACAATCAGTTGCGAGGCACTATAGTAACATTAAAGGTCTGCCATTGCCAGTCCGCCATAAAAGGAGATAGTTAGCAGTTAGCAAAGGCAATCTGGGGACGACCACCCACCTACAGGAATGAGCGCATGGCGGAGTTGAGAGTTTGGAACCACTGGCTGGATATCGGAAGAGGAAGATTTTGGAACACATACAATAAGCGAGGTAGTATCATCATCGTTAAAAGGTCTACTCGTCCCAAAACATGGAGCAGGAGGCGTGTCCATTTCTGAAGTTCTCTTTTCATGGTAATCACTAGGATTGTCAAATTAAGGCTCCATGTTAGCGCTGGAAGTATTGAAAGGTTAAGCGGTGCATTGAAATTTCGAAGTGCCAGGAGCAGACACTCGAGTTGCCCGTATTCCGACCAATAGGGATTTGGTTTTATTCATCCAAAGTCCAGAGGCCTTCTCATATATGTCAAGAAATGTCAAGCATTGAGGGCCCAAGGTCTGTGGGCTGGTTAGAAAGAGCATAAGGCGAGTAAGTATGGAACTAGTGTATTACGGAATTTCCAGTAGCAATTTTTTATATATATATATATATATATATATATATATATATATATATATATATAGCGCGAACTTGACCCGAAGGTATCGGGTATCAGAGCGCTTTACATAGCACCAGTTGCGTTACATGAGGACACATTCATTTTTGTTAGGCTCGGGGAGGTTAAGTGATTTGCCCAGAATCACAGGATGTTCAGCGTCATTGCCGAGGCTCGAACCCAGTTCCCCAGATTTGAGGTCGACCGCCCTAGCCTGTTAGGCCAACTCCTCTCCCCATTTGATAGGAAAGCCATCTGGGGGCCAGGCTATTTTCCTGCATTCATTTCTGAAAGCGCTGTGTGCTGTTCGACTGGGTCAACATGGAGGCCCGCAGGGATCTAGACCTCAGAGCCAAAGAGGTCCGGTGTACGTCCCACTTGTAGCCACCAGTGGTCGTGGGCTCTGACGCACAGCCAGAGGAGTCAGGACGGCTGTGTATATGAGTGTTATTTTATGCGATTTTGTGCGCCTCCATCTTGGCGGCTTAGGGTCAGTCGTTGAGAACTTCACAGTGATCGTGCTTTCGTGTTTCAAGTCTCTGCCTCACAGTGGAGCTCCTTTCTCTCTGCTACCCACCACCAGGCCTGCTCAGATGTTTCAAAGAAGTAAGTTTTAGAATTAGAGATCACTTTCAGTTTCGCTGGGAAAATAAGCTGGTACTGGAGATTGAGAGCTGTGAGTTTTTGTTTAACCTTATCAAAGGAACACATATGCTGCTGGACTGCCCTAGTGTAATCAAAAAAAATCATAATGTGAGAGTTTTGAAAATGGAGGTCAGGTTGCTTCCTAGCCAATTATCTAGGTTATCAGTGGGCACGCCGGTGCTCCAGGAAGAGGCCACTAGGCCAAGGACCTATGGTCCTGCTCCACCACGAACCATAGATTGAGTGTGCTGTCGGAAACCCATGATCTCAGCCACTTATCCAGGAAACTTGCTATGTCAGGAAGCTCTGAGCTCTCTGGGAACCTGATGATTCTAAGGTTATTCTTGCATGATCTATTTTCAGTGTCTTCAGCGTGTTCTTTGAGGACTGCCATGGAGGAGAGTAGTTTGGAATCCTGCTTTTTACGGATGACCACGTCCTCTTCCACTGCAGATACCCTGTGCTTGGCCTCAGTGGCTCGGGTGAGAACATTCCTGAGGTCTTGGCAGAGGAGTGATACATTGACCTTAACCTCGTCTACTTTGATCTCCACAGCTGTTTTTCGGGTCTTGGACTGCCTGAAAGATGGTAACGAGGTCAGATGACTCAAGATTCTGTGGTGACTTCGGTGAATTGGAGGGAGGTTCTGTGCTGCCTGAGGCCGTAGTTGTATATTGATCTATTTTAGTTTGTGTCCAGGCAGGCGTCTGGGGTTTGTCCCTCCCCATGGAAGACACAATGTATCCGGTCCAATGGACGGCTAGAGGAAGCTGGCCTCACCCTGGCCCACTTACCCCAAGAGTAGCACGAGCAGGCAGGGCCAAATTGGATGTGTAGGCCCGAGGTGCTAAGCAGCTGCTGGTCACAGGCTCCGGTTAGTCCTTATGTTAATGGGAGCAAAGCTGGCTCCTGGCAGACTCAGGCCCACTGCAGTGCTGCACGTCTGAAAAGCCGCTCCAGGTCATCAATCTACCACGTCTCCAGAGAAACACCGCTGCCTCCCATTCAGCACAGGAGTCCACAGCCACTTCCCAAGGTCCCCTTTGCACTTATCCAGCATACCCAGGGCCTTCACTTCCTCACCCCCACGTGAGGGGAGTCCCTTCCTGTGGTTCCAATCAGACCTTACCCTTCAAGGCTAGGCCTCTGTTGTTCCGGGATCCTGCTAGTCAGAAGCCACCCGGTGCAGGGGCCTGCCAGTTAACTACAGGAGGGGACGGGTGGGGAGAAATCATGAGTTGTCCAGTGGATGCCTGGGCTTGTTGTGGGGAAAGTCTGTCCGCCCACCCGATAGTGCAGGAGGCACCAATATACGAGCCTGGTGGCCACCTACCACTAGCCTGCTGCCACACCCAGGCTCCCTCCGCCTGTCCCAGTCTTGCCGTAACCTCAGGATGGATTCCTCATGCCTCGGGGTCCCACCAGGAGTTGGCTCAGGAGTATCCTCATAGATCCCCTGGCCCCTCCAAAACAGCGCCGGTAATTCAGTGGGCTGCCATATTGTGTGGTGCTGTGCGGCTGGGGTCGGACCCTGCCTATGCAGTTGGGATCTTCAGGGGGCAAGACCCCCAGCTCCAAGTGGACTGATGGTTAGGCTAGCAGAGAGGAAGTTTTGCAAGCCAGCTGTGAGTGGGTAAGCAAGGATGGCAGAGAATGACGGAGGAGGTCGAGAGCAGTTCTAAATTGTGACACCATTCTTGGCCTCCTTGGCCACGCCCAACACAGAAGCCAATATTCTTAGTTCTTTTTTGACTGTAACTAATTCCTTAACTCACCCAAGTCTGGCTTTCATACCTGGCATGGACCTAAGTAAGTGCTCACTGCTACTTTATACAATCTATGTAACATACTGGACACAAGAGATTCCACTGTGTTGGTCTTTTTTGACCTTTGACAGCCGTTGATGCTGCCTCTAACCTTATTCATCTCTCCCAGTGAAGTTGGGTGTGAGAGACAGTGCTCTCGTTTGGCTCACTTCCTTCTTGAATAATAGGGAACATGCATTTGCCTCGTCTTATTTCTGTTTCTCTTTCAAAAATGTGCACTGTGGAGTTCTGCAAGGGCACCATTGAGCCCAATATTGAATGTTTTTACGATTCCTCTGGCTCAGCTTATTGAATTTCCCAGAAATCAGTATTATTGTTATGCTAATGAAACACATGTAGTACACACACATAGTACAACGTTTACAGAATTCTTATGAGTCATTCTCTATTCAGACCTGTTTGGAACTGTCCCAAAGAAATTTCAAATTGGAGGCTAAATAACCATCTGGAACTGAAGACTGATAAAGCTGCTCTATCACTTTAATTAATGTAATCTGTGCTGCCTCTTGCTGGCCCCCGTGCATGGTCTTCGCTGCAGTTCCTGTAAGCCACGCATTCAATCTCAGGGCGCTGTTCAATCATCTATTTTTGTTTGAATCACATTTACGAAATCTTATATCCATTTGCTTTTAGGTCTAGAGAACAGTTAGGAAACGTCTCCCTCTGCTTCCTACTCAGTGTGAAAATTCTTTTGTTCATAATATAATCTCATCTAGAACGGATTATGGAAACACAGTTTGCTTGTACCTGCCAAAATATCTGAATAATAGGATACCGCAAGCGCACAACATGGCTGCACAAATTGTTTTTGGTTACTGTCGTAGAGAACGTATCTCTGATCTTCTGATGGCTCTCCCTTCACTGACCATTGGGAACACATTATCTTTAAGGCTCTTTTCCTGTGAAAGAATCCTTTGAAAAATATTGACCCGGTTTTTCTTCATTCTCTTTTCAAGCTCTGTGTAACTACTTGTAAATGTAGGTCCTGTTCTACCAGTTCCTTCCCATTTAAGACTAATTCCTAACCACTCAACTATTCAGCCTTTAAGAATCTGGCTGTTCAGAGCTTCAGATGTATTTTGTTGCCTCCTTGCTGTGCATTCCTCTCGGCAGTCAGACTCATCTTCAACCTCTCACACAGAACTCACAATACACTTTAGGGAGCTCTACTGGCTCCCTATACACAGTTGTC
Organism: Calotriton arnoldi; assembly: GCA_963921515.1. Lineage (NCBI taxonomy): Eukaryota > Metazoa > Chordata > Amphibia > Caudata > Salamandridae > Calotriton > Calotriton arnoldi. Next base: position 752,708 of record CAWUFW010009155.1, read on the forward strand.
CTCAAGTCATACTCCTCACACATACATTCAAAATACTATGCAAGTCAAGCCCCACCTACCTGAACAGGTGCATCTCCTTCTGCCAACCATCCAGACACCTCAACTCACAGGACTCCAACTTGCTCACATCCCATGCATGCACAAAACCAGATCAGGAGGACAGGAGTTCTCTTACATCGCTCCTAAAGTGTGAAACGGCCACTCGATCCACATCTGAGTCTCCTCCTCTCTTCTTGAATTCAGCAACCAACCATAAGCAAGGCTAGACATACACACCTGCTCAGTGCCAAGGTACCTTTCTGGGTAATAGTGCACTTTACAAATACACATAACACTCATCTTTCAGCACAAGGGTACCTGAGTAAGTCCACAGTTGTGCTCTATAGGAGCCATCTCATTCATTCAGTCAGAAGATGTATCTTAGAAGCTATTACGGAAAAGATTGTGCAATAAAGTTCATAGAACAATATAGCTGAAAGAATTAATGAGACATGCAAAAAAGGTGATGCAAGAGATTGGGGTGGGGGACAGCATTAGCTGAGAAGACCAAATTTGAAAACTTTGTGAAAGATGCAAGACACTTTGCAGTGGATTGAGGCTTCTAGCGAAAGCTATTGAAAGTATTTTTCAGTGGGTGTGATGTGATCAAACTTCTTAGCTCTTTTGACAAGACAAATGGCTGTATGTAGAATCAACTTGAGATGAGCAATGCCTAATTCTGGGAGAGAATTGTTGGATTGAAGGTAAAAGAATTTCATTGGTTTCAAGAAGGAAGATATCCAATTCATGATTTTCCAGGAGCATTTTCAGACTTCATAAAGCTGTATTGAGGTTTTGAGGTACAGTTATGCATCATCTGTATATTGAGGCTATACAATCATTTTATCTTGTAGCATTAATCCATGAGTCTCCATGAAGAGATTAAAGAGGGTGGAGAATGGATAGAACATTAGGACACACCACAGTTCATCATTATGTTGGGGTGTCTGAACGTAATAATTCTTCCAAAGTTAGATCCGGTTTAGAATAAGGAAGTGAATGATTTTAGCAATAGGCCCCAATCTGGAGGAAAGCATGTTAAGTAGGTTCTTGTGGTAGATATTGTCAAATGCAGCAAAAATACCCAGTAGAAAGAAAAGCGATAGTTTAATGCTTTGGTTTTTTATAATTAGGCTGCAGGCAATTGTCAGTACAGTCCCTAGTGACAGCTTATCATATGATGTCCTGTATTCAATCACTGACTCGAGGAGTGTAGGGAATGCACCATTTTGAAATTGTAGTACATCTCAGGAAAGATAAGGATGTAAGCATCTACAGCGTAACTAAAATAATTTGGATGATTTGTGAGTTTCCCTGGAAAGCACACACTGTATTAGACAGGAGAAAGCAAGAAGGGAAATCAAAGAAACTGAAATCAATCTTAAAAAAAGTTTGGAAAACAGGGCTACAGAATTAAAGCCTTAAAAATCTTGCAAGAATGGTAGGGTCAAGGGTGGGTTTCTGGGGCAGACTAAGAATAAGAAGTTCTTCCCAAATAAACACAGAAAATATTTAGGTATGAGGATACTGACATACTAATACAATACCTACAAGAGTAATTTTGCATTCAGGTTTTCTATGCTCCTGTTGACATTGCAATATGTGCTTTCAGAGACAATTTGAACAGCAACTAACTAATCAAAACAATTTGGCTTTCTGCATCATATTTCCAGCTTAAAATACATGAAAAGTGGAGAGTTGCAGAAACATCACAAGGAAATGCAGCACCTTGTGCTGGACATTTGAGGAGAAAGTGTTCGATCTTTTGACACAAATAAGAGGCAACTGTTTCAGGAGATTTCTTTCCTGGCTGTTCTTCCACAAAAATGCCTTGGTGGTATAAGAGTACATTTAAAATGTACAGATTTGAAGACATCAATACTAATTTTGTGCTTGGCCCTTGTGGCAGACTCCCAAAACCAGCGAAAACATCTTCAAAATGCAGCGCTCTCATTTTAGGCTGATGTAGTTCTACCTATGCTCAACAATGCTCCAGGAATGGATTTCAGGACTGACATTCTCTGAATAGAGTCCAATAGTGCTGCAACACTTGATCACAGTAAGATGACTGATGACTCTAGCACAGGAAATACTAGTAAAATAACATTTCAGCATGTAGTGGGAGACCTGAGATGGGGCTGCATTGTTTCTGGATATGTCCCTTATCATTAGTGAATAGTCAGACAAACAGTTATTTCAATAAGACGTTCTTCGGTGTATTTGCTTGAATAGTTAGATTTGCAGAAAGCCCTACCTATGTAGATAAGGCTGTTGCCATCTCTGTACCTTTTAATGCATGAATGAAAGATCACCTCCTAATGAAACCCATATAATTAAAATCTCTTTAATCTCTGTTGTCTTGTCTTCACTTTAAGCACTTAGGCCCTGATGTACAAAACAAACGGTTTTGCGACCACTAGAAATGCCATTTGAGATGTACAGAAGTGGTTTAAGGATTGAATTCCTAATTTTGTACATGGAACAGACAAAATAAAGAATTGTTATCTTTTAAGGATTCTTAAAAGCAGAATCTGTCTTTGAGAATTCCTATTCTTATGCACAAAGAACTTGCAATTAGGAAATATGTGCAAAAGCATGCTTTTGCACATGCAAAATGACAGCAATTGGAAGCAGATTGTAACCAGGAGAAATATTTTAAAGGGGTGGAAATACACATTTAATCTTTCCAAATGGCTGCACTCTATGCTGTGGTGAGACGAATGTGCATCCTAACTGCAAAGCAGGGACAAAGGAGGAGAAAGGAAAAACATTTTTTAATTCATTATGGATATTATATAATATAGAAGAACTCAAACCAATTATAAGGCATCCAACACACCATACACATACAGGTACTTTGTTGCATCCACCTTCTAGTCTTGGGTAGCTACCAGGGAATAGAAGCAGTTGCTTGGGGGATTTCTCAAAGTGCACTTTCTCATACTTTTTATAACTTCCTAGATGCCATGTTATCAAAAATGCATTTACATCATTCTTTTCCAAGCACTCCACCAGAACTTAATGCAACAAAGGATGGTTTTTATGCCATAGCTCAGTTCCCACATGTAATAGTATGTGTTCATGGCACTCACATTTGAATATGTTCATCATCAGAGTATTTATATTGGAATAGAAAATATCACCATTCTCTAAATATTCAAGTAATTTGCAATTCTGCATACATAATAGCGGATTTAGTGACCAAAACCGAGGTTCACATGACTCCTTCATCTTTCGTCATTCAGGCTCTTATCACCGACTGGCAAAGGGAAATTTTGGAGAGGGATATCATCATGGTAAGTATTGTGATTCTTAACTGTTTATTTGTAGGACACATTATGTGTTTACAAACCTAAATGTTATGTTTTGTTTTTCTAAATGTAGGCGACAGTGCATATTCCATTCGGCCCTGGATTGTGACCCTTTACTTAAATGCCAGAACTGCAAGGGAGAACATATAGAACAGCACACATAAGCGTACAAGATCAGTAATAGAACTCGCGTTTGCGATTCCAGAGGGTAGGTTTCGTTGCCTTCATAAAAGTGGCAAAGCATTGCAGTACACACCTGAAAAAATGCGCAAAAATCCTAACTACGCGTGCTATTCTTCAAAATATAGCAATGAGATAGGGACTACCAGTTGAACCTGAAGATGACCGTTCAGATGAAGATGTAGAACCAATCCCACACCCAGCCCAACCAGGACAAGAGGCAACTATGGCAGCCGAGGGGTGAAGTGCACTACGAAGTGACATTACAAACAATTCTAAGGTAAGGACTAAATAATGAAATTGACAAATATTTCAATGCTCATAAGTGTACATTATTTTAGCCTTAGGTCTCTGAGCCCTTTACCACTGCCAACCAGTGCTAAAGTGCATGTGCTCTGTCCCTTAATCATGGTTTGATTGACTTATCCACAATTGGCATGTTCAATTTGCCTATAAGTCCCTAGTAGAGTGCAATATATATGCCCAGAGACTGAAAATTAAATGCTACTAGTGGGCCTACAACACTGATTGTGCCACCCACACAAGTAGCACTTTAAACATATCTCAGGCCAGCCACTGCAGAGCCGGTGTGTACAATTTACACTGTCATGTCGAATTGGCATTTAAAACCCCTTGCCAAGCCTCAAACTCCCCTTTTAATACATATAAGCCACAGCTAAGGTAGGCCTTTGGTAGCCCATAGGGCAGGGTGCTATGTAATGAAAAGGTAGGAAATATACCTTTAAGTTTTGCATGTCCTGGTAGTGAAAAACACCCAAATTCATTTTTTCACTACTGTGAGGCATCCCCCTCTCATAGGTTAACATTGGGAATTCCTTATTATACTTTTAAGCTGTAATTCCTGATTGAGCAGGAGTGGATCTGTCAATCAATCAATCAGGGGTTTGTTAAAGCGCGACTACTCACCCGTAAGGGTCTCAAGGCGCTAGGGGTGGGGTGCAGGTTCCATCCATCAAGGAGGGGGTCTGTCGAAGAGCCAGGTTTTGAGGTTTCTTGCGAAGATGGGGAGCGATGTTGTCTGTCTGAGGTGGAGCGGAAGGGCGTTCCATGCTTTGGCCGCAAGGAAGGAGAAGGAGCGGCCTCCCGATCTGGTCTTTCTGGTGCGGGGGACGACGGCGTAGGAGAGCTGGGCTGATCGTAGGGTCCTTTGGGGTGCGTGGAATTTGAGTCGGCTGTCATGTTTCATATCATTGGAATGGTAAGTCACATTTATCATTACCCTTTTAAAAATGCCGCTCTTAGCTCTGTGTGCCTGCATCCTGTCTCCAATACAAGTCTCTGTAGTAGGTGACAGCTGTACTTTGTGCATTTCCTCTAGACAGCCACACACAAAGGGAGTTTAGGTGTGACTGAGTGGCCATCCAAATCCTGAAGGGTCATCCTGGAAGGGATGGGAGGGAGGAGCCGACACTTACTTCTTAATAGGCTCTGTCCTGTCCCCACACAAAAGGCTGCATACCCCCTGGGGTGAGTCTGGGGCCAGAGCAGGGAGGAAAGACCTCTGTGCACTTCAAAGCCCTTCTTTGAAGTCACCCCCACTTCAAAGGCACCAATGGGTATAAGAACTAGACTTCCGACCCTACCACTTCAGTACACTACTGGACCTGTGAAGAACTCTGCCAGGAGGGAGGGCTGCTGTGCTGCTAAAAGGACTGCCACTCTCCTGGCCTGGACTGCTCCTCTGGAAGAACTGCTTTTCTGCTGTGCTGCCCTGCTACTTCTTACACTCTGCCCTGAATGAGGAAGGACTGGACCCATCTCACTTGAACCCAGAGTGACTCCAAGGGCATGCTGGCTTGTCCCCTGTTCTAAGTCTCAGGGACATCAAAGACTTGAAATCATCCTGCAACAGCACATGGACTTTGCTTGCTGCAAGTCTTGCCCTGTCAAGTGGTGCCAATCCAGTTCTGGGACCTTGGAAGTGGGTATAAGGTGCCACAACTGCCAGAATCCACGCATCGACGATGTTGCGCTGATCATAACCAGTGAAGCTCCCTCGACGCCGGTGCATCACCACTGCTGCACAGACCACAGACATCGCATCACCAACTGAGTGGTGCATCGTCTCCAGTTTCCGGCACATCTCTGTCTATGCGTGCCTCAGCGCCTGCGCATCACCTTCAATCCAGCAGTTCGATGACAACATACCGCCTTCTTGCTTCCCGCATCTCGACTCTGTCGGCGATGCATCTAAGGCAGTTTGAGGTAGGCCAAGGCTGGTCCCTTTATCCGGCCCGTGCTCTTCGCGAACAGTCTGAACTTTTGGATTTACCCTGGTCTAGCGTGGCTAGATAGTCCTGGTTGGCGCTAAGCTTTTAAGCACTACAAAGTCAGTCTTTAAAAATTTATTTATCCAGTTATACTTATTGGATTTTTGTCGTTTTGGTCTGGTTTAGTTCATAACAATACAACCTATTCTTCTAACTTGGTGTGGAGTCTTTTTGTGGTGTTCGCACTGTGTTACTGTTTGAAGTGTTGAACAAATACTTTACACATTGCCTCTTAAGTTAAGCCTGACCGCTCTGTGCCAAGCTACCAGAGGGTGAGCACAGGTTAATTTAGGGTATGTATCTGACTGACCCTGACTAAAACTGTGGTTCCTGCTTAGACAGGGTGCATACCTCTGCCAAACAGAAATCAGTTTCTAACACCTATCCACAGAGCGACACATTGATTGTTGTTGCTGTCTTAAATGGCGCTGTCGTTGTGTCATTTGAGCAATGCCCTGTTTAATTGTATTCAACATACTGCTTATGGCCTTTGACATGCTATTAATGCTTTCCGGCATTGCAGTAAATCCATCATACATAGTGTTTGTTTATCCACCAAGTTTGCAGTTTATTTCACCTAGGGCCTTATGCTGTTTCTCCTGAACCTGAAGCATCTTGTTTTCCACTCTTTGAAAATCATCCGACTTGGGTGGCTCTTGTGCAACGCATTCTTCTTTGCAATCTAGTACTTTCAACTGTTGTGACAGGTGTTGAAATAGATGCTGCTGATGTCACAGTGGCTGGTGTCAAAATATTAGGTGAACTAGTTGCAGAAAGTGCAAATTGAACATTTAGCTGTTGTGTTTCGGCTATCTCATCTTGCAATACAACTCCACTTTCACGTCGTGTTTCATGTGATTGGCTTGTCTCAGGAGCAGAATTATTTCCTTCCACTGTTAGTGGTTGGCTGCTTTCCAGTGGTGCATCAGGAATAGTATGATCTGTAATGATTGACAGGGAAGACACATCATTGAAATGTGTAAGGACATACACTTAAAGTCCACATTAGCAATGAGTAACAGGTCTGTGTTCAAAATTCAACATTATTGAATGATGTAAAAGAGCTATTGTCTATTACTAATGTGGACTCATAACTAGAACAGATCTTGGATACATCAAGTGTCACCACTATCTAAATTGATCCTAAGTGTTTGAAATGTATAATTTGAAAAGGGTGGCCTTAATACCTAATCTGTTTTATAAAAATGGAAACTACATGGACCATAATGCATTGTAAGTGTCTCAATAAAACCTAACATGGAGAAAAAACTGTAAACAATAAGTATCACTAAACAAAATTGAAAAATTGCATGTATTGAAAGTGCTTCTAATAAACATGGACCTTTGGCTACAATCACCCAAACACCACATAGGCATTAAAATGTACCTTCTGCACTTGTAGTGTGGTCAGATGTGTCAATGTTACTCACACATATCACAGCATTGGACTGCAGAGTTGTTTCGAATAGCTGTTCAAGTTGTGTTGCTTGAGGTTCTGTGCTTGGTCCATGTCAAGTACCTGCTGCGTCTTGTGCTCTTGTCGCAAGTCTTTCTTTAGTGCCCCCCGCCGTAGGTCATACCATTATTTTCTTAATTTTTCCAAACTCCTGTTTGTCACACCAACCACGTTTATCCTCTGCTGGATGCCTAACCATATTTGTCTTTTGGTTGGTTGTGGAATACTAACAGATGATTACTTAAATAATTTATATTTTTCTTGAACATATTCTTCTGTTAATATTTCCAGTTCCTGGTTGATAAATATCCTTTTTTGCTTCCTACTGCTTTTTTCCCCTGAGAAGGTTGGTTAGCCATGATGTAGGATGAGGGTGGATGACAATGATTCTATCTCCAAACTGCAACAAACAATCAACCATGGAGTCTGATGCACTCCTCCAGTCGGCAATATAGATTATGTGATGTGATGTCTTTAGTGCTTAGACAAATTCCACCATTCCACCATTCACAATTAGATAATGATAAGGAATCCTCTGTTGTGTAGTTCCTATAAAAAGTATACAGGATCTGCGCGTTTAGACAACATACACTGTAGGATTGGTGTCAGACAAACTCTGATCACCCCACCGGGTATGTTGTCCTTTTGTACCAACTAGCTCACAATGCCACTAGAATCTCCTCTTACCAAGGAGAGAATAGTTCCTGGCAACCATCGAACATGACAACCCTGATCCCTCAGGACCGTGGAAACAATATACTACCTTTCGCTCAGTCACTCGTGCTTACTTAGTCTGTCTCAGAGAAATACACAGAATAAATAGGTTGGGCGTTTTCAATAAGAATTTATTGAACAGTTGTTATTCTGGTGTAAAATAGATGAGCTGCAACAACCGTTAGGCAGTATAAGATATAAATGATTAGCAGTACTATAAAGGTAAATGGATGGTATAGCTCTACCATCTTACAATAATCATGAATACATCAGAGTATATAAAACCCATGATAAAAAGATGCGTACTCCTAACTAGATGTACCTAATTGTACCTAGCATGGAGGTAGGTGTTAAGCCAAGAATCCCTCTAGGATTTAGTCAACCCCATTACCTGAAGTGAGAAACTGTGGGACCCCGTCCTGGTCTCGAGTTGGACACCCCGCAAGAGATGTCTTAGACCACTGCGAGCTGGAGTTGGAGCATGCAGGAATCTCAGCGTCTCTGTTCAGTGTGTCAGCCGCCGGGAAGTCTCGGTCTCCTCTGTCCTATCTTAGCAAGATGTGATGTATATATTCCCATAGGTCTCCCAGGGGTCCTACCTTGCTGTGTTACTGTGTCAGCCTAAGGATGACGTTGGGCATGAACTTTGTACATAGATTTTATACAGGAGATGGTAGTCCTGCTGTGCTTCCAAGAATCCTCATGCATAATGTATGAGATTTCGAACTAGGGAAAACCCGCGTTCTGAGTGCAGTGTAATATCTAGGCAAAAGGTCAGTCCCTGTAAACCGTGACAAGTGTAATGTAGCAAGAGAATATAGGTGAAGGGTAATGAGATTCCCTAGGCCTATATTATGGTACCTATATGGAATATAACACCTCCTTTGCAAATCACAGTTCTTATAAAGTGAACCATAAGGAATCGCTATTTAAAGGAAAGACCAAACTGTACATACCATTTTGCGATCTCTTAATACCGATTCTGTACTAATCAGTGTCAAAAAAATAATAATAATAAATAAATCGCAAAATGAATAAAATGTACATCAGGTTCTTGGATACTAAACATCTAATTCAGTGGATTATTCTGTGAGAATAATCTAGAATTGTAATTTTTTTTTTTATTTATGGAAGTCTATGTATATGTTGATCTAAGTATAACCCCATATTGCTTTTTAAAAAATATACACATGCTAACTTGCTTTCTATTATAAATTCTTCTGGTAAAGAGCAAGACTTTACTCTATAACCTAAATCCTGATACTTTGTATGCGTAAAGTACTCTGCTGCCTTTTAACTAAACCTGCTCCATGCTTTATAAAACTTTCACATAAAAATAACAATGTGCTTCTATCAGAACTCTTTAGAACCCGCCGGTTAGAGACTTGACTTAAACATTTCTTAGAAGTCAAGCAGTCTTACACTATGCTTTATTCACTTTCATATTTGTGTTATAAAACTCTTCTGTGCTACATACCTTACATTGCACTGGTTTTCTGGGAACTGTACTATTTTAAAATGATTTCTGGTATAGGCTAACTTACAATATTAGTCATGCACCAGACTAGACACACAGTTAGGGGAGGCCTTGGGGTAGATTCTTCATTTAGTGAAACTTGCCATGTGTATCTGCTTAATACAGCTTTACAATAAGGAATATTCATTTTAATTAGGGGTTTCATTTATATATTTGTTTCGCTGTTTTACCAATATGTATGTCTGATGATGTCGTGCTTGTAAAGTTGATTCCATAACATCAGAGTACATTAGGGTACAAGTGATGTCACATCCTGTGATTTCACTTCCTGTGATGTAAGCTGAATGCAAATTAGAAGGACCTTTGTTTTGTTACGTTATGTTACGTTATGTTGATTTGTATAGCTCACTAATCACCCAAAAGGGTATCCAGATGCTTGGGCAGGTGTATAGGTGTGTTGTCCTCACAGTACTTATACAGAGAGCCAGGTCTTCAGCATCTTCCGGAACTCAGGAAGTGTGGAGGAGGCTCTGGTGTGCTGAGAGAGGTCATTCCATATCTTGGGTGTGCTGTAGAAGACAGAGCGCCCTGCAGTTTGGCTTTTACAGATGCAGGGAGGGTGTGCGAGTGAAAGTGAGGCAGAGCATAGGTGTCTGTTGGGTCGGTGAAAGAGTATGCATCTGTTCAGATATTCTGGTCCTGTGTTGTGTCTGGCTTTGTATGTGTGCATGAGAAGTATGAATTGATTGCGCTTGTGAACATGGAGCCAGTGAAGCTTCCTGAGGCACGGTGTGATGTGGGTGCAGCATGGGAGGTCGAGTATGACTCATGCACTGGTGTTCGGGATGGTCTGGAGTCTGTGTAGGAGTTATTTGGCGATTCCGGCATAGATATTGTTGCCGTAGTCCAGCATGCTGGTGATGAGTGATTGTGTGATGGTCCGTCTGGTGTTCTGAGGCAACCATTTGCAGATCTTTTGCAGCAGGTGTAGGATGCGGAAGCAGGAGGTGCATACTACATTGACTTGAGTCATCATGTTTAGCTTGACATCTAGGATGATTGTTAGACCTGACTGTGGTTGCTGCATGACTAAGGTTCACACCCCAGCCAACCAACAACCCAATTTCAATTCAATTTAATTTTATTGTATCAGCAGAAACAGCCTTACAATCAATTAAAATTAGCCCTCACAGCAATTTCTACATTAATGCAAAAAAGATATATCAGTAAAACTTTCCACGATAAAATATGTTCTGTTAAAGTCATCATAACTCCCTACTCATAGATTTGCCATATAGAACAAGAACAATTTTATTGTGTACTAACTAATAAAATACTACATTTAAATCTTTAAGACAGAGGGAAAACAAATAAAGACAATTAAGATACAACACTAGTTACTGTTTGCAAACCTAAGAAGGACATAAACATTAAAAAAGGGAGGACAGGTATCCCGCAAATTACAGCTGCAAATTACAGCGTAAACAGTGTACAAGAGATCAGCCAATTAGATTGCCTTTACCACAATCAGTATTAAACTATATTAGTGTGCACTAGCATAAATATTCTTGCTGAATATTGGATGCCAAAGTATCAAGATCGATAAATTATGCATTTATGACTTTACTCTGATTACCAGTCGCCATCCAGAGCACCAGTTAAATATAAAGTGCTAATAGTCATAAAGTGCCTGAGTGTAGTAGGCAATAAGACTGGTTTAAAGTGCAGTGCATACATTAAAGGATAAAACAGGACGAACAACTTTTATTATCTAGTCAACTATAAAAAGGTATACAAGGGTATGGCTTGAGATTCGACCTGAGATAACGGAGTGCTTCATTTACTAGTAATCTTGATAGGCATTAGTATGCACTGGCATATATAGCCTTTATAATTATAAGGTGCTAAGAGACCAGAATCAGTGAGTTGTACTTTTATAACTTCACTCTTGTTACTACCCCTCATCCAGGAACATAGTTGATATACAAAAAGATTATAGACAGAGTGCCTAGATGTAGCAAACAATAAAGCAAAGTTAAAGTGCAGTGTGTACATATACCATTAAGACAGAGTATAATATGTTTATCATCATCTGGCCACCCGTAAAATATTTCTCAAGGTTTTCCATCGCCCTTGTACCATGCAAGGGGCGGAAGGGTAATGCTGAAGGAGCTGTGCCGGGCCAGTGTGTTCTAGATCTGCTCTAGAACCTCAAGTCAATGGTACTTTTTCTCAGCATCAGAGCATGGAGGAGGAGAAATCATTAACAACGTCAATCAATTCAATTGCAGTTCTCTAGGCCCATAATATTCATAGACTACTAAATAAGGTTAGTTGATTTATTACAAAGCCAAGATTAACTGGACATACAGACACCTCAAAATGAGGGTGTAGAAGTACATTGGAACCAACATAAAACCAAATCATTCGAATAAGGTTGAGACGGTGCAACATGCACAAGACAATTAATTCAAGAATCAGGTTACAAAAGATAAAAAAAAGTCCAAGTTCCCCTGCATCGAGGGTTGATAAAAATAAAGCATTAATCTATCCCTACTCCATCTCTAACATGGCATCGCTTTTTAAGCATTCTTCAGGGCAGGATGGGTAAAGGTGTCAGAGTGTGGAGTCTTCCTTAGAGGTCTCTCCACTTCAATGGGTTGAGCAGAATGAAGCTACTGCGACAGAGCTCGTTCTAAGATACCCTCTATCCAAAGGCAGAGAAGAAGTGGGCTCCTTCCCTACTTGCAATACTCCAATATCACAGGTGTCTTCCCATAATTCCTTTCAGGTCACACCATCCGATCAGGCCACATTCTCATAGGTAGTTTTCCACAGGACGACGATGCTCCCAAACAGTAACAAGATGACCTTGATTCCCAGGCCTTCTCCGGTGAGAATATACAACAGTTCTCCTATTCCGCATTAGCTCCCAATGTATCCTCTTCTCTCCTTGCCTAACTCCTAAAACAAAGACATTATTCTAACTAACAAGGGTGCTTCTTTCACCTGCAACACAAACGTGAGAAAGAACAGAATCCAACATGCACATGAAATTCAACTATTAATTCTAATGCAAGAGCTTCCAGGGAAAATGCATTTCAGGCCTACAAAATTCAGCTAACATAAGAGAAATGGAACATGAGCTTTACGAAGTTATATAGAAATTGACACATATACTGTTAATATTTTCATTTACATATAAAACGACATGATTAATAAGCATATTCAATAATAAAACGATTGTCGGTTGCGCAATACGAGCGGTTCAGTTAATGTTTTCTGCTGTTTACATTTGATTTTCCCACATTAATTCTTCATGTATCCTACATCTTGGCCTAAACACATCACAGTCATGTTATTACGTTACAAGATTCCTAACAATTAGGTTAACACGATAAAAGATTATATGGGGATGTAGTCTACACATGTGATTATAATGCACCCCCACAATAAAAATTGATTTTGCGCTACATCAGTACCCCCCTCTGATGACCTGTGTCATCACAATACTCTAACTCCCCGTAGAGTAAACCAATCTAAACTGATGTCGTAGCTAGCCTCCTCTGTCTGAACTTCTCCAATCGCTTAAGATATTCATAATGACTGTCCTGCAGTCTTTCCATTCTCCTTTCTCTCTCTGAAATGGAATTCTCCAATTGCCTTGACTTGTGCCATTTGTATGCCCTTGCTATGCCCAACAAGATGATAACACAGACCACAACAATTACTATCGGCTTAAAGATATAGCCAAGAATTCCTTTGTCCGAGATTTACAAACCAATTTCCAATCCTTCTAAAACCTTTCCCGATCTTATCCCAAATTCCCTCAGTTGCCAAATCATTTATCTTATGATGCATCTCAGTGATGTTACTTATATATTTACTCAGATCCTTACTGTTATTCCATATGTAAATACAACACTGTTGGACCTTCAACATTTTACAGACTCTCCCCTCTTTAGCTAATAGCACATCTAAAGCAAGACGGTTTTGCATTACCACAGCCCTTATCGAAACCATCTCTCCATCTACGTGCAATAGTGACTAAGCTGAATTAACTGACAACTTATCCACAATAGTTGATAGCCTTCTAATCTTGATGTCATTCAATATTACTCCCAAACTAGGTATCATTGCTCCAAATATATCTCCCACGATTTCACCAGCACTAGTTTCACGTTTCTCCCTTTGTGATGACTTTCCTTCCAAACTCTCCAAATCCTTACCATTTGTTCGGAAGCTGAAGATACACATTTTTCCCACACACAAAATACACACTCGGCACCCCTTGAACAGCTTCCTGCAAGAATTTCTTCGAAGAAGCATCAATCAAAAATGTGTGTTCACATGCACACTGTCCCACACAAATGGCATTGTAACATGTCTGCACCTGTCGAATGCAAAGCTTGCCTCGTTGTTCCTATTCTAGAGCTATGGGACCATAACTTCCCTTAGCTTTGTGAGCCAATTCCTCCTTAGTCCACACAAACTTTTCGTCCATACTATTAAGCTTAACTGTTAGTCCCCTATGTCTATCTTCTACTTGATCTACAAATTTCTTCTCTAAATCCGTTAGTGAGAAATAGTACACATAGTGACCCTTTCCATAAAACATACTAAGAAGCAGATTGCAACTAATACTATACGTAACAGGCAGGTGATGATACCTTATACCCTCTTCAACCGAAGCACGCAACTGTATACACACATAACAGTCTCTCGCATCCATAGTATCCACATACTCATACAACAGTTTTGCATAAGCATTCAGCATATAATCACCTTTAGACAAATCTACATGTAGCAAGAGACTAGTTTGCTCTATCAGATTGTAATGTACCCTTTATTGAGGCAGTAGTGGTAGGTGTGGACGTCCCATGTACCCCCACTCCCTGTACCTCAGCTTTATGTGCACTTATAATGGACTCAGTAATGACTACAGCTATCACTATGATTACTCCTATAATAAGTGTACCTATTATACATTTGTGCCTACCGTTTGAATTTCCAGACTCCATTTTTAAATTGGCTCGGATTGTAGCTGTAAGAGAATCATCACAAAGTCTTTCTTTTGCCTCTTAACTCTGTACAACAAAGTCTTTGAACAGCCTTCTTTGGGATCTTGGAAAGTTCTTTTAACAGTATCTGGCACAATATTTACACAGCTTGGAAGACTTCCCTAGCCCTTTCTTCCTCTAAAGGAAAAATCCCTATTTTTATTCTTCTTCCACTAGGGCCTAGGTTATCTTCTTTCGAACAAAGTTTTTATTTATTTACATTTCAGAGTTCAATTTACTTCCCTTATGAAGTCAGAGCCAATCTCGTCGATGACTCTCTGTAACAGTTCCACTCGGAATGCTGTAATCTCCTGAGGTGGTGGCCGATTTCCAAAGCTCGGGAATTCGATGTCTTCCAAAAGCAATGTCCATAAACCCCTCAACCTTGGTGGATAAGGCACAGTCAATGACAAGATTGCATTAGCCTCTATTCCAGGAACTCTCAGTAAGACCTTGACAATCAGTATTGAAGTCTTGGACCTCACTCTCCCCAGCATTTGTAGCTAGATAGGTCCACTCGGGAGAGGTGTATCTGTGACACGGCACTCTTGTTCTCCTCAATCTCCTCACGCTCCCTTGAGCTTGTTCAGACTCACTCTGATCAGATTCAGATGATACAGTTATTGGTGCAAGATCTTTCTCAGATGCAAGTCTCAGGTTTTGTCTTTTCTGTCTCACCGGCCACGATTCGCTTGCAACCTGTTTCCTCCTTGACTGTACACGACCAATCTCCACACCAGTCTCTTTTGCTGAGTCAGACTCTACACGACTTGCAACGTTACCGTCTCCCTCAGAGTCTATACCTGGGCCTTGTGTAGCTTGACACCCCTCAGCTCGACCTGGTGGGTATTCAGCTTCTTCAGGAACCCGCACAGCTTGGCTTGCCCTCTCCAGTGATCTTGCGACCACAGCTGGAATTGCTTCTGGGAAAGGAGCCGTTTCTTCTGCAGCCCGAGACTCGTCGGATGTGTGAGGTGTGTATCCAGTTCGGCGGACCTCCACACTTCACAGCAGTATTCGTAACCAAGATCACCTGGTACGGTCCATGCCACCGTGAGTCAAGACAGTTCTTACTTACGTACTTTCGGACTAGCACCCAATCTCTGGGGCTTAGGTCGTGACAGACGTCTTTCGATGTCGATGCAGCAGCTTCAAACTAATCACATCAGCCAGTACCTTGCAGTAATCAAGAATCAAATAATCTGTGATGTTTATTAGTGCTGTGGAAGCACTGCAGATAGGCACATCGCTCTCTCCAGGAGAATTTCATGTGGAGATAACCCAGTACTTCTATCAGGAATGTTACGCAAACTCATTAGAACCAAAGGCAAACTATCTGACCTGTCAAGGATGTCGAAGCACACACTTTTGCAAGTCTCGCCTTTAGCGTCCCATTAATCTGCTTCACAATTCCTGATGCTTCTGGCTTGTAGCTACGATGTAGTCTCTGATCCATGTTTCAGGCGGTACACAGCAGCTTCATGATCTCGCTGTGAAAGTGCGTTCCTCTATCCGACTGCAATGTAGTTGGAAATCCGAAGCGCGGAATACGCTCCCTGCACAACACATTTGCTACTGTAAGGCTATCACACCTTCTAGTCGGATAAGCTTCCACCCACAGTGAAAAGATTCACACAACAACTAAAATGTGTCTCAATCCATTACACACAGGCATTTCAACAAAGTCCAACTGAATCCGATTGAAAGGACCCCTGATCTCCCAATGTGACTTCAAGGCAACCACAGTTTTCTTTCCAGCATTCGTTTGTTGACATGTGACACACCGATGACACACTGCGTTAGCAATCACAAGGAATCTCGGGTTGAACCAAGTCTGCCTGAACAATCTCACCATTGCATTTCTCCCTATCTGACCTGCTCCATGAATCTGTCTCACCATTGGACTCAGCAAACAATCCTGTAGCACTGCTCTACCATCAGTTGAAATCCAAATATCATTGTCTCCCTTTTCACAACTTGCTCTGATCCAATTGGCTTGTTCCTGATCTGTTGCTTCCAATTGTAACAGCCTAACTTCATCCCAAGTATCTGCAATAGCTAGCATCATGCTGAGTTCGGTCTTCTCCGTGCTCTTGCCAACATATTCCCCATTAAAGATGCATGCATGTGTGGCACAAAAACAACCAACTTCGTCTGCATAGCGATTTCCCACTGTGACAAAATCATCCCCCCTTCCATGAGCAGCACACTCTCTGCGACAATAGCTGTCCAAAGTCATGGACTACGCCAAACCCTTACTGGCTATCGGTAGAGATGGTGACTCGGAATTACTCAGAGACAAGTCATGCACGTGTCAAGGCAATGATCTCCGCTACTTGTGCGGAGTATACTCCTTGTAAACAAGCAGCTTCCACAACTCCAGAAATGGTACAGACAGCAAATGCTGCTCTCAAACTACCTTCATTGTCCCTTAGACATGAACCTTCAACAAAAAGGACTTGGTCAGGATCAGACAATGGTTCATCGACAATGTCAGGTCTCGGTTGGGTGCAAAGCTCAGTAACATCCAGACAGTCACGGTCTTCACAATCTTCCCCATCAACATTTGGAACAGGTAACAAGGTAGCAGGATTTAACACAGAACTACGCATTAAGGTCAATTTCTCTGTTGCAAGCAGAATCTGCTCATACCTTGTCAACCTGTTATTCCTCAAATGCTGTGTTTTGGTTCTCTTCATCAGAAGTTCAACTGAGTGTGAAACGTATACAGTAAGTGAATGACCCATCACAATGCTTTCACACCTTTCAATGCGGACACCCGTTGCAGCAACGAATTTGAGACATCTGGGCAACGCTGAAGCTACAGGATCTAATGTAGCTGCGAAATAGGCACTGGTCTACGGACACCCCCATGTGTCTGGGTCAGTACAGAAAGAGCACAACCATCCCTCTCACAACAGAACAGGGAAATGCTTGGTTATAGTCAGGCATTCATAGAGCCAGAGTGCCACAATGACACTCTCTCAGCTCCAAGAAGGCAATCAAGCAGTGGTTGTCAGAGGGTACTGCATCGCTCACATCTTTGTGGGTTAGCATCTGTAAAGGCTTCGCCATCAAGAAGAAATTCGGGATCCATTGTAGGCAGTAGCCAACCATTCCCAAATACATCCTGACTTCCTTTTGTGTAGTAGGCGGCTTCATTTTCATGATCGCCTCCACTCGCTCTGGTGACACCTTCCTCTTGCCCTTCTCAATGCGATGACCCAAGTACTAAACTTCAGTCAAACAGTACTGAAGCTTGTTGGGCGACAAATTGTGTCCATTTGCAGCCAAATGATTCTGTAAGGCAAAAGTATCATCACTGCAAGTCTCTCGTGTCTCAGGTGTAATTAAGAGGTCATCGATATACTGAACTAGCACAGAATTCTGGGGCAAAATCAAGCTCTCAAGATTTGTTGGACTTGGCCCTTTTTGCAGGGTCATCCCAGAACTTTTTGCCTTACTCCTGGTATTTTTTCTGACCTGGTGTTGGTGGTTTAAGGACTCTGGGCACTTTATCACTGCTGTCCAGTGTTAAAGTGCATGTACTCTCTATGGTAAATGTGGTAAGATTGGTCTACACCCGTTTGGCTTATTTAATTTACCTATCAGTCCCTTGTAAAGTGGTATACCCGGGCCAGTAAATTAAATGCTACTGGTGGGCTTGCAGCGCTGCTTGTGCCACCCATCAAAGTAGCCTTTCAAACCTGTCTCAGGCCTCTGCCATTGCAGGGCCTGCGCAC
The DNA here is from genome assembly GCA_963921515.1 of Calotriton arnoldi. Lineage (NCBI taxonomy): Eukaryota > Metazoa > Chordata > Amphibia > Caudata > Salamandridae > Calotriton > Calotriton arnoldi. Next base: position 770,979 of record CAWUFW010009155.1, read on the forward strand.
GCAGTTCACTGCCGCTGTGACATGGCACATAAAGTGGTTGCCACGTCTGTGACTCCCCTTTTACTACATATCAGTCACCCCTAAGGTAGGCCCTAGCTAGCCCTATGGGCAATGTGCAATGTAGGTAAAAAGCAGGACATGGACCTTAACTGTGTGGCATGTCCTGGTAGTGACAAACAGCCTATTTGCTTTCTCACTACTGTGAGGCTGCCCTCTCATAGGAATACTTTGGGGATTCCCTGGTATGTGTTTCAGTGGTAATTCCTGACATGAGAGGAGTAGCGTGATCAAGTTTGTTATGTTTGGAATAGTGGTGATAAATGCTGTGTAATGGTGTTCGCAGATTTATTGTCACTATTTTAGAAATGCGACTTGTAGAAGTGGGCATTTCTGTGTGCTATGTAATCTTTGTGCCTGCCTGTTGTGTATTGCATGTCTGTCTCTGGATGACAGGGGCTGGGGAGGTGCAGTGGCTCCAGAGGGGCGGGGTGAGTCAGCGCTAGGCTGAATAGGCCAATCTGCATTTGGAGCAGTGGGAGGAGTAGCCCCTGACCCTGAATAGGACTGTGCCTACCTTACACAAGGCTGGCTCTGGCCCCCTGTGGTGTGTCTGGGGCCAGAGCTTACACTGACAATGGGAATGTTGTACACTTGATAAGTGCCCCCCAGAACTGGTTTGGACTAGGGCCAGGGCCCTGTGCCAGGGCAGAACAAAGACATGAGGGAGTATAAATATTGGGGCTGTGACGCCATGTAAGGGTGTGCCTCCCTGAACTGGACTGTACCTGGAGCCGGAGGGGACTGTGTGGGACCAGGGGGATTGATGTGCTGCCAGGGGACCGCCATTTGGACTTTGCAGGTGTGCTGGCCTGAGCCTGCCCCCCCTGCTCGGGCCTCCAGTCATCCCTAGGGCTGTGTGCCCGGCTCTGCCATAGCGCTGTGTCCTTCACCCTTTAATTATAAAGGAGCATGTGGTGTTGGCCTCCAGGAAGTGCAGTGATTTTTCCCTCTGTTGCGGGGAAAGCGGGGAAGGAGCCCAGGAAACGCAGTCATTTCTCCCCTGTGTCGTGGGGAAAAAGGTGGAAGTAGTGCGGGCTGCTCGTGGCAGCACTGCCCAACGGAATCCTCTCTTCGTCACCCCCTCCTTGCGGCCACAGAGAGAGAGGGAGGTGTGGCCGCCAGGCAGCGGGCCCGCACCGAGCCGCCATGCCGTTACTAGGCACCACAGAGGAGAAGCAAACTACGAACTGCAACCGGAAGTCAGGCAGAGTTGAAAGCCTGACTGTGGGCGGGACCGGCAGGAGGAAGTACAGCTGGAAAGGAACCCAGGCAGGAGCTGTGCCTGGTTGTGGGTGGAGTCCCACGAGAGAGATCGCGTTGGGTTCCTCGTGAAGGCTCCGTGCTTGGGGGAAGCAGTGCTCCCCCTCTCCCAGCCCCTAAAGAAAGGAGAAGCCGCAGGACGACTCGGCTGGCACCGCAGCACTGACAGCCAGTACAGCTCGAGCGCGGCAGGTGACTGAGCATGGAGCTCCTCACCTCTACCGCCCTGGTCGGGCAGCTGCCTTGGGCCATTGGGTTGTTTTCGGTGAAGGGGAGACAGAGTCACAGTGTCCCCTCCCCCCTGCCTTGAAGGAGCGTTTTCTGACTCCCCGGACCGGACGGAAGCCTCCACGGAGGTCCCGGTCCGGCACAGTCGGTCAGTGCACCGCAGGCAGCATTCTCCAAAGAGGAGACAAGGGTGAGTTGCACCCCTGCCCCCCCATTGCTTTGTGGATCTATTGGGGGCAATGTTTGGGCTGCATCTACAGCTGGGGGGCTAGTGGAAAGCCTTGTGTCCACGGAAGCGACACGCAATGTGGAGAAGCCCTTACTTTACACAGGGGCATTGCGGGGAAGCTCAGGACGTGCCCCCGGGATGAGACTGCCTAATGTGCACCCCTAGGGTTTAGTGGGACATAATGCAATTAAGTGATGTGCGCACCTAATAAGTGTGCATGGTATTACTGTGCCCTGATGATAATGTGTAGGCCTAAGGTGGGCCTGATGTGATTATTATGTTTTGCAGTATATGCTGTCTTGGGTGATGTTTTGATGTTCACGCCTAGTAGGTGCTCATGATATGTTGTTGCAGGGATTCTGCACATACACAGAACTATGCGCAGGATTATGGGACCTCGGTGTATAGGGGCTAAGCCTTCCTACCGCCTTAGTGCCCAGGAGCCCAGGTCCGACTAGCTATAGTGTCTCATTCGCTCTCCTACTCACAAACGGAGAAACCAATGATTAGACACCCCAGAACACAACACTCCTGTATCTCTCAGGAATTGCGGTAACAAGACACACCTTTTTACACACACTCTCGTACTTGTCCACAATAAGATCTGACAGACACGAAGATAGTTTAAAATATTTATTTTAACTAGCGTGCTCTAAAATGCAGTATACGTGCCACAACCAGCAGCAAAATGCATAATATCAATACAGTTAGCATTGCAGCAAGGACATATATCATAAAGGGAGATGTCATTTTATAAAGACAGTGGATAAAGGACTATAAGGCCTGACCACCCTCCCCTTGGTAAGCAGTAGTAGTATTATTTAATAGAAGATCTCTGGGCTTTGTCAACAGACCCCATACCTCAAGCCATAGATCGTATTTCTACATCACAGGTGCGGGTTGCTCTTCTCCCGGGAAAGGTCCCTCTCCAAGAGTGTGTTACCTAAACATGCATCCCCATAATATAAAAGTACGATTCTCCAGAAAAAGCAGCTGCATTGGTATGTTTTGTCTAAGGGCTAGGGCCTGACCAGAACAGAATAACAAGAGGCAATGTTTATCGACCTTGCTCACAATGTTCAGACTAAACTCCAGGACCGAGCAGATAATGAGCACAGCAGAGAGTTCTCATGTGAAAGGTATAAACAGAGTGTTGCAAAATAAAGACATGTAGTGTTGTGCGCAAAAGCAGAATCATGGCTACCGGGCTCATGCTAACTTAAAGGTGTCGAAAATGTCTCCAGTAACCACGTGACAATGTGTACTGCAAGTGTTTACTTTGGTGCACTGCTGCTGATACTTTTGCGTATGCGAAGTACAATCATGCCAGTAATTACTGGTTGCCTTCACTAATTGTGAGTTCTCATGGTTATGACAGTGGCCCGATTTGCCCTGTAGTGTATATAATCCCTGTAAAGTCATACCAAGTGCCAGGTGGCACAGTGTATATATGTGATTACGTTCTAATGTGCTTTATGAGTAATACAAAGGCTATTTTTGATATAACCTTGTGTGGAGTTTATTTTGTGGTGTGCCTAGTGTGTCGCTGCTGTGTGAGTGTGTTGCGCAAACGCTTTACACATTGCCTCTGGGATAAGCCTGACTGCTCTGCCAAGCTACCAAGGAGGTGAGCAGGGGTTATCTTCAGCGTGTAACACCTTTGCCCTGATTAGAATGGTGGTTTCTGCCTGGCTAAGGTGCATGCCATAGCCAACCAGAAATCCCATTTCTAACAAGGTTCTTCTTCAAAGCTTGATTAAAGATACATGGACTTTCAGTATACCCTTGAGGGATACAACACAACGTTAAAAAGTGGTTCTCCAGATGGAAAGCCAATAAAAATTGGCTTTCCTCATGCAATGGGATAGAGAAAAATGCTTGACACAAATCAATTACAGTGAACCAAACAGCTTCGCAAGGGACCTGAAACAGGATCATCTACAGACCCCCCGGACCCCGACCACAGTTCAGCGATTCCATCGCTGACTTCGTCAGCACACACGCCATCGCCTCCACGGACTACATCCTCCTCGGGGACCTGAACTTCCACCTCGAGAACAACAAGGACACCAACTCCACCACCCTGATCGACAACCTCGCCACCCTCGGACTCAGACAGCTCGTGACTACACCCACCCACGCCGCCGGCCACACGCTAGACTCCATCTTTTCCGCAAGCCCACACGTCTCCTTCAACCACACCTCCGAACCCCACTGGACTGACCACCACTGCATCCACTTCACCTACAGGAAGCCCACCACGCACCACCGCACCGAACAAATGCCTCGCTGCTGCTGGAGCAGAGTCACGGAAGACCAGCTAACCACAACCCTCGTCCTGAGCCCACCCGCCGAACCCTCCGACCCAGACACCGCCGCCCGCAACCTCAGACAGTGGATCGACGACTGCGCCAACACCCTCGCCCCGCTCAAGAATCCGCCCAACAGCCACACCAGCAAGAAAGCCACCTGGTTCACCGAAGACCTCCAGGCCTCCAAACGAACATGCCGAAAACTGGAGAAGATCTGGCTCCACGAACGGACAGCTACGCCGCCCACAAGAGCGCCACCCGCAGTCACCATCACCTCATCAGATCCGCCAAAAGGGCCTCATTCAAAGACCGCCTAGACAACAACGCACACAACAGCAAAGAGCTCTTCAACATCGTGAAGGAACTCTCCAACCCCAGCTCCAACACCAACGACATCCAGCCGTCGCGAGACCTGTGCGACTCACTGGCCACCTTCTTCCACCGCAAAATCGCCGACATCCACGACAGCTTCAACACCACGACCACCCCGGCAACCACCAAGACCACTGCCCCCACAACCACCAACTGCCTGCTCTCCTGGACCAACATCAACGACGAGGACACCAGCGAGATCATGAACACCATCCACTCCGGTTCACCGCTAGACCCGTGCCCTCACCACATCTTCAACAAAGCCAGTACAGCCATCGCGCCCCATCTCCGGAAAATAATCAACATCTCCTTCGAGACAGCAACCTTCCCGGAAAGCTGGAAGCACGCCGAGATCACCGCCTTACTCAAGAAACCCAAGGCAGAACCCAAGGACCTCAAGAACTTCCGACCCATCTCTCTGCTCCCGTTCCCCGCGAAGGTCACCGAGAAAATCGTCAACAAACAACTGACCCGCTACCTCGAGGAGAACAACATCCTGGACCCTTCCCAGTCCGGCTTCCGCAGCAACCACAGCACCGAAACCGCCCTCATCGCCGCCACCGATGACATCAGGACCCTGCTAGACAACGGAGAAACAGCAGCCCTCATCCTCCTGGACCTATCAGCCGCCTTCGACACGGTCTGCCACCACACACTACGAACACGCCTTCACGACGCCGGGATCCAAGAGAAGGCCCTGGACTGGACCACATCCTTCCTTTCCGGCAGAACACAAAGCGTCCGCCTCGCCCCTTCCGATCCAAGGCCACCAAGATCATCTGCGGCGTACCCCAAGGCTCCTCCCAACGCTGTTCAACATCTACATGGCACCCCTCGCCCACGTCGCCTGACAGCACAACCTCAACATCATCTCCTACGCCGACGACACCCAGCTGATCCTCTCCCTCACCAAAGACCCTCACACCGCCAAAGCCCACCTCCACGAAGGAATGAAGGCTGTCGCCGAATGGATGAGGACCAGCCGCCTGAAGCTGAACTCGGACAAGACGGAGGTCCTCATCCTTGGTTCCAACCCTTCAGCCTGGGACGACTCCTGGTGGCCAACATCACTGGGAACAGCCCCGCCACCCACCGACCACGTACGCAACCTAGGGGTCATCCTCGACCCCACCCTCTCCATGACTAAGCAGGTCAACGCCGTTTCCTCATCCTGCTTCAACATCCTCCGAATGCTCCGCAGGATCTTCAAGTGGATCCCCACCGAAACAAGAAAAACAGTCACCCAGGGAATCGTCACCAGCAGGCTGGACTACGGAAACGCCCTCTACGCAGGAACGACGGCTAAGCTCCTGAGACGGCTGCAACGCATCCAGAACGCCTCTGCACGTCTTATCCTCTACATCCCCCGACGCAGCCACATCACACCCCACCTGAGAGACCTGCACTGGCTCCCTGTCAACAAGAGGATAACCTTCAAGCTCCTCACCCACGCACACAAAGCACTCCACAACTCCGGACCAGCCTACCTCAACAGACGACTCAGCTTCTACACCCCCACCCGCCAGCTCCGCTCGACCAGCCTCGCCCTCGCCACGGTCCCCCGCATCCGGAAAACGACCGCCGGTGGCAGATCCTTCTCCCACCTCGCCGCCAAGACCTGGAACACCCTCCCCACCAACCTCCGACAGACCCAAGACCTACTGGCCTTCAGAAGACTCCTCAAGACCTGGCTCTTCGATCAGTAGCAGCACCACCCCCTTCTTCCCCCAGCGCCTTGAGACCCTCGCGGGTATGTAGTGCGCTTTATAAGTGACATGATTGATTGATTATGGATGTATTCGGTACCACTGGACAACATGGAAGCACAATGGCATTGATTTTCCTAAGATCCTGAAATATGCAATACTTTCCTCTTGGGTTCTGCAATCCCATGATGGGCGAATTGCACAGACTTCCTATGATCTCCCTTAGTATGCCCTGTGCAATCATGGAATCAATCACAGGTGTAATTCCTTCCACCGTTTCCAGGGTCAAGTTGTACTGGGGCGTTCTCGGAAATTCTGCGTTGGGCTTGATCTGTATGCAGACTGGCTTGACTCCTCAAATCAATCCTATCTCTTCCCCTGTGAAGTCCCACACCACTGGAGAGACAGTGTCTCTCACGTCCAGCGGCATCTCTTCCTCTGTCAGTAAAGGAAACATGTCTATGCAATGGTTCTGATTCGCTAACTTGAAAGCGATGTCATCGTCATCAGTCTGCAGCTCAATTCCCTTTGGCGTACAATAGATGGCACAATTCAATTTACACAAAAGATCATGCCCTAATAAACAGACTGGACTTTAATCACACACCATGAACTGGTGATGATCCTGAAAGGTTCAGATATTCACCGGCACCTCTTCTGTCAAAGGGTTTGTCATTCTTTTGTTGGCAACTCCTACGACTTGGATTGACTTTACCGAGAGGGGTAGGTTTGGGACTACTGCAGATCTCACAATAGAACGGGTAGCACCAGTATCAATCAAGAAAGTAATGGGATGACCACCTACATCTGCCTCCACATACGGTCCACTCTAGTCAACCTCTAAGACTGCTCCAAGAGTACAGTCTTCCTCCCCTCTCAGGCACCGCCATTGGGACGGGTCCTGATCGGATCCATGTAGCACTTCCATAAAGGGCATCTGATGGTATGTTCGATTATTCTGTGAAATTCTCGGAGGTTGTGGCACTTGAACTAGTTGATTTTGTTTCCCCTCGTTGTAGGATCTTGGCCTTGTCACGATATTTACCAAATCTGGCATTTGCACTAAGTCTCCCTCCTGCATCTAATTCGCTGGATTCAAACGACTCTCACGCTTCCAATGCCCGATTTTATGACAAAAATGGCAAGCTGTCGTCTTTTTCAGTGTGGCAATATCTCAATCAATCAGTATTTTGTATAGCGCACTACTCACCTGTGAGGGTCTCAAGGCGCTGGGTGTGAGCAGCTCCGTTAGGGTCATTCGAAGAGCCAGGTCTTGAGGTCCTTCCTGAATTGGTGCAGTGTCGGGCTCCATCGGAGGTGAAGGGGGAGTTTGTTCCAGATCATGGCTGCGAGGTAGCAGAAGGATCTTCCTCCTGCTCTGGTCATGTAAAAAAGTCGGACGTGGCTAGGGAGAGGTTGTCTGAGCGGAGGTTTCTTTGGGGGGAGTGGAAGGAGATTCAGTTGTTGAGGTATTGAGGGCCGGAATTGTGGAGGGCTTTGTAGGTGCGCATGAGCAGCTTGAAAGTTATTCTTCTTTTGACGGGGAGCCAGTGCACATCACGGAGGTGTTGGGTGATGTGGTTGTGCCGTGGGATATTGAGGATAAGCCTGGCTGCAGGGTTCTGGACGGTCTGGAGTTTGTGGAGGAGTTTTTTTATTGATTCCAGCATAGAGGGCGTTGCCGTAGTCCAGTCTGCTGGTGATGAGTGCGTGAGTGGCGGTTTTACTGGAGTCGGGGGGGATCAACTTGAACGTCTTGCGAAGTATGTGGAGGGTGTTGAAGCATGTGGAGGATACGTTGATCTGGCGGTTCATGGTGAGTGATGAGTCGAGTATGATGCCGAGGTTGCATGCCTGGTCCTTAAGGGTGGGTAGGTTTGTGATGGCGGGGGCTAACAGGTGTGGTCTTCTGCAGAGGGGTTAGAGCCGAGGATGAGGACTTCTGTTTTCTCTGAGTTGAGCTTCAGGCAGCTGTTCCTCATCCAGGTCGCGAGGGCTTTCATCCCTTCTTGGAAGTTGTGCCTGGTGATGTCGGGTTCCTTGGTAAAGGAGAGGATGAGCTGGGTGTCATCGGCGTAGGAGATGTTGAGCCCATGGTTTCTGACGATGGTTGCGAGTGGGGCCACGTAGACATTGAAGAGTGTGGGACTGACGGAGAATCCTTGGGGTACTCTGCATCTGATCTCCGTCAGTTCTGATTCTCTCTGTTCTGTCTGAGAGGAATAATCGTATCCAGTCTAAGGCCTTTCCTTGGATGCCAGCGTCGTAGAGCCTGGTGGCCAGTGTGCGGTGGGAGACGGTGTCGAAGGCTGCTGATAGGTCCAGGAGGATGAGGGCTGCCATATGGCCTTGGTCGAGGAGGGCACGGATGTTGTCGGTGGCGGCGAGGAGGGAGACCTCAGTGCTGTGGTTGCTGCGGAATCCAGATTTGGCGGTGTCTAGGATGTTGTTGGTTTCTATGAAGCGTGCTAGCTGGGTGTTGACGGCCTTTTCAATGACTTTGGCTGCAAAAGGAAGCAGTGAGATGGGCCTGAAGTTCTTGAGGTTCGTCAGGTCTGTGAAGGGCTTCTTTAGGATGGGGTTGACCTCGGCGCGCTTCCAATTGTCAGGGAATGTGGCTGTCTCGAGGAAGCAGTTGATAGTTCAGCGTCGCTCGGGTGTGATGGCCGTGGCGGCTCTGTGGAAGATGTGTGGTGGCAGGGGTCAGAAGGTGCTCCGGAGTGGATGTTCTTCATTGTCTTTAAAGTGTCTTCTTTGGTGAGAGGGGTCCAGGTGAGAAGGGTCTGCTGGGTGGCATCGTTGAGGGTGGGGTGTGGGGTGGTGTAGTGATCTTGGTCGTTGAAGTTGTCACAGAGCGTCTTAACCTTGAAGTGAAAGAAGGAGCTGAGTTTGTTGCAGAGGTCTTGGGAGGGAGGGATGTTGGTTGTTTTGCTGATGGGTTTGGAAAAGTCCTGTATGATGGCAAAGAGTTCCTTGGAGTTGTGGGCGTTGGAGAGGATTCTGTCTTGGATTAAGTTTTTCTTTGTTGATTTGATGAGTTGGTGGTGTGCTGTGATGGCTGTTTTGCAGGCGGAGCGTGCTTCCGGGGTTTTGCTGTTTCTCCACGTCTTCTCCAGTCATTGGCAGGAGCGCTTGGATTCTCAGAGATCCGTGGTGAACCAGTTGGCTTTCTTGTTCTGTCATCACATGGTGTTCTGGAGGGGGAGAGAGTTTTGGCGCAGTTGGTGATCCATTGGTGGAGGTTGCTTGCCGCTGTGTTGGCATCTGTCGTAATGGGGGGTGGAGTGCAGGTGAGGGTAGACGTGAGGTGTTCTTCAGAGACTTTGTTCCAGCTTCTGCGTGGGGCGGTGAGCGTGCTGGTGTGCAGTGGGTTTAGTGAAGGAAAATGGATGCAGTGGTGGTCGGTCCAGAGCAGTTCTGAGGTGTGGCTGATGCATATGTTGTTTCCTCTGGCAAAGATAGGATAGAGTGTGTGTCCTGCTGTGTGAGTGGGGGTGGAGACAAGTTGCTTCAGTCCTATGTTGGTGAGGTTCTCTAGGAAGGCGGTGGTGCTGGGGTCACTGTGGTAGTCTAGGTGGAAGTTCAGGTCTCCGAGTAGTATGTCGTCTGTAGAGGCAAGGGCATGGGGTGCAATGAGGTCAATGATGAAGTCGGGGAAGAGGGTGCAGGGTCCCGGAAGTCTGTAGGCGAGTGTTCTGCAGAGCATCGTTCTGGGGTTGGGCTGGATCTGGAAGTGGATGTGTTCCATGGGGGGGCGAGGCGTCGTCCGAGTTGGTGGTTGTCAATCGGAGGGAGCTTTTGTGGACGATGGCGAGGCCTCCTCCTGGGCGGTTGGGGCAGTATTTTCTCAGGATCTTGTATCCTACGGGATGTCGGTTGTGATGTCGAGTGAGGAGTTGGTTGAGGTCTCTGTGAGGAAGGGACGTCGGGCATGTGAGTGTTGATGAGGACCCAGATCTCTACGGCATGTCTGTGCAGGGAGCGTACGTTGAGGAGGATGCAGCTCAGTGGTGTGCGTGTGGTGGCATCTGGTGGGTTGGGGGTTGCAGTCGGGAATCGTTGGTTGGTGAAGGTGTGGCGACAGTGTCAGCAGGAGATCGGGCCTTGGGTGTTGTTCAGCGTCGAGAGCTGGCAGTTGTTGCATCCGGGGTCGAGTGTGAGGAGAGTGCTGGGGTCGTAGTGGCAGGGGGGTCGGCGGACCAGGACCTAGCGCTAATTCGCAGTCGGGTTGCGGACGGGTGCAGATGGGCTCGCTTTTGGCTCGTCTTCATCGTACCAGCAGCCGCCATTAAGTAGGGGTCGGGGAGCGCGATCAGCTGGGAGGCGGGAGCGACACACTTGGGGGAAGGGGGCAGCAGTGGCAGGGAGGGTGGGAAGAGGGAGTGGGGAGGGAAAGAGAGGCTGAGTGAAAAGGCAAAGAGATTGAAATGGAAAAAGAATGCAGAGAGGCAGGGAGGGTGGGAAGAGGGAAAGAGGCTGAGTGAAAAGGCAAAGAGATTGAAATGGAAAAAGAAGGCAGAGAGGCAAAAAGGCAAAGAGAGCGAAATGAGAAAAGGCAAAGAGAAGGAAATTAACAAAGAGGGCAGAGAGTCAAAAAGGCAAAGAGAGAAAAATGAAAAAGGCATAGAGAACTAAATGAACAAAAAGGGCAGAGAGACAAAAAGGCAAAAAAAGCGAAATGAACAAAGAGGGCAGAGAGACAAAAAGGCAAGGAGAACGAAATGAAAAAAGAAGGCAGAGAGACAAAAGATGAAAAAAGGCAACGAGACAAAAGATACAGGACAGAGTGGAATAGCAGAAGAGCAGGATGCTCTTTCACTAGACCACCAGTGAGGAGGCGCAGGCATGAGCCTGTGGGTGGAGGAGGGCCTCGAACACCTACCTGGCAAGGAGCTCAAGCTGGCGCTAAGGGCAGAGCCTTAATGGTGGATCTGCGTGGGGGGAGAGCAGTGACTCTGACCAGAACTTCTATTCCTGTTTTGGAGTCTATAAGGAGACCTTTCCATCTTCCCTGTCCAACTGCACCCGAAGTGTTCTGAACACTTCCTTTGGCATTCCTCTGATTATGTCCTGCTGTTCCTCCATTTGCCTGCGCCTGATCCACCCTCTGTGCGTTCTGCATTTGAACCAGCATCAACTTGTCCTTTATGCTCCTATGCTTGGAATCCACTTCATCATTGCAATATCTGGCATACCGAAGTATTTCATCCGCAGACTTATTTTGCCAGCAGATCAAATGTTCCTGGATCATGAGGCTAATCTCCGGTCTCAATCCTATCACAAATTTTGAGATAAATTGGCCCATGTCTCGGAGGTCGAGTGTATCTAACCCACTGTATTCCTGAAAGGCTTGCAAAAGCCTTTCGTAATAGGCATGTACTGACTTTTTAGGCTCCTGTGTCGTCCGAACTACTTTAACCCAATCGATGTCTTGTGGGGCTAATTTGGACTACAACCTTGTAATCACCTAATCGCACTTTTTCATGACCAAGGGCGAAGGACCTTAAGTTAGAAGATTCCTCTCTGGCTCAGTAGCAGACCAATCAATAGTGATTTTACATGCCACCCATAGATCAATACGAACTACTATTTCAAACAACGTATTCAGGTCAATCCACAACACTTTCGAGATCTTAATAAAGTGATCGCCTTGATTATACCATTCAGCAGGCTTCTCCGTCAACCTAGGAAAATCATTTGTGAATGCAGCTAGATTATCCCTACTCCAAGGAACATGCACATACCCTCCACTAGGCACTTATCACAATGGATAAGTTTCAACTGCCAGTGTTCCCCCTCCTGGAGGTGGCGTTTCCCCTGTTTTTCTTCTTTGGCCCCCTTGCCTCCCACTTATCAAGCAAACTCCAAGCCCGAATTCCTATAATAAGTTCCCGGATGTGTGTTTTCAATCCTGTTACTCGCTTCCCCTCTAGCTCCTGGTCACTGTAGTTAAGTCTAGGATTTCCCTGCAGCATTTTCATTCAAGACAAGTCTACATCATATCTCTGAGCCAATTCTGATAACTTTGTATGTGCCTTGCGGGTGACATCCTTCGCTACAAAGAACAGTTCATCTGGCTCATAGGTCTCTATTCTTTCCAAAGGCAAATTCCCACTGATAATCTCGTCTACCTCAGCCTTCAATCTCACCACATCCAATTATTTCGCCTTTACTGCAGCCTTGATCGTCCCCTGACTCGATGTACTATTCTGTCCTTCCCTACTGTTATTATGATCTCTCAGCCAAGTCTCTAAATCTATAGCATCTAGGACATGTTGGTTTCCGATGATTCCCTGACTTGCACTTGCTTCTGATGTCATACCTACTGGTACCCTCACTGGAGTTTCCCACATCCTTAAGTCAGAGCTCGTGTTCACCATGGGTATAGATCGTATATTACTGGAATCAATGCGTATTCCCGAAGGTTCAGCAGTTGCTGGTAAAGGGGTACTAGACTCTACAGGCACTAGTTCCGGACCATTTCTGTTCGTGTTCCCCGATCCTCCGAATCCAGTTCCCTCCACCTGAACCGGCTGTCGCTCACTAAGGTTTCCCAATGAGCTTGGGTCATACAGAGACAACAGGACCAATGGTGACCTGTACTGTAAGAGCTTCCGGTAACCGTGATGCAGCGTTGACTCCACTAGGTTCCGCACCTCCCAAGGCTGACACTCCTATCCCCCCTACACCTGTGGAAATTGTCCCGCCTCTTGCACTAGGATCTTTCTTCGATGCTGACACACTCTCCATGTTCCCTGTATTGGCCAACTCTCGCCTTCCCTCCTCTGAGTGTGGGTTGAAAGGTGGACAACGCTCCGATAACAACCTATCCAACAAGCTGTTGTCTGTAGCACTCCCATCATTTCCCTTTTCCCCTCTGTTCCTATTCGGAGACTCTCCCTCTCTCACTAGCATTGGATACAACCTTTCTCCCTCAATGGTGTCTATCCTCCATCTCTTAAGCTGTGCGTCCCATTGTGCTTCCTGGCATGCCCTCAAAGCCTACTTCATCTTTCCTTGGAACCTTTCCCTGTTCTGCGCATGTGCTGCTCGCATTAATGGGTCTAGAGCCCCAAACTGTGTTGGTCTAGGCAAAGGCCGCAGCGCAAAAATCACTCCTCTCAACTGGTGAAACACCTCCAATCGAAATGAACCATAGCATGGAAATGCCAAATCACCCTCTTTCTCAGTGATTTTGTGCCAATTTTGAAGCCAAATTATAACATGGAGTCCTATTTTTTTTGCCCACTCGAGTAACGACTCCCTTATCACGCCTGAACAAATCCCGCAATACCCTGAAACATTGCATGAATTAATCACAAGGTATTCAACATTTTCCCGATGGACAAGATTTTCTTGACCCCGACTTCCTGATGACTACCAACCAATCCCAGCATAGCGCTACACCAACCAACCTATCTCAATGCAGTACACTCCGATGTCACCTTTACTCCTCGCAGCGCCTCACCCTCCCTCACAATTTCTCCGTCCACATTCACTCACATAATCATCTTAAACTCCGTAATTGTCTGCCATTTACAAGATCGATAGAATTCAATCATCCAAGAACATTCACACATGGCAACCCTCGACCTGCGCTGGTCACCCAAATCAGTATAGTTCACCTCTGTACACAAGGTTTACCAAACAATTCCCATATGTCCCATTCACACAAAGTTCCCTGTCTTAGGTAGAACTGTCGATGACGTCTCACGACAACTCCTCAAATCTTCGGTCAGACAATCACAATAACTTGGTGTCTTCTACACTGTTTAATATATCCCAGGATCTTAGCATACTTCGGGATCTGAAACTCAAATCTCAATCCTTGGACCACGTCCAGCCCGAAACCACATTCACTCGACTCTCACACCAACTCTGCCAGACAGCACACAATCACTTAATTCCCGCAATCTATCACACAACACATCCCTATTGATACTCACTCCTTTGTTTACCGCTGTTCTCGCCACACCATCAAGCTCTGTCGGTCTCCCCCAAAGTCTGTTGCTCCCAGTTCTCGATCAAAGGGCTCTATTTTAGGGCTTTGATGTTCTAGGTCTATTTTCTGGAACTTTCTGGATTCTCCCCTCGCTTCATGTGAGTACCATCCTCTGCTACCAACTGAAGGACCCAGGCCCATGTGTTCGTGATCTGCTCTAGAACCTCAAGTCGATGGTACTTTTTCTCAGCATGAGAGGGTGGAAGGGACAGAAATTAATAACGTCAATCAATTCAACTGCAGATCTCTAGGCCCATAATAATCACAGACTACTAAATAAGGTTAGTTGATTTATTACAAAGCCAAGAATAACTGGACATAGAGACACCTCAAAATGAGAGTGTAGAAGTACATTGGAACCAACATAAAACCAAACCTACAAATAAGGTTGAGATGGTACAACATGCATAAGACAATGAATTCAAGAATCAGGATATAAAAAAAAAAAAGATCAAGAAACACGAGTCCAAGTTCCCCTGCATTGAGGGTTGATGAAAATAAAGCATTAATCTATCCCTACTCTAGCACTAATGTGATATCCCTATTCGGGGCAGGATGGGTAAAGGTGTCAGCGTATGGAGTCTTCCTTAGAAGTCTCTCCACTTCAATGGGTCGAGCAGCATGAAGCTACTGAGCCAGAGCTCATTCTAAGAAGCTCTCTCTCTCCAAAGGCAGAGAAGAAGTGGGCTCTTTCCCTACTTGCAATACTTCAATATCACAGGTGTTGTCCCATATTTCCTTTCAGGTCACACCATCCGATCAGGCCACATTCTCCTAGGTAGTTTTCCACAGGACAACGATGCTCCCGAACAGTAACAAGATGACCTTGATTCTCTGGCCTTCTCCGCTGAGAAAATGCAACAGTTCTCCTTATCAGCATTAGCTCCCTGTTAGAAATGGGGGTCTCTAGTTGGCAATGGCTTGCTCCTTTGCAATAGTGAAAAACAAAATACACTGTATTTCACTATCAGGACATGTCACACACATCAGTACATGTCCTACCTTTCACATACACTGCACTCTGCCCACAGGGGTACCTTGGGCCTACCTTAGGGGTGTCTTACACGTAATAAAAGAGAAGGTTAGGGCCTGGCAAGTTGATGCACTTGCCAGGTCGACATGGCAGTACCAAACTGCTCACAGACACTGCAGTGCCAGGTCTGAGTTACATTTACAGGCTGCTCATGTGGGTAGCACAATCAGTGCTGTAGGCTCACTAGCAGCATTTGATTTGCAGGCCCTGGGCACAAACAGTGCACTGTACTAGGAATTTAGTAGTAAATCAAATAACCAATCATGGAAACATCAATCCATCATAACAATTTACAGGGAGAGCATATGCACTTTAGCACTGATCAGCATTGATAAAGTGCCTAGAGTCATAAAACCAACCAAAACAGGGTCCAAAACAGGAGGCCAAAAAGCATAAAGTCTGGGGATAAACCCACAGGACAAGCAAGGACAAGTCAGGTCTAACACTCCCAATGTATCCTCTTCTCTCCTTGCCTAGCTCCTAAAACAAAGACATTATTCTAACTAACAAGGGCGCTTCTTCCTGGAACATGAGCTGTATGAAGTTAAATAGAGATTGAGACATATACAGTTAATATTTTCATCTACATATAAAACGACATGATTAATAAGCACATTCAATAATAATAAGAATTGTCAGTTGCACAACACGAGCGGTTCAGTTAATGTTTTCTGCTGGTTACATTTGATTACCCCACATTAATTCTGCACGTATTCTACATTTTGGCCTAAACACATCACATTTGTGTTATTACATTACAAGATCTTAACACTTAAATTAAAACGACAAAAGATTATATGGGGATGCAGTCTACACGTGTTTATAATGCACCCCTACAATAAAAATGGATTTTGCGCTACATCAACGCAAAACCTAAGTGAGTTGTATCTCTAGATTTATCAAGCCATGCAGAGCCATGCAAGGTGGCCTTGTATGGCTAGATACATCTAGAGTGACAGGCAGGGAGAGCCAAAGTCAAGGCCCACACTGTCTTCAGGACTCCCACATTCCAGTGCTTAATTTGAGCCGGTGGCGGCAGGTGGTGATCGAATTCACTAATTTTTAGGGACTAGGAGAGAACTGAACGAGAGAGAAAGGCAGAAAAAGGTAAAGAAGGGAGAAGAGAAAGACTGGAAAAGAGGGACAAGGGAAGAAAGCAGGGGTGAAAAGAACCTGCATAAGTGAGATAAAGGGGAAGGGAGTGTCTGGTGGTAGATAAATGAAATCTCAACCCTGCATTCGGCAGCGCTGGTAAAGATAAAACTTTGAGCCCCAGCACTTATGTTTTTTTTTTTTTTAAACAAATTAACTACTGGTAAATAGGGTGCCTATTTGGCAACATTTAGACAGTAGAAATACTTTATGAAGTGCTATACAGGAAGTAGTTAATACTGATATTCGCTTCAGATATTTTTCTTGGTGCATGTATTTTTCAGGGGGGTTCCTGTTAAAAATCACTAACTTTCTTAAGAAGTTTTCTTCTCCGTTACTGCGACACAAACACCTTGGAAGCAGCTTCAACACTATTACATCAATACTAATGTAAAAGGACATGGCGAGGTTTTATCTGTATTTTATGTACGAAAATGAGCTAATGTATGCCCTGTGGCAGTGCCCTTAAACTTAACCCCATCCCAGTCATAAATTACCAAGATGACAGAAAACCTCTAGTAAACCCAAGGTCAATTTGTTCTCGTGCCTAGACGTATCTGAAGTGTGAATAGTAATAGGCTTGCTGTCGTGTGATGAATATGTCATTAAAGCCTTTACATTAATGCACTAGTAATGAAACTCCCCCATGCACAATTAGTCACAAAATGCATTTTGGCCTGCGTACGTGCTGATGGCACTTTTGTAATCCACTTTGATTCTGTAAATTCCATGGGTCTTTCCGGGATATGTAAATGTCGCGCTCTTGATTCTTAGAGGGATGAATAATTTCTTGGGACACTTGCAACCTTTAGCGCATTTGCTAATGATGTCCCCAGACTCAAATAATAACTCGTGTGGGGCCATGTGCAATTCAGTAAACCGCAAGGTTGGTTAGTGTACGGTGTTTAAAGGTGATGTTTCCTCCGCACTGAAAGGACGTCTTACATGGAAGGCGAGCATGCACAGCAACAATGTATGTTACACGTTGGTAACCATATTCAAAATCGAATAATGCCAACATGCTGTCGACACATAATTGGCATAGTTGGAAAAGAACTGAAACCTTCAAAGGATGCAATCTGTTTAGGTAGGCGAGTATCTCACCGCATCAATACAATATCTTTAGTTATCCTATTTCGTAAACACTGTTGCATTGATGATTGTTGTTAAATGTCTATTTTATGAGCTGGGACACCACGCCCCAATACAGTGTGAAATGGGACGTATAGCTATAAAGCAAACAAGGGAGATAAAAAGTGTGGAGACATTTAGCCAGATTATAACACAGTAATAATGTAAGCTTTCCTCCATATCCAGCCAAGGAAGGGTTCATGTTTTTGCTGCACCTTCTAAAAACCAAAACTGGAGGGTGAGTTGTTTACTGGGCTCAGTAAATGTTCAAATATCCCAGCTCCGAGTTTTCCCCTGAAAATACTTCTTCACCAAATTCTGCAGGCCTCGCAACATACCCCATGTTTGTGGCCAAGCAAATTTCATGGGTGGGGTATTTAGAGCAGAACTTGGAGTTCCTAGCTCTACACAAACACCAATTTGCTCAGGGATCCAAATTTAGTGGCCACAGATAATTTAATTAGCGTCTAAGACCCTCATTTCTAGTTATCCAGTAATGACGACTCGAGTGCTGATTTGGCACTTTAAGTCACACGGAAAAAGGGTTTAAGGTTGGCCCAGCGATTCCCCTGCACACATTTAGTCACAAAATACCTGGTGATCTGTATACATGGGAATATGATGCAGATCGATAAGGACAGCTTGCAGTATTAATGTGTTATTCCCCGTTCCTCCACGAGGCACTCTTAATGGGGAGGTAATACTGCACTGGAAAGAAACTTCACCTGCAGTGTTGGTGTTTACCCAAGTACTGCTGCTCAGTGATGCTGGGCCACTGATCAAGTGCGTCTAAAAAGACAGTGACCACATTATATGTGCAGCTAAGTTAAATATAGCCCACGAGAATGCCTATCACTACTCCATTATGAAAACATCAGTCTATATATCACACCTAGACACATCCATCTTTAGGCATGGTCACACTTAACCGACACGTTTCCACTTAAGTGAGCAGAAGACACCTTTCAGGAGCACAGAGGAGCGTCACGAACAGTCAAGAACATGGTGGGCCGGGGGCGTGGTCTGGCCACAGAAGAGGATGGCTGCCTAAGTCGCGGGCTCCGCCGAGAGAGGAGCCTTTGATGAAAGCGACGCGCTTACCTACATCTCAAGGGCTGAAACCTTGCTGAACTCTGCACCACCAAAACTTAAGGAAACGTTTCGTGTGGGTCCCGAGGCTGTGCGGCGTCCGGAATGGCTCCTTCCATCGTGGCAACTCCCTGACGTGAGCGCGACGTCAGCCGGCCTGCGTCGCTTCAGGAATCCTCAGTCCTCGCATGCGCACGCAGAGGCCGAGGTTCCTCTAACTGCCTCCGCCCCTCTGAACGAGCCTTTACTGAGTGACAGCAATTACGGGCGGAGCTATGAGGAACATCAGTATAATTAATGAAAGGCTGCTGCAATGACATTACTTGGCAGTCCCACAATAATGAAATTAAAACAAAAGTGAAGCGAATATAATTGAATACTGCAATATTAGAAATTTGAGGACATATCCTACTGTTTAAATTCAACATTTTAATGCGCAATATCTAGCCATTGGAAGAGGCCATTTTCTGTGGAAAAGGTGAAGTAATTTAACTTTTAATAACTCAGGAACTCCCAGTCTTCACATACACGGACACTGAGGCCTCTGTGTTTACTTGTGTTCCTCTGAATATTCCTCCTATGTACGCCTTCACTTCCAAATACAGCTTTGCGGAAACTTTACATATTCACATGAAAATGGAAGTGGGGACCATGGAAATGTGTGGCAATTCTGAAGTACTGTGTATCATACGAAGTGAGGTAAACCTATTCACCTACTGGAATGTAATTTTTAAACATACTCTATTGCCATATATTGCGCCTAGCACAGCATATCAAGCCTTATAAGCTACATGGCATTTTTTTTTTTTGGTCCTCATATGCGACAATCCAAAAGGTATTTGTTACGGTGCGTACTGGGTTTAGAGAACAGAATATACACACGATACCTGCCGGATGTTCCCTTGCCCTGATACACCTACTTTCAACCTTTATCTCGAGGTGTCGAGGATTCCCCCGCATACCTCCCATTGGATTAGGATGTCTTAATCCTTGGACCGTTTTATTCCTCTATTGCCTACCTGAATTTGAGTCATGACTAACAAGAGGTTCCCATATACTGGCTCTCTTCTCAAAGGCATTTATACAGTCTAACCTACCAAATCGTCTAGCGGTCTTTAACCAAGCTACACAAGACGGTGGACTACTAGAAATCCAATTAATACAGATTTCCCTGCGAGCAATAATAATCAAAATTAATAACAGCTGCTCTAACGATTTCTTGTTCTTCCCAGTAAAACTATAGTTGTCTAGAATCCCAAAAATAATCAAAGATAAGCTTACCTCTAAGTTCTTTTTCAGTATATCTGTTAATATCTTACCCAATTCTAGCCAATAAGCATTCACGCCAGGACATTGCCAAAACATGCACATCATCTGCCTTTTGGAGTCCACATTTCGGGAAGCTTCTTGTTAGAAATGGGATTTCTGGTTGGCTAAGGCATGCGCCAAAGCCAGGCAGAAACCACCACTCTAGTCAGGGCAAGGGAGTTACACACCCAAGATAACCCCTGCTCACCCCCTTGGTAGCTTGGCACGAGCAGTCAGGCCTATCCCGGAGGCAATGTGTAAAGCGTTTGCGCAATACACACCCAGCAACAACATACTATGCACACCACAAAAAGGAACTCCACACAAGGGTATATCAAAAATAGCCTTTGTATTCTCATAATACATTAGAATAGTATTCACATAATACACATGGTGCCAACTGGCACTGGGCAATATCTACAAGGGATTATTTACACATGACAGGGCCACGTGGGCCACTGTCAGAACCATCACTTAGTGAACATATCATAAATGTAGGACATATCATAAACGTACAACCAGTAATCACTGGTAACCACTATACTCAGCATCAGCCTGTAACATAAACCACATTATGCACAGTATCACATTAGGCGCAAAATACATTATACGCCAGCCTCACCAGCATAAATACATTATGCAATCATCTCATAAGTCTAAACCTATTAGACACTAACATCCTAAGCATAAATCACTTTAGGCATAACCCACAGTAGAGAATAACTCACAACCTAAACGCATTAGGAAATAAGAACCTCACAAGCATAAACACATTATGCAAAACCTCATAATCATAGAAATACATTTAGAGGTATGAAACAGGGTGCGTAAACCATAGTAAATGCATCACATTTCCTAGCACCACATTTTAGGACAGAAATCAGGTAGAAACCATCGCAGAGGCATAAATCACATTAGGGCCTGGCGCCCTACAAACCTAACAGTCCCCCTGGCCACTGGCCATCTCAAAAAGGGGCTCAAATGCCCTATGTCCAAAAGTCAGGGCGCGCTGCCAATGCAGCAGGAGTCAAGGGAGCGCACTTTGCGCAGACCTAAACATTGCAGCTGCCCACTACTTGCTGGGCAGCTGGGAAAGTACTGGGGCAGAGGAGGGCATCGCACTCCTATCTCATCTCTCAATAATGCCCCCAAAGAATGAATGGCCTAAACGTTGCAGCTGGCACTAATTGCTGCGCAGCTGTGAATGTCAGGGGCAAAGGAGTGCATCTCACTCCTAACTTCAAGCATGCCCCCTAAAAGAAAGACCTAAACGGTGCAGCTGCCCACTACTTGCTGGGCAGCTCTAAACATTCAAATGAGGTATGGGCTCTCAATGGCCCTTTAAACAAATATGCCCAACGTTGGAGCCACACGGGGCTCTGAAGCAAATGGTGCGAAGCGTTGGAGCCACCTAGGCTCTATGGATAAACTATGCCACAACCTGGGGCAACCACGGGCCCCTCTGGCCCTGGAAACAAATATGCCCCCAAGAACTGTGGCCCTCAGGGGCCCCTAAACTATTGGGCCCTCATTGGAGCGCGCTGGCTCCTAAAACAATTGTGCCACGTTGGAGCGGCCCGCAACGGCGGGTCCGCTCAGAGAAATGAGGCTGGCACTTGTGCCTCGCACCCACCAGGGACAACGGGGGAGCCCCACTCACCGGGTTCTCGCTGGGGACTCCTCCGGTCCGGCGATCTCTGCCTCCTCATGGACGGCACTGGCGCGGGGCTTCCCTCGCTCATGGGAGCCCCGCGCTGCTCTCGGCGGCCTCTTCGACTCGGGCGGCGGGGGCAGGCACCGACAATGTGCCTCGGGCCCCCTCCGCCTCCATCACCACGGCTCCTCTCTCCAGCGGGGGCGGGCGCGGCACTTCCCTCGGAAAACCGGAAGTCCCGCCCGCCACCAGGCACCACATTGCCTGACTTCCTCCTGGCCGCGGCAGTGGTTTTTCTCTCGGTCCATGCGGGGTGGGCACCCGCTATTTTAAATAGGACAGAAGCGGGGTGGGCACCCGCTATGAAGCACCATAAAGCGGGGTGGGCACCCGCTATTCACGGATAATCAGAACGCGGGGTGGGCACCCACAATAACTCAGCAAAACGAGGGGATCCCTACGATGGGGATTCCCATTAAAAGGATGGCAGCAGCGCTGCGTAGCCCACGCTCTTCCCTTCTGTTGGGGGAAAGAAATAAAGCATAGCGCTCCCAGGACGCAGAAGAATGCAGCCAAGTCCTGCATAAAAAAACGAATAAGTCCAGCAAAAGGTTTTTAGGCATCAAGGGGCCATGCAGGGCCCAGGGAGGCAAGCCCTCATGGCAGCCCCCCCTGGGCCCCAGCAGCAGCACGCCCCAGCAGGAACAGCACCAAAGACTGAACATCTTCATGGGGTCACAGCCCCTTCTTTTATACACATATTTCCCTTTGTGTCACAGCACAGGGCTTGGGGATACCAGTCAGAACTGGTATAGGGGGATCTGGAGCACTTTGTTTACGATGCGGCATCCTGCCTTTGAGGAAGAGGGGTCTGCTACCAGACGCACCGTGGGAGGTGGAGCCATCACTCACTTTGCCAGGCACAGCCCTGCTCAGATCAAAGGGTCTCCTCCCCATACTCCAACTGCAGATCTCTCTATTCAACCCACGTCTGGCTCAGCCTGCCCTGTCCCTCCAAAACCAGACATGCAATCCACATCAGGCAGGCACATGGCACACAGAAATGCCAACTTCTAAAAGTGGCATTTCTCACATAGTCATAATAAATCTGCGCACACCATTGTGCAGCATTTATTCTCACAATTTCATACATACCAGACTTGACCATGCTGCTACTCTTATAACAGGAATTACCACTGACACACTCATCCTCAATGCATTCCTATGGGAGGGCAGGCCAGTTTCACCACACATGCACACAGCGCGCACGCACTTTACACTGGACCACAGTGCTAAAGTGCCCAGAGACTTAAAACTACTAACACCAAGTTACATATAAGGCAAAAAGTTCAGGGGTGAACCTGCCAAAAAGGGCCAAGTCCAACACTTCTTATTTCCCCTCCTATTCTGGACAACTTCTTTGGGGACCAGTAGACCCTGTGCAAGGTAAATAATTGGTTCTTCCTTAAAGGAGCGCATTTGACAAACAAGCAAAGTGTGTTCATAGATACTTGCCACAGAGTTGTTAAGTCGGCGTCTGGGAGGGCCTCTTTCCACTTTTCCTCCAGTGGCATCGTATAGGAGTCTTCCTCTTGGACTAACATCCAGTACCATTTAGCAGTTTCTTTTTTCTGTACAGGGTTACCGTATAAAACTGTTTCCCATTCATTCAAGGCTCCTACAGATGATTGACTTTGGGCCCAGCTTGTTAGTTGCAGGTATTTAAATCTAGACAGTAAATTGTTTTTTTTTTCTGATAAATAGTCCCACGAGATTTGATTCTGCTCGTCCATTAGTTGGCCCCATTTTTCAATTTCAGCATCCATAAGTGGTATAGATAAGGAATCTTGTAAACATAGAGGAGTCCCGGGCGATTTCCAAATAGGGACCAGTTGACTATAGTAGGGTAACTTCAATATTCTCCTAACCTGAATCCAAAGTCTACATGACGCGCTCAGGACCTTCAAACGAATTTTCTTGAAAAATTTGTGATGTCCATATTTAAACAAGAAATAGTTGCCTTGTTCTGCTAAATCACTAACTAAGCAAGGTCGGAGTACCTGGACGCTTTTAGTTAAAAGTGCCCTAAAGTTTTTTAACTGGAAAGCCCAGCAATATAGCAAAAAGTCAGGTAAAGCAAGCCCTCCGTCTGTCTTTTTTTTGCAGAGTTTTTTCCAGCCAATTCTTGGGTTCTTTTTAGCCCATATAAAGCTTGTCAGATCACCTTGCAATTTCTTAAACCATTTTAACTCGAAGTATAATGGTAAGGCATTAAATATAAACGTGAACTTTGGCAAAATCATCATTTTTATCAGGTTCACCCTGCCGATAATCGATAATGGTAAGGTAGACCAGGTTTGCAACAACCTTTTAGTTTCTTTCATAAGTTTTAAAAATTGATCTGTGACATTTCTTCCAGGGATTTACCTACCTGAACTCCTAAGTATCTTATCTCTTTCTTCACTTTTTTCCTAAGAGTAGAATCAAGTTGTGTATTCCAGGTCATTATCTCAGTTTTTTCTTCGTTTACCTGGTACCCAGCTATCTTGCCAAAGTCTTTTAATAAGCCCATTATAATTGCAAATGATTCTGTAGGGTTTTGAGTGTATATTATTAGGTCATCAGCGAAAAGCACCTCTTTCTTAACCCAACCTTGATGTTGAAAGGGCTGGATCAGCTGTTCCTTCCTAATCCTCCTTGCTAAGGGCTCGATGTACAGGTTAAATAGCAAGGGGGATAGGGGACAACCCTGCCGTGTACCTCTACCTATTCTTAATTGCTGAGTGAGTGAACCATTGATTAAAATCCTTGCGAAAGGGTGCGTATAAATGTTTTTTATAGCATTAACAAAGTTGCTCCCTAGCACATTATGGGATAAGACAGCGTAAAGAAAGGGCCAGCTAACCCAGTCAAATGCCTTAGCGGCATCGACGGTCAGAATAGCTAAGGGGAGATTTTTGTCTGTGGCCAAATCTATAGCGCATACCAGGTTGTGTGTAAGATCACTTAACTGTCTGTTTTTCATAAACCCTGTTTGCGAAATTCCTATTAAATCTCCCAATACTTTATCTAGCCTTTTTTGCCAATATACTCGTGAATATTTTGTAGTCGTTGTTAAGTAAAGATATTGGGCGATAGGACTCACATTTTTTAGGATTCTTGTGGGGTTTTAATATAAGGGTTATTGTGGCCGCGTTCCAGGATTCTGGGACGTCTTCATTATTTATGAAGACAGAGTTAAATAATGAGGTTAGTGAATGAGTGATTTCCTCCGCTAAGACCTTATAGAGTTCGCTAGGAATCCCATCAGGTCCGGGTGCTTTCCCAATTTTCAAGTTTCTTATTGCTAAATATACCTCTTCAGATGTAATGGGGTTATTGAGTAGAGATTCCTTATCTGATGAAAGTTTTGGAAGAGGGTCACCTAAAAGCCAAGTAGTTAGCTGTTCATTCGATAATGAAATCTCTTCCTTGTATACATTTTGGAAGAAATCAGTAAAAGCGTTCCCAATGTTATTATCATCAGTGCAACTTTCATCTGACCCTTCCAAAATTATCTCTTTTATTGAATTCCTAACTAGGTCTCCCCTAGTTTTCCATGCCAATAATCTCCCACACCCCTCACCGTACTCGTAGTGGGCCAACTTACTAGCAAACCACTTTTTCTTAACTATACCTTCCAGATGTTCCTCAAGCTCTTTCTTCCCCTCATCAATTTGTACTTGAATCTTATTCACTGCTGCTGAGTCTCCTGCAACATAAAGATCTTTTTGCCAAGAGATTATTCTCTTCTCTATCATTTCAATTTTTTTGTCGTTTTCTTTCTTCCTATGCGTGGCATAACTAATTATTTTCCCTCTGATATAGGCTTTATATGCATCCCATATAACCTGTGATGAAGTGGAACCAGCATTCAGTTCAAAATAGTCTAGTGTATCTTGTTTCAGTTTTTTTTGTATTTCCAATTCTCCTAATAAAGACCTGTCCATTGTCCATCTAATTTCAGGCCCCTTTTGTTCTATAGATATCTCTAAACTAACTGCTGAGTGGTCAGATAAATGGGCAGGATGATGAAAAACTGCTTTAACCTTATTACTTAATCTTGAGTCGATAAGATAGTAGTCTATACGGGAAGCATGACCATATTTTTTATTTTGATGTGTAAATTCCTTCTTTCTACCGGCTCTTAGCCTCCAGGGATTTATTAGTCCTAAATTCTTCATAATGTTTTGTATAAAAGCTCGCATTTTTGGAGCATTGACTGTTGGCCTAGTGGTTAATTTATCTAATTCGGGATCCAACAGAGTATTAAAATCCCCGGCCATTATGATAGGAATATCATCATTCAATATTTGTTGAAATAGGTCATGTAGTGATGATGGGTCGTCTATATTCGGGCCATAATAGCTTATCACAGAGTAGTTCTGACTGTATATTCTCACTGTCACAATGACCCATCTTCCTTTAGGATGTGGAACTATTTTAATTATTTTTGCATGAGCTGAATTCTTAAACAGGATAGCGACCTCTTTAATATTGCAGTTCTGATTGGGACATGCAAACTGGTGTATCCACTTATGCCCTTTAAGTATTGACTCCCATTCTTTTTGTTGCAGGTGAGTTTCTTGCAGCATTATAATATCTCTCTTAGATTGTCTAAGAAATTGTAAGATTCGCCTTCGTCTATCTGCTACTCTGAACCCATTTATGTTCCAACTGAGTATCCTCAACGTGGGCTTGTTATCTGTGTTAACCATGTTCTAACGATTTTTCCTGTTGTCTAAAGGATTTTCGCATATGAGGACTTTTTATTTTTTTAGATTTTTTTTCCCAATGCTCCCATCCCTGTGTGCAAGTTACAAAATATATACAGTGCATTCTTACCCCATTCTCATGAAATCCCACCCACCCTCCCAGGGGAACCCTCCCTTTGACCAACATGGGCATAGAGGCTGCCCAGTGGCCTTCATCTCTCCAGCCTAATACTTTATGTGTGTATGTGGACTCAACCCATTTTAAGAGTTTACATTTTTATCTGCTTGATGAAGCTTTCCACTTCCTCTGGGTCTCTAAAAATGTGCATTTTATTATTCCACATTATTTTTAATGTGGCAGGAAACTTAATTTGCGCGGTGGCCCCCAGAGATTTGAGCTCCTGTATGTACCGGCCCAACTCCCACTGACGTGATTGGGTTTCCTTTGATAAATCCGAGCGAATACGAAATGACCATCTGTCTCTAGTGTATGACCCTGCTTTTAATGCATCTGAAAGTATCTTTTCCTTAATAGAGTAGGTATTAAAGTTAATTAGTATTTTCCTGGGTTTATCTCTATTAGGATTCCGTCTGAAGGGATCTCTATGGATTCGCTGGATATCATGGAGTAGATCTAATTCCCCGGCTTCTGGTATTATATCTTGGATCAGATTTATAAAAAAACTCTTCAAATCCTCACCCTCTTTCCCCTCTGGGACATTCAGGAGCCTTAAGTTGTTTCGTCTCGAGTTATTCTCTAAAGTCTCAATTTTTCCTTTTCCTTGCAATGCTGAATCTCCTTACGGTTATCAGTAACTTCCCTTCTCATATCTTCTGAGGACGTTTCCAAATGTTTAATCCTATCAGTCAAATCTGTGAGCTTCTTCTCGAGATTCTCGCCGGCATCACAGATTTTTACTTGATTCGCTTCTGACATAGCAAATCTGTTTTTAATTTCCTCTGATAATGTCTGCAATAATGCCTCAATATTCTCCTGCCTTGGAGGTAGTGCAGTTGCTCCCTCTACCATTAAGGACTCAGGTGACACCGATGGTGCAGATAGTACAGATGGTATGGGTAGATGTTCCTTCTGACTACCAAGTAGAGTTTCCATGGGTGTGGTATCCACCTCTAGGACGTGAAATCTATTAGCCAGCGGTAGACTAGAGATTTGCTGCCCTTCTCCAACCGTTTTTTGATTCATAGTGTTAGTAACACCCGGGGAATCTAGCTCCCTTGTGACGAAAGTTGGTGGGTTGACACTCCCACTGACCTTAAAGAAGGATCTTAATGAAGGGGTTATTTTAAGTCTAGATCCCCCCGCCCCTATTTGAGCAGTGATGTTGGTGTCTTGCTTTTTTTTACAGGTTTGTTTAGGGGTTCGATCTTTACGAGGTGCTGCTACCAAGGTATCTGGAAACTGGGGGTAGAAGACTGTTAGAGACACTTTTTGCCCTAAGTGGGTTTCATCAACATCTATACATGTATTTCGTAATGTGTACCTGTTGGGTTGTTGTGTCCTTAGCTCCGTAGATGTAGGCTGCTTCCCCTCTAGTTTCGCCCTCTGAGATAATTTAACGTTGGAGCTCTGCTTCACCGGTATTTTCGTCTCTTTACCCGACACAGGCACTTTTTTTGGGCTCATATGCCAGAACAGGCCAAGCTCCAGCCCGTTTAATAAATCTTCTGGTGTTTGTGCGCAGGAGTATTGTAATTGCGCATGTGTATTAACTACACCACCTTGCCCCCGCAAAGAAATTCGTGCTACAGCCCTTCGGCCCCGACTAAGTTGGAGGGCAGCCAGGTACCATGGGGTCCCATATGCGGTAGACAGCACCATACGCTATCTCCAGCAGCCCTTAGCACCGTAAAAAAAAAAATATATATATGGCAATAGATCAAACAGAAGGACGGGAGCACACCAGGGACACCAGGTACCCAAAAAGTAAATCCCAGCCGTCGCGGAAGTCTCAGGATGCAGGAAAGGGCCCGTCAACAACAACAGAGGTCGAGGCTTAACCCAGCCCATACATCACAACCCTCCTGATGCCCCCAGCCGCAGCTGCGGCCGCAGCCGCTCGGTCAGCCACGCTTGCGCCCGCGGGGAAACGGCAGCGAGGGAAAGCGGAGCAACTCCAAGTGGAGGAATCCAGGGATCAGGGCACCGATCCAGCGAACACCCAACCACGCGCCCGCTGTATCTCCAAAACACAGCCACCACCGCCGCCGTCCAGTCAGCCCCGCCCACGCCCGAGTCCGCGAGGGAGACAGCGGCAGGGGAGAGCAGGGCAATCTCGGAGGCGTGCAGGTACGGAGTTCTTTCTGGGGGTTTTTTCGCGAATGTTACAGCGTCCACTTTCCAGAAGAGGGTTAAAATATATCCTTAAGTGCGCCTATAGGTTTGAGTCCGGTTTTTACAGAAAACGAGTGCTGGAGAGAATCAAGCTCGCAGCCGACTCTTTAGCCGGCCGCCATGTTCCCCCGCCCATCAATGAACTTTTTCTACATGGCATTTGTGACACTCCCAATTAATTAGAAAAGGTGCAATATAAAGTAACGAGGCTAGAATCAATAGTTAGTCTTCATTCCTGTCAGTAACGTCTTATAAAGTTTTATCTTCTCCAATAATAATTTTCACCAAAATAAACTCAACAATTTAGATTACCTAATAAGGGCATCATTCAGGAGAAGCACTGTAGAGGCCTAAAATACGTATATACGCAGTGTTGTGGGGTTTGATCTTAATGTCAAGCAACAAACACGGGAATAACTCCCCTACACCACTTCTATTTGCAGCAGTTCTTAAACAACCAAGCAAAATGCCTGCGAAAGGGTCTGCTCCCTCTACAAAAGATACACCTCAGAACGCCAACGCCTCTCCACAAGGTGACACAAAGAATCGTATTTTGCAGGAAATTTCCACTGTCAGTCGACGTCTAGAAGATATGGATGCTAATATATCATCCCTGACAGCCGAAACCAAAACTATCAGTTCAGAACTTGCAGGATTTCATACAAAAACGGACAAATTAGATTTGAGACTGACAACAGTGGAAAGCTGTCTTAACTAAGTGCAAAACAAGGACCAAGAGCTCTTATTTCTTTGCAGTAAGTTGGTCGACTTGGAAGATCGTAGTAGAAGAGATAACATTCGCTTCTTTGGATTTCCAGAAACTATTGAAGGTCAAAATGCTAGACTATTTTTATGTAATGTTCTTCCGAAATTAACTGGTATTACTTTTGATCCTCCATTGGAAATTCAAAGAGCTCATCGCATTGGCCCTCCATGGAAGGATCAAGCAGCTCGGCCGAGACCACTCATCACTTGCTTCTTGAGGCATGAGCAAGCTAGGCATCTACTAACTACAGCAAGATTGCAAGGTTCATTCTCACATAATGGTCATGTCATCCACATGGCCGCAGACTGCTCCAAAGAGAGCAACGAGCGACGCAAAGCATTCCTCGCCATCAGACCTCAGTTACGACAGATGGACATTAAATATGGTTTATTTGAGCCAGCTCGCTTCCGTATTACCAAGAACGGCGACTCTAGAGATTTCTGTGACCCAGTAGATCTACAACAATTTCTAGATCACATGAAAATACAAGACATGGATACACTAGACACTTCAGTTGATCACACTCATGTGAGCCTGGGTACTTCACAACAATCATTTGATAACAGAAGGCGTAATTTTAGTAATCCAAGGCACAGAGGAAGAGATCTGGAAAGATCTGTCCGTACCCAAGATGACAAGTCTTCAGCGTTACATACTGTCTCTGCTTTTACACAAGAGTAGCACAGAGATAAATCCCGCTCTCCTCTGAAACCAGCCTCAGATGAGGAATGACAACCGTAATCTATCAGGATTAAGCTGATGACAATAATTCATTTTATTTAATTTAACATAAGATGAGCAATGTATTAACTATTTGCATATCTATCATTAAATAGAGTTGTTTATCCAGTTACAGGCTATATACTGAAAATTGAAAATATATTTAAATTCCATGTAATTGAATGTCCTCTTTAATATATCGCATTACTATATTTTAGAATATATTGTTTTGATAGGATGTTATATTTTGATATACTATATAATACTGTTTAATCCAATTTATATTCCTATATATATTCTATTAAGCATATTTATTATATTTTATTTATTCAACCAATTTCTAACTTGCATGTATTTATACAGTATAATGAATGTTCTCATATCTGATATATAACGTATTTATTATAATTGCAAGACGTTAATTTCATCATAGTTCAATGAACTTATCATCTCATACTATACTATATATGTACTTATATTTTATAACTTCAAATAGATTTAATGTATTATTATAAATTACATTATAGTAAGATATATATATTCTCTACACACAGCCGTATTTCATATCTTTTTGTCTGGGGTCCTCTCTGCAGTGGTGCTCTGGGAGAAACTGACCCGCGGTTAACAGTTTCATATTTTTAGTGCTTGAATTATTTTATATCAATCTACATATCCTACTCACATTCCCTTTCCAAATCTTGCTACATCCACAAATTTCTTATTCTAACATTTTAGACTTTCTCTGTTCAACTGACTATCTATATCTCTCTTAAAAATCAGGGGTTCCCTTTCCTATTTTCCATCCTTCTCCCTCATACCTATTTTTTATTTTTATTGTTTTAGGTCACCCTTTTGATTTCTAAAATTTTATAAGCCTATTTTTAAAGTTTATTTAACTTCATTTGTACTCCTTAGACATGTCCAGCACGACAAACACACACCCTTTTTCTGTGTTAACATGGAATGTACATGGTCTCACTCATTACATCAAAAGGAAAAAAGTGCTGTCATATCTCCAATCTAAAAAGCAGATGTGGCGTTACTTCAAGAGACACATCTAGATGCATCGGAATCAGAAAAACTATGTAGAGACTGGGTGGGCAAAGTGATCCATAGTAGTGTACAGAAAGGTGATCCTACAAACAAAGGCCCCACACGCAAATGTGGAGTAGCGATCCTTATCCGCAAATCTCTCCAAGTCAAGATATTAAAGTCATGGACAGATCCTGAAGGTCGTTACGTATTTGCCAAATTACATATAAGAGATACTTATATTTGCGTAGGTTCAGTCTATGCCCCAACAGGAGCAAAAAAATCATTCTTCCTTCATCTGAATCGCTTATTAACAGAGATAGGTGCATCACAGTATCTCTTAGGTGGTGATTGGAATATTGTGAGAGACCCAATTCTAGATAAAACAGGCCCTTTAGATAAAAGTAATGCAGCAGATAGGGCATTAATGGATGACATATTAACAGACAATGGCTTAATTGACCACTGGCGTCTTTCCCATCCATCGGATACTGAATACACATTCTTTTCTGCAAACCATGGCACTTTGTCTCATTTGGATTATTTTTTAATATCCCAAGGGTTGATCCAATCGATTCAAGAATCATGCATTCTAGAAGCAGCATTATCTGACCACCTCCCGGTTTTGCTAGCTATGGAAGTTGATATACCTAGACCAGGACGCAAACCCTGGCGCATGAATATACAACGACACAAATCTCCTAAGGGTAAAACTCAATTGCAAGCTTACTTTCAAGATTACCTCTCCACAAATCAAGATTCTGTGACTCCAGTAGAGTGATGTGGGCTGCAGCTAAAGCTACTATTAGAGGTCAATTAATGCGTGAGGCGGCATTGGCTAATAAACGGAATGCTGCACGACAAAAAGAATTACGACAGGAAATACTATCATACACCCGCTTATATACCACAGCACCCACCTTACAACATCGTCAATCTTTAGAACAAGCTCGAATGGCATTAAATGGACTCTTTACCTCTAAGGCAGAATTTGCTCTTCAAAGATTGAAAACAAGACATTATGAGCAAGGAGAAAAGGCGGGCAGATTACTAGCGGCACAGGTAAGACAAAGAGAAGCAGCTATGGCCATTTCAGCTATTAGGTCATCTCAAGGTAGCATTCTTACCAGGCCACAAGACATAGTAAATGAATTTGCTTCTTTTTACAAATCTCTCTACACACCTGAGGCGCAAATAGACACAGAAACATTGACTAATTTTCTTTCAAAGGTAGATCTTCCTTGTCTTTCTGATGAGGGTAGGGCTCTTCTTGAGGGAGAGATTAGCAGGGATGAAATTGCGCAAGCAATATCCAATTTGCCATATCATAAAGCCCCTGGAGAAGATGGATTCCCAGCTGAATTCTATCGTTGGTCTGGATATAATGTGGTTTATTCACTATATGCTGTATTCCAGGAGGCTGAACATGATAATTCCTTAGGTCCTCTCTCTTACAAAGCAATAATTGCAGTACTTCCTAAACCTGGAAAGGATCCCTTAATTTGTGCCAGTTATTGCCCTATTTCGCTTCTCAATTGTGATATCAAAATATTTGCCAGTATTCTAGCTTCTCGTCTTAAGAAGGTATTACCTTCCTTAATTCATCCAACCCAAGTGGGATTCGTTCCAGGGCGTTCCTCCAGGAATCACTTACGTACATTGTCACATACATTATGGTATGCTAAAAACCTCTTGCAAGATGCATTAGCCTTATCATTGGATGCCGAAAAGGCCTTTGACTGCATAGAGTGGGAATATCTTTTCAAAGTGCTGGAACGCTTCGGATTAGGGAGTCAATTTATTCAAAAAATACGTCTCTTATATGATAATCCTTCCATACAAGTAAACTGTGTTTTTTTTTGTCAGACCCATTTCCAATCCGAAGAGGAACTTGTCAGGGTTGTCCTTTATTCCCACTCCTTTTGGCAATGGAACCCTTAGCAGCCACTATTCGTCAATCAGATGAAGTCACGGGCATACATCTCCCCACAGGTAAATCCAAACTTTATTTATATGCGGATGACATTTTACTTACTCTCACAAATCTCTCTCACTCTCTGCCATCTTTACTCCAAATCATAGACAACTTTTCCTCCTTCTCAGGCTATAAAATAAACTGGGACAAAAGCGAAGCTTTACCTATTTCTGATGGAACCACAAAAGCGGCTATATATGGCTTCCATTTTCATTGGCAACCCTCGCTTCTTAAATACTTAGGTATACTAGTAAACAAAGGTATGGAATGTATGATTACAGACAACCTCAATTCACTGATCACTCAAATGCAACGTGATTTTGATAAATGGAAAATTCTAAATCTTTCCATGTGGGGAAGGGTTCAAGCTGTTAAAATGGTTACTCTCCCATGTTTTTTATATGCTCTAGGTATGCTTCTCTTCACATTCCCTTATCTACACTGAGACTTATAGACTCTAAAATAAAATCTTTCATATGGGGTTCAACAAAACCTCGTTTAGCCCTAGCGAAATTAAAAGCACATCACTCTAATGGAGGAATGAGTCTTCCATCAATTGAACATTATAATCTGGCATTACAGATCTCTCAACTATCATATATGTTACCGGGAATCTCTGATGTTCCACAATGGGTCCATATAGAACGACATCTCTTATCTTCAGATCCATGCATTTCCGCATTATATGGTATTAAAATCGGTTGTCAGAAACCTAAAAACCCAATTTTATCAGCAATGCTCAAGTCCTGGCAACGAGCACACCGAGTACTAGCCTTAAATCCAAACATTCATGAAAAAGCACCCATATGGAACAATACCAGTATTCGTATTAATAGGAAAGTATTATCCTGGCCATTATGGAGATTGTCAGGTATTCAAACACTAGATCAAATTTTCCACAATGGTGATTTTAAATCATTCACACAATTAAGAGAAGAATTTGATATTCCAATGCATCAGTCTTTGAAATATATTCAGCTTAAACAATGTTTGAAAAAACACCTAGATTTATCTTCTTCAGTACTTCAAACCTCAAAAATAGTATCATATTTAAATATTTGGGGCAAACATAAAGAAGTAATATCTGGCCTCCTCAAAATGTTTACAATGCACCTTCACTCTCAACCCTTATCACAGGCGCTACAACTCAAATGGCAGACTCGGCTTTCAATATCTTACACTACTGGGGAATGGGAGGAATTGTTGGAAAATTTAGACAAAGGTACTCGTGAAGCTAGACTAAAATTCTGTCTCTTTAAAATCCTTCATGAGTGGCATTGGTCTCCTGCAAAACTACAGAAGGCTGGTTTACTCTCACATGCTAATTGCTGGAGATGCTCTAACACCAATTGTGACTCAACACACATTATATGTGATTGCCCAATGGTACAATCTTTCTGGACATATGTGGGTAGAATCTTGCGCTCTTCAATGCCTTTACATCTCCCGCTTACATCTGCTAATATTCTTCTTCATGATTTACGACTCTCCCCAAAACTCTCCAAACCCCAATGTCGTCTCTTTCATACAGCATTGGCTACAGCAAAAATATGTATCTTACGTCATTGGAAATCCCCATCTCCTCCTTCACAAGAAGAATGGTTGACAACGATGATACACACAGCATCACACGAAAGAGTAATTTACAACATTCAGAATCAAACTGACATATTTCTTCAGGTTTGGTCGCCTTTCTTGAATATGAATAGTGGTATTGATATTGATGTTAGTACCCCCAATGCTGCTATTCTTATCTCTTCGTCCAACATGTTTTTTTTTGTTTTTTTTTACCTCTTCCTCTTTCCCCCGGGTACCTTATCTTATCTTATCTGTTCTTATATTATGTTTTCTTCTGTTATTTAATCTTTTCCACTTGTTCTTTTTCTTTCTCTTTCCTTTACCTGCCTCCATTATCTAATTATCTAAATTTTTTTCTACTTATTGCAGCATTTATCCAATTATTTACCTATATATATGTATTCTATCTATTAACAAATAGTATCCATCACATATGCTTCTTTCTTATTTTACAAAATTTCAGCTCTGGTCCCAAGCCTCCACATTTGCATGTTCCGTCTGGATGTAACATTTCTGCGCTTGTTTTCATGGGTTAATGCCAATTCAGTACTCTTAGGATTTCACACCTAAGCCCACATGGTTAGGGCAAGGTTTCCAGATACGGGCTGCCATGCAGCACTTACCCAGGAGCTTATTATACTCCTGGTACAGATTTTTTCTTGCTCAGATATTCCAGGTCATGCATCCGACTGTTCCAGGCCTTGGTACCTGAGTGATCTCTCTGGTGAATTCCCACGATCAAGAGGGTGCTGTGCTGAGCTCACATTTAAGCTCCCGGCTATTGCCTGGATTTTCTCTTTTCTCGCCCTGGCCCATTTGTAAGCTACTGTGCCGGATCTCCTCACTACACCAATGTGAGACCTTCTGCACTCCCCTCGGGTCTCATGGCGTTTCCAGAATCTTAACAGAGACATTTGGGCCTGACTGCTCCACGCTGTTGTTCCGATCTCCATTCTAATTGCCTGACTCATTGGCGTGCAGGAGCTTGGCAAGGACAATAACGCTTTTAGGCCTTGCCTTCTTCCCGATCCCACTCTCTTTGCCACTTCTTAAGGTGAGAACTTCTGTCCCATACACATTGGGGTGTGGGATCATTGCTTGCATAGGCCTTTAACATCGGCTCTATGTGACATGTCCCCATAATCCCTATTGAATTTTTCAACCCACAAATAGAAGAGAAAGCTTTTGTTTTTTGTGCTCCTAGGTGGGTATACCATTTTAGGGAGCTGCTCCAACCAGAGGCCCATAGGTATTTATATTCTTTTACAACCTCTAGTTTTATTTGTTGTCCTAAAAACCAGTTAACAGTTTTGTCTCTCTTACCAAAACACAAAATCTTTGTTTATGTCACATATTTACAAATTCAAAAACTTTGCTCTACAGCAGTTCTTCTAAAAACATTTAACTTCTTTGAGCCCTAGTTCCGTTTGGTCAAGTATCACAAGGTCATCTGCACATAGAAGACTTGATACTTTCCCCTGCCACCTATTCTGGGGCTTGCACTTCTTTCCACTTCTAGTGCGGCCGCGTGTCGGGGCCAGGAATATGGCGACAGACAGGGGCCAAGACACAGTCCACTGTTCTTAGCCCATTCCTATGGCTATTTTCTGTGTCAGTGACCCTTGTGTGTCCTTGCACTGCTTGGGCCCAGTTCCTCTATGTAGTTCTTTAGGATGGCCAGTAGTCATTCGGGTACATCACACTTTATCAGGCACTCCCACAAGCTCTTACGATCCACTGACTGCTAAGGCTGCCCGAAAATCAACAAAGCAACAATACAGTTTCCTTGCTTCTATTGATTTCTGAGGCGAGTGCCCAGAGGGCAAAGCAGTGGTCCATGGTGGAATGACCTTCTTTGAATCCCCCCCTGCTCCCACTGGTACCACTGACTTCTGGTCCACCCAGTCTTTAACTTACATATTATTATTTTGCGAAGATCTTTTCCCCAATGTCTATCAGATTAATTAATCTGTAGTTCTTAGGGGCATGCATATCACCCCTTCTTGTGTATAGGCCTACTCATTGCACCCTTCCATATTATTGGGGAGCTTCCTCTCAGTATCTAAAATAACTTGAAACATCTTGGGAAAAATTCTGCCCACCATAGTCTTTCTAATCTGGGTTTTAATTAACTGGGCAGGAGGCTGTCTGGACCACAGCTGCCCTAGTTAACTTCAGCTAGAGATTTTAGCGTATTTTTCACTTCTGGTGAACCGGTAAAAGTCGTGGGTTTTAAATCCGCTACTAGACCGCTCCAATCTGGCAGCAACACCCTCCTCCGGTTCTCTCCATGGGCCATATAGTTCCAGCAGATATTCCTCCCATGCTGCCTCTTCTACCACACAGTTCATTGCGCCGCGTCCGGGCGGTCCGCCGGCTGATTGAACCAGGTTCCAAATCTGGCGTATATTCTTTTGCTTCACGTATTGGCTCAAGCAACCTTGTCCAGCAGCCTTCTTTATAGACTCTTTTGCCTTCCTAATTAACATATTATATTCCTTTAGTTTTATGAGCTTATTGACCCTATCCTGTCCATATAATTTAAGCCATAAGGCCACGTGGCAACTCTCCTGATTCCCTCTTCTTTTTCAAAATTCCTTTGAGAACCACCTTCTTTGTCTCCCGGCCTTTTTAGATTCTTTTTTAGCATTTAATTTATCTTTCCTCAAACCACTCACACAGACTTGGTACCACTTCTCTTCAATTTTTCCCACATACCAATCCAAGCACTGACCAGTTACTGTGCCCAGATTTGGTTCTGGCTGGAAATAGTTATACACTAGCCGCAGCTATTAATTCTTCTGTTAGCCGCGTTGTAATCCGCCTGGGATATCCTACTTGTTGTTCAATGACTTTTGTTACTGGGATTCAGATGAACATCTAGGAGATCTAGTCTCTGTACGGGTTGTGGCTCACTCTTCTTCTGTTTGTAATCCCAAACCCTTTAATTAAATCAAAATTCCAGAGTGACATAAAGACATAATCTATTGGGCAGTTTTGTGAACCTAATTTAAAAGTTTTCTTCGCTGGGCAATCTCGGGTTGTCTTCCATTTAGGCAAAAGAGGCTTTTGAGCTCCTCTAGATAGTTTCCTCTCAGCTGAATATCATTAGTTGTGGGACATGACCCATCTGGGTAAGCTGCTTAGAGCTAGGACTAGGTAAGCCTCCAGTAATTCTAGCAAAACCAGCAACCTACTTTCTTTGGGTTCAGTTTATGGTTAAAGTCCCCCACTAATACAATCAAATCCATGCTCGTACTTTTCATACATATTAAGTCCATATCTTCTTTTAAAATAACCCATTTCTCATGGTGCATATTCTCTCTGTAACTAGCCCATTGCATATGTAAACATTTGGGAAGAAAGCATCAATGTTGTGTTCATTTAATGTCAGTAGAATCTAGATAATGTTGGACCCCACATGCAAGCAACCATTTACATTTTACAGTTAATTCGGTTACCTTCTTCTTACCATTTTAGTTGACACAACAGTGTCATCATTCCTTCGCTGGACGCCCAAACCTTTGTTTCTTTGCCGAGCGATTAAACTGGCGGAAGCCATCGAACGTTGGGGTCTTGGCTTGCACAGCCAGGTTTCCTGGATAAGCAGATGATCCCGGTAACTTTTCCTAATTCCTTATATTGTCTTGTTTAGATTGATCTCCCGAGGCCATTTATGTTCCAGGAAACTATTCTTATGCCGTGCGGCGTACTCCTCTTTGCTCTGCATATTCGACGTCGGCCCAGGGAATCCTTCACCAGGCATCTCAGTAAACCTATTTGAGGGGCTCGCGTACAACCCCCTGACTCCAGTTTCCTGCACCAATTTTCCACGCCTGAATTATTTGGTAACCATTTTAAGGTTACCTCTGCCTACTCCCTTCCTCTCTTCTTCTTGGTCAAGACACATTCCGCTTGCCTGTCTTTTCTTAATCCCGCAAGTGGCACCCTAAAAATCCTTTTCCTTGCAGCTCTTTACCTTTCTACATCTATTTCTATTTCCCCACCTCCTCTTCTCTGGTATTATCCGTATCCCTTCCTTAAGTGTACTCTCACTCTCTGCTTTTTTCAATCATAATCTTTACCAAATCTGAGTACACCAATACCCTGGTCACCTCCCTTTCCTTCCTTCTTATTTTGCTTAAACTCCCACTTGCCTTAAGTCATTTGTCCCTAAACCTTTCAAATTTGGGCACAGACACAAACGCTGGCAGAAGTTGTGTGACTCATTTAGCGGCAGCCTCTCTCCTTATCTTCTTACCACCTTTACCTGTTGGGATTGGTCTCAAAGTATAGCCACTTATTCCCTTTACCTCCTCCTTCCTCTACCTTACCTTTCAGTGACAAGATGTTGTGCCATATGTGCCATGTGTAGGCTTTGGATTATTAGGCACTCCAATTCCTGCATCCCGTATATTGCCGGGTTGGAACCTTCCATCGCGGCCGTGGCCCGCATGAGGACCAAGGCAGCATTTGTGGCTCAGTTTGATGGTATATACCTTACTTGTTTTCTCCTGCATACTTCTGCTACTATCTAATTGCGCATTTTTATCTTGCTTCTTTTGGGGTATTCCTCTCGTTATTCCCCCACAGGCTAGGGTGGCTTCCAACACTTCTGTACCTTATCCCCAGTTCCCGCCTCTGCTACCCTGGATCTTTTCACTTCGTATTACTACACTCTCTTGGTGGCTTCCTTCCTACTCGTCCCGCTCGGTTAACTAGCCTCCAAATCTGAAGAGACCCCGCCTCTTCTTAACACTCTCATTGTGCCATGGAATATAAACCTCGTGTAAGCTTCCTTAGGTGAGCCGCGACTGTTACGGCCAGTTCCTCTACAAGGGGCTGCAGGTCTGGGTCAGGGACTGGTCTTATCATAGATGGCACTTGACATCTAATCCCCTGTAACTCCACCCTCTCTCTATTTTAGCTAGATGCTCTTTGTACTTTTTAGAATATCATTGTTTGACAACGTAATCTCTAGTAGCTCCTCGTAGTGTCCTCTGTAATAACAATAACATAAGGTCCAACATTGGGGAGGCAGGGGTAGCAGAGAGTTCCAAATTTGACCCTGGGGTTAAGTTCAGATCCTCACTCTGTTCTGTCGCTTTCTTTTCTGGATTGGTCGAGCTGATTTTGACTTCCTCTTACCTTTCGGCCTTAGCTCTCTCTCCAGGTGTTCCCTCTCTCCTTCACCCCTATATATCCTCATTTGGGAAATCAAACAGTCCTGTGATCCTATCTCCGGATCATGAGCAAACAGTCCACATGGAGAAGAGGATAACCGTGGTGACAACAAGCCCTTTTAATCCAATAAGAGCTGTAGTAGAGGCTGGGATTGGGCCGAGAGTTGCACTCAATTATATTTTCCCCAAGGGTAATGAGGTGTTCCCAATCACCCTCCCACTCCCACTTCCTCTGTCTCTGCGTAGCGGCCTCTATTATCTCTATATCGGGGCCTTTGCTGGTGAGTAGCACTCTTTTTTAAAATGTTTCCCTGGGCACAAATTCTTTGTAGCGAACCTGGAGGCAGCATCACCCCCGTCTTTTTGCTTGTGTCACACACTTCTCTGACTTTTCTTTATTCCCTTCACTGGTCTCAGCTCTGGGCTCCCTCCACTTTCTCCAGAGGTTCTCAAATCCACTGAGATCTCTCTTGACCTCAGTTTATGTTCCAGGGTACTTGAGCTTCCATCCTGGGGGCCATCTCACTAACGCCCGGCTCTGGGCTAACAATCTCTTCAGTACTTCCCAGATTGGATCCCTACTCACCCTTTAAAAAGTTTCAAGGGGGCCACAGCCAGCAATCTAACAAACAATCCATCGGGCAGTCCGTCTGCTAGTTCCTGTAGGGTTAAGTGTCAAACGGTTCTTAGACTCCAGCAGGGCACTTACCCTGCTGTGCAAGCCGGGCGTGTCGCTTCGGCGCGTGCCCGTGCCCGTACTCCGTGTCTGTTAAAGTTACTTTTCCGCCTGGGCCGCCAGATAATTGCTTATGCCTTTATTGGCCGAACGCTCTGGCACCAGCCTCGGGCTCACAGGCTTGAACTCTTGCGCTGAGCCGCAAAGCCGTCCGGCCACTGGGTGATTTCTTCAGGCCTCCTACTCTTAGATCAGAAAGGGCACTTTCAGTCTGCTCCAGCCGTCGCTCTGCTCC
>CAWUFW010009156.1:600000-811598 GCA_963921515.1 Calotriton arnoldi
AAGCTCCAAAAAAAAAACCACAATTCAAACCACAAGCCCAACACGATGTAGGGTGTGGGTACATGCTTCAGGGTCCCACATAAGGGTAGTAAGTGCTACACAAATGCTACACCACAATGCAATCCATTAGACTCTCTATTTACCAGTGTGGTCATAGTCTGTTGCAAAAACATATTTGATAACAATTGCTATTGTTATTTGCACCAGTATGTTTTTGCATATTTTATTTTCACAATGCCCTAAGTGCCCCACTGAATCTAAATATTACAAACTGCAGGTTTGAAATTTATGCCTGTATCCAGGGTCCCACAAACCTTAAAATGTCTTAATGGTGAAAGATGAAAGAAGATAAAGTCCAGTTTATAAAGCAGAAATAAAATATTGGTCCATAACTACAATAGTGTTGAGGAAAAACAATTATGTCAATAGCAATAACCTGAAAAAAATAAATGCCAGTGGAATGTATCAGCATGGCTTTATTCAAGACAGAGCAGTGATCAGGCATTCTCGTGAATGTAGGTTTGTTGATATTCTGGTTACAAGTTGGCTAATGTGAGCTAAGTTAATGTTAGGCATTCATGTTTCTATCAAACTCACCACTCCCCTGCATTGGTGATCTGAAAGCTCTGTATTTTAAAGGATTCACTGAGTCAGATGGGCTGTGACAGAGCTCATGGGTGAGTGGGATTGAAAAGATGAAATGGTCTGACTCTGGTCAACTGATGGGCATTTTAAAGTTATTGTTCAATAGACTTTACCACTCGCAATTTTGGACAGTATGTAGATAATGCTCACAATAAATTTGCTGTTGGAGATTTGCAGACTGTGTGCATGATTCACAGATATTTTGTGGTAGGTTGGTGTGACTTAGCACTCTCCTAGCCAAATACAGTGTGGAATCAAGAACCATTTTAATTTTTATTCGATTGATACAATATATTTTATTTGTTCATGGTAATTCTGTTTGGGTTGTGGGTTATATTGGTTGTTAAGGGTAAGTAGGTTTTGAAATATACACATTTATAAAATTAGTTTTTGGGGGTAAATAATTATTTTCTGGAGTTGTGAATTAGAATGGGGAATTGGGTGTATTATTCTCTTTCAATTGCGTGGTAAATTTTGGGGTTCATATTTTATGGGATGCTGATTTTTTATTATGTTTATATGTGGTTTATATTGGGGGCTTGGTGAGTAGTATTTTAGATTTTCAGGAATTTGTAATTTGGTTGATTTATCACTGTTCTGAGTTATAACCTGAATTGGGTGAGTGGTTTATTATTTGGGTTGGAATTGTAAATTTTGGGGGTCTATTTTATGGGGTGAAGTTGTATTTTCTTTTTTGCATTATGCTATTTCTTTAAGGGTCTTGGTGTATTTCAGAGGTTTGGGTGGATACTGGTCTTATTGCAAAAATTAATTAAGCTAATGTTTATGGAGAGGTTCATGTTTATAATTGGGGTTATGGATTAAAATAGAGAATAGGGTGGGTAGTATGTCTTGAGGTGTTTAATGCACTTTTAATACTTGGGGGTGTGGTGGATAATATGTTTACAGTAATTTCACATTATGTTAATTTTGTAATAATAAGTTTCTCTAATATTTGTGCGATTACACTTAGGTAAATAAGCCTCCTCCTCCAAGATGCCTTCAGTTTTTAGAATGCTTGTGTGACTGAAGTTAGAATAGTGAATTAACCCCCCCAATATTCATGTACGTTCCCTACTGGCTATGGCACTGGAGTTAGAATAGTAAATCAGTCCCCTATATTTGATGCACTTTCCGCAGTGTTGGTTTTGGGGATCTAGAATTAGAATAGCATGTCAGTCCCTGAAATTGATACAGTTGTCACAATGAGTGTTGGTTAATCTGCCTTTCAGTTGTTAATCACTTTCCCCAGTTCTTCTGGGATTGGATTTAGTATT
Source organism: Calotriton arnoldi (assembly GCA_963921515.1). NCBI lineage: Eukaryota > Metazoa > Chordata > Amphibia > Caudata > Salamandridae > Calotriton > Calotriton arnoldi. Next base: position 601,923 of record CAWUFW010009156.1, read on the forward strand.
GTAAATCAGCACCCTTTAATTTTTGTTCCGTTATATAGATTTGTGGACTCTTATTTTCCTTAACATTTGGCACTGAAAGAGGGTCACTCTGCTTTAATACTTGAAAGCTAACAATTATAATAACTTCAAATGTTTTAATGTCAGGTACACACTTTTTAAGGTAAAACATTATTGCAATTTGTCACAATTTTTATAATTGTATTTTATTGCCTATTAAACAATGCATTCTTACATTTGAATTGTTTAACTACAAAAAAATGATAGTTTCACAAAGAGAGCATATTCACTCATTAAGTAATGTCTATTATATATTTAGTAAATATGTACTGCACAGAAAAAACTACAATTCAAAAATGTTTTTGTGAGTAAAAACGTGAGGAAGTAAAGACAAAAGATGTGATAATAAGCTTAATGATTACATTTTTTCATTTTTGCATAGTAAACATTATTTTAAATTTTTTATGTAAAAAAAGGGAAAAGTGTTTTACCTTACATTGAAATATATATCTACATATATCTATTTCTATATATAGATATCTCTCTCTGTCTCAATAGATAGATAGATAGATAGATAGATAGATAGATAGATAGATAGATAGATAGATAGATGTATCTATAGCATGTTATCAAGGTCGTCATGTGCGAAACACATCTTTGTTTGCTTTTGGATTATCCACAAAAATAAACATTTTTGCTGGATTTCTGCTGGTTTGAGTTATATATACCATCCAAACCAACCTTGAAGGAATAAAAGCAACCCGTGACACGTGTTTCGCTATCATTATAGTTCTCCAGAGAGGTTTAGCTTTGTTTAGACACAAGGGAGCACCCAATAATAGTCAAAATAATACCCTTTCAGGCTTACAGTGTCGCATAAATTATGCAAAAAAGAAGCAGAGAACTCTTGGTTGTTCCTAAGTTTAGGTAGAGAGCAGCTCCTGTATAGAGCACCCTACAAAAGCAGCGACACTCTGAATTTGCTCACCTCAAATGTCTGCTATTCTATCAAAGTTTTTAAACATAGGATTAGCACATTGCCATCCACGCCGAGATAGAAAGGTACAGAGTCTTTTGCCATTTCTGCATAGAAGTCTTTAAGCATGGGATTAGTACAATACCAACCACGGCGACCTGTAAAATGATAAAAGCCTTTTACCACTCCAGGCACTGTATCACATATATATATTTATACACACACATATATAGCATGCTTGCCATGCACTGCTAATTATCCCACATATTACACCGCTCATGACATCTTCTATGATATCATTGATAATATCACCGCAACATTTGCAATTAATATATTGATAAAAAAGACTGTGCATGCGGAGTGCGAGTTATAGTTACATTAGTTCATGAGTTATGATTACCAGAACTAACTATAACTGGTCAGTTTCAATGGTTTTGTTAATTTAAATTGTCACCTAACTATAGCATTACGTTAATCTTAGTTTTTTTCAGAGTATATATATATATATATATATATATATATATATATATATATATATATATATATATATATATATATATATATATTCACTGAACAAACCATAGGTTTCAGGGACGTTATAGTTAGAAATTAGCATTTAAAACTTTGAAATTCACTGAAAAAACCATAGGTTTCAGGCATGTTATAGTTAGAAATTAGCATTTAAAAAACCTTAGAAATTCACTGAAAATACCATAGGTTTCAGGGATGTTATAGTTAGTTGGACATTTCACTCGTACAAAACCAGAGAAATTCGGCCGTTAGACTTAGTAGAGCTAACTATAACTCGCGCCCCCGCAATGCACTGCTGATGACGTCACATATTACATCACTCATGACATGGTCAGTGACATCACTGATGACATCTCAAATGATATCACTGATATTACTCCTGGCCCCGGGGACCCCAACCCCCGGGACCGGCCCTTTTCGTTGGGGACCATGTGGGGAGCCCCAATGCCCCAATGGTCCGGCCGGCTCCCTGCCTCCTGCGGGAGCCATTTTATTATATTTCCGGGGAGGGAGGCCACGTGGCCCCCCTCCCCTGGGCCATTTCTGGCCCCGGGGCCTGCCCTTTTTTAAAATTTTAATTAACGTGGTGGGGCTGCGTGGCCCCCATCCCGGGCCACTCCTGGCCCGGGGACCCCATCCCCCGGGGCCGGCCATTTTCATTGGGGACCGTGGTGGGAGACCCAATGCCCCCACGGTCCCGCCGGCTCCCCGCCTCCTGTGGGAGCCGGCATTGCTTTTGAGCAAGGGGAGCTGCTGACATGCAGCTCCTCTTGCTCAAAAGCAATCCTGCTTTGCTTCATTGAAGCGAGAGCAGGATTTCCTGCTCTCACTTCAATGAAGCAAAGCAGAGTTTGCTATGGCAGGGCGGGAGCCGTGCTAGCGCCCTGTCATAGCAAACGGCAATGTCCCGGGGGTGGGCACCCCGGGACATTGCAGGAGCCGGCCCTGGGGGGTGGCGGTCCCCAGGGCCATCAAGGGCTCCAGGAGGGGGGCCGCGTGGCCCCCTCCCTTAATTTGCAAAGCCCCGGTGAGGTGGTGGTCCCCGGGGGTCCGGTACGGAACCCCGCATTCAAATAAGTCTGTGCCCTGGGGAGGTGGTGGTCCCCGGGGCGTGTAGGGGGGGCTCTTGCCCCCCAAACATCTTTTAAATAAATAGAGCCCCGGGGAGGTGGCGGTCCCCGGGGCTGCGGGGGGGCTGCATCCCCCCGCATCCAATTAAAAAAGCCCCGGGGAGGTGGCGGTCCCCGGGGCAGCATGGGGGGGTTGGGACCCCCCACGCATTCATTTTAAAAGAAGCCCCGGGGAGGTGGAGATCCCCGGGGCTGCGGGGGGGCTACATGCCCCCCGCACATAATTAGCATAGCACCGGGGAGGTGGCAGTCCCCGGGGCTGCGGGGGCCCCCGCGGGCCCCGTGTTTTCATTTTGGCATTGCCCCCGGGACCTGGCCCACCCGGGGGCCTCATTAAAATGAAGCACTTCATCTTTAAAACTTTTCAGTGGGATTCGTGACCCCAACGTGAATTCTGCCGTTTTAAAAAATAAAATGCTTTTTGGCCCTGGGGGTCCTTGTGGGACCCCCTGAGCAGGCCTAGGGGTCAGGGTGTTTCTACCCTGCCCCTTTTCTTCTTTTAACCTCTTTTTCACTGTTTTCTTGTGACTCGGTTCTACCGAAGTCACAAGATGGCTGCTAACACTTCCTGGTTTGGAGTGTTGGCAGCCAATCAGAGTGAAGCTCATGCCCAGGAGGGTTCGCGAACCCTCCTCGGTGCTCAGATATCGATATTTTTCTTTTTGCTAATATCTCAAGAACTACTGAACGGATTTACACCATTTAACAAAAAGGGCTCTTTCTGAACCAAGACCTACCTTTTTACCAAATTTGGTGTAATTCCGTTCAGCAGTTCGGGCTGTAGCTTTGTCTAAAGTTTCCTATAGAAATTTACATGGGGAAAACGCGTTTTGGGACCCGCCTTTTTTCTCAGCCCCCGCTTGGCGAATCACCCCGAAAATTTCAAGACAGGAGCTGACCGGAGTGCCTCACTAGTTTACAAAAGTTTGCAAAGATTCGTCAAACAACGCCAAAGTTATTGGGAAATCAAAAAACGCTTTTTGAATAGAAACGAGGTCCTAACTATAACTACCTACTGGCGACCGCCAGTAGGTAATATGCCCGAAACGCGTCAAGCGGAGGAGTGTGAGGAATAAACCTACCTTTGGTGTCCGTTACTCTCTGTTCGCCGCATGGAAGTCTGAGAGTCTTTTGGTTCTGATATGTATATATATCTATATATCTCTCTCTCTCTCCATATATATATAGAGAGAGAGATATATATGTATGTGTATATATTGCAAAAGCCCTCCTCTCTGAAGTGAGAAGCACGCACGCCAGTAGTGCATATCTATCCAAAGTTTATTCGCTTCATCCAATATCCATTAGCAGCATGTAGAACAGAAAACACCCTACGCGGTTCAGCATGCCAGGCGCCTTGATGACGGGTGACATACTGTTATTCCCTCACAATTTTAAACCCACCAACAGTGACCAACATAAAAGAAGGCTTGCAAGGTTAGCAAGTTAAGACTTGTGTGTTGGCCATCTTAGCACATTGCTGGGGAATATATAAAGTAAATAACTAATTAAAAATATGTAAAATGCTTGCAGTTACGTACAATGCATAACAGAAATGGCGCATTTTCAATGTCTGACAGCTAGAATACTGAATAATCTTTTTAATTTAGTGCAAAACTATGCAAATATCTCCTATTATACATGAACTGACACTGCTGTCATGGCAAACATAGCAAAATCAATCATTGAGCAGAATACAGTCAAATAGCATTATGATAAATTCAATAATAATAAAAAATATTGCACAGTGAATACATATCATTCCGCCCCAGTGGGCTAATGTACATTTGAGACGTACAAGGTAGCAGGTTAAGGCTTATGTGTTGGTGTTGGAAAGTGGATTATTAGTAGGGGCAAATGTATATCTGCCACTGGCAATAAGGCCACTAACACAGTATAGGGCTCAGAATAGGTCTTAGAAAATTATTCTCATGCTCAACCCTTGGTAGCTTTGCTGCGAGCAGGCAGGCTTAACTTCAAAGATAGGCATGTAAACCATTTAAAACCACCAATTCAGTGAATAATTAAGACACAATGCAAACTAAAAATCCAACACCAATTTATAAAAAAGGAAATATTTTTATCTTTAAAATTACACCAAAACGACAAAAATCCAATGTAGGATACGCATTTTTTAAGATTTAGCACACATAGAAACCTATAGCGCCTTATCGGGACATCTGGTCGCGATAGACAGGGTCAAAGTCAAAGTTCCAGGCCGACTGCGATGGAGCCCTGGGCCGGTAGGTCTCGGTCAAAGTTTTTACCTTCTGACTTAGAAACTTTTCTGGAGATTTTCTTCTCGGGGTCTCTCGAAGCTCTCAGCCCGTCCGATTTGGTGAGGGTTTGCCGGATTGCCTTGCCACGAGCTCCTGGTCAAACTTATGGTAGTGCGACCTCCGGAGCATTCCAGCGGGACAAACCAAGGATCCAGGCCGACACGCTGTTGAAGGCAGGCGGCTTTGCTTTTGCGGTTTCTCCCTGTCACTTTTTCTTCGTTCGGCCTTAGAAACGTTTACGGAGCTTTTTCTCACGGGGTCCCTCGATGCTCTTCACCAGGCCGGATTCGGTCAGGGTTCGCCAGCCTCGGATTTCGACTACTCCTGATCAAACTCTGGAAGTAGGACCTACGGAGCTTTTTAGCGGGACAAACCTGGACTGCAGGCCGACTCGCGGTTGAAGGCAGGCGCCTTGGCTGGCCAGGTTGAGTCTGTCCCTTTATAGAGCTTTTTTTTAAAGTTGCTCCAAAGTTCTCCAAACTTCTGGAACTTCTTCCTGAAGTTCCCCAAAGGGTCCCAGAGTGTCTCAAACTTACTCCAAGGGTCTGGAATCTCCAAGATGGTCCTTGCAAGTTCAGGACTTCAGTTCCAACAATCCATTTGGACAAAACCCTTAGAAATCCACTGGTAGTTCTCCAGGTTGAGGATTCTTGGTGGTGATGTTCCAGGTGAGCTCTGTTAACCTGTAGCTTGCAGGGAGTCCATTCTTTAGCTCTTTTACCGCAAGGTAGTCCACAGGGCTGTAGTTCCAGATGGTGCAGAAGGTGCAGTCTTCAGAGTGCAGGCCTTAGTGATTGCGCATTAAACTTCTCAGCATGGCCCTTCTTGCTTCCTTAGGTTTCAAGCAGCAGATCTGAGAGGCTCTGCCCCTCTCAGATACTTATTCCAAGTTCTCTGGGTCAGGCAGGAGGTCTCTCCTGTCCAATGGGGTGTAGGGTTCCGCCCCAAGGTATGTCCACTTCCTGCAGAGTGTGGCACTATTTTGTCCTAGAGTGCACCAATTCTTCCAAATTCATAATGGCTGATTTTCCAGCAGGGAGAGAAGAGCTGGCTAAACACACCCCTAGGATGGCTAATCATCATAGTCTCTCCCCCTTGCATCAGCTCATTCCTTCCTTAAACCTATCATATGGCTGGGTTCAAAAGAGTATAGTTGTAAATGATACTAGTGTCTTCCCCTACCCTTGAAGTCCATTGTTCATGACTCCTCCCACTGCTCTGGCATACCGTGTAACAGAACACTGCCCTCGCAGCAGAGCTGGTCAACCCCAGGGGCTCTTTATCACCTCTTCAAGGAAGCTTGGCTAATCCACTTAACTCTGACCAATCAGGATAGACCACTAGAAGGCTGAATCTGAGCTTACAGAAAAAGAAAGTCTTATAACATCTTGTCTGTACATTTTAGGAGAAATTCAACAATATCATATTGTTGAGTTTATTATTACCATTCTGGGAAGTCTTTGAATGGCATTTTTAGCCTTCTCCTATCACGAGTTAGTAGTTAATACCTTCTTGCCATGTTAACCTATGTGGCAGGGGATTTACAATGGGAAAAATGACTTTGGCCATTTTTCCAGCATCAGGGCTTATAAAAATATATTTTATAAGTACTCTGCCTATATCCTCATGACCCCCACCCCTGGAACACTTAGGGGAGACTTTAGGGGTTCTGAATATGTAGAAATATTGCATATCCTCCGTCCAAAGTGCTTCTAGCACCAAAGTCGATTTTGGGCTGCACTTTATAACAATGTGGGGAGTGAAATGTGCAATTTCACTTAACCCAGGGCATATAAAACTCATTTTATAAGGGTCCACCTAATAGATACCTGGCCCCCCACCCCTGGGACACCTAGGGGGACCCTGGGGTACCTAATATGCCCAAACCTTGTAGGTTATCCATTTTTAAGTGCCCCAAACACCAAAGCCGAGTTTGGCCACAATTTACTTTTTAAAAGCAGTCCTGCAACACAGAGCTACTTTTAAACTGGCCTCAGGCTTCACCAGGGCACACATGCAAGTGCAGAAAGGGCTGCTGGCCTCTAAAGTGCGATGCCCTAATATGTACTAGGGACTGAGAGGAAGTTTCCATGCCCCTGCCCTATTATGTACTAGGGCCTTATAGGGTAGGTCATGCCAATCACAGGGGTACCCCAACCCATTGTGTACCCCTGTGTATGTAGGTGTTTTCACTGTATTCTAAGTGTCTCTTTCAGCATAGCACTGGCCCTGGGCCTGGTTAGGCAGAGCCCAGGGTCAGTCAGAGTCAGTTACCACCAGTACCAGTCAGCAAAAGTTGGGGGTGCCCAGGGCACAGGATGACTTTGCAACAGTAGGCCATCTTAGCACATTGTTGTGAACATATACAGTAAATACCGAAATCCAAAATATATCTTAAAAGATGCTCACAATTACTTACATCGCATAACGAAAATTGTGCATTTTCAGTGTCTGACAGCTAGAATACTGAATACTATTTTCAATTCAATGCAAATGTTTGCAAATGTCTCCAGTTATACACCAGCTAACAGTGCTGTTACTGTAAATATAGATCCAAAATCAATCACTGAGCAAAATATAATCAAATAATATTATCATAAATGCGATAGTGCTCAACAATAGTGCATTGTGAATACATATCATTCTGCTCTAGTGGGCAAACGCAAAAGTAAGGCACAGACAATTACTTCAGGTGGCAATTAAGTAACAAGTATGTCCAAAAAGGCATATATAATAAAACAAAACAGTATCTTAGCTTAAATGCCTCCCATATACAACAGGCTCAAATCTCTTGTGCTCCCTAACCCTGCAAGAAAAAACAAGAAGGAAGAAAAACCCTTAAAATTGAAGTTAAAAACTCAACATATTATTATGTACAAGAGATATTACTCAAAGGAGTTTATCAAAGCTAAATAAATGTCAGGACAGACACAAGATTGCCCAGTTAGCCCAGATAAATGTACATTTCCTCATCTGTATTTAAGCCATTAGAGAATTTAGTATTGAGTTTCAAGATGTACCTCAACTCAAGTTGTCTAAGAGGTGGTATTATATCCCCTCCTCTTTTGGTCACTGGAACTCTGTCGACCACAAAGAATTTTAACAGAGTGATGTCCCTATTGTGGAATGTATCAAAGTGGCAGGCCACTGGATATTGCTTGTCAGCATGTTTTATAGTCCTAGAGCAGGGGTCTTCAAACTGGGGGGCGGGCCCGCCTAGGGGGGCTTCAAGTGATCCCATGGGGGGCGCCAGGCTCTGGCCAAAAGAAGCATTATGCTGATAACAGTGCTTTATTTTCAATGGAAAAAAATAAGCAGCAGTAGGCCACTCTGTAATGGGCCATTACTAACATCTTTTGCCATTTATTTTTTAGCACCCATTTCTATTAATCACACTGTGGATACTTTTACACATTAGTAAGGTCTGCCTGACCAGAATAGTATATTTAGCAATTGTGCATTTGATTGCATTTTTAAAACAATAACAGAACTTAACTGCAATGTTTAAATAACTCTAGAAATATTTAAACATTGCCAGTTTAATATAATGATAGTGAAAATTTTTTAGGGGGGCCTCGATGATTAGTTTTTTTTCAATGGGGGGGCACGACATTAAGAAGTTTGAAAGCCACTGCCTTAGTGTGTTCCAATATCCGTTTTTTCAAAGGATGTTTTGTACTTCCAACGTAACTCATCCAGCTTAATACATTAACACAAAAGTCAGATGTGCAAGTGAAAAATTGATTTATGCTCTTTTACATACCTAATAGAGGGGATAGGTACTTAGCAATGTTAGACCTATGCTTAAAAGCTTTGCTTATTAAGCAATTAAAGAAGCCTTTAACAGCTTTGCCTATGGTCTTGAAGGTCTTCCCAATATCATTCTGGCGTAATCTATCCTTTAAGGTTACACCTCTTTGGAAGGTTGTTTCCGGGTCTTCATCTACAAATCCAGTCAAACTGCTCTCCACAAGCAATATAGGCTAATGTTTTCTTGGAATATTCCTCAATTCACCTGCCTTATCATTGTACGTGGTAATGAATCTGCTTTTGACAGCAGGCTGACTATCATGGTTTGCCCTAGGGACCGGTTGTTTTTCCCTCCGTACTTTTTGTATCCTTTGTAATGCAGAAGTTAAGGTAGCTTGTTTATAGCCCCTTGCTTTAAATCTAACCTAAGACTTTATTAGCAAGAAACTCTTTTAGACAATCTTGCATGTATTAATCACGAAGGGGAGTTTTAGGATAACTTTCTTCTCATTAAAATGATTAAGGGATCAGAAATTGAGCTTCAAGTTTTTCTAAAACGAGCAAAGCTTGAAAAAACTATATATATATATATATATATATAATTGAATTATATATCCGTGCTGATTAAGCAGGTTTTCTTAAAGAGTATATTATTTCAAGCTGCCATTTCTTCATGTCATTAAAGTAGTGTATATACTTCGGATTGGATATATCAAATAATATAATAGACAGAAAGAGAGAAAAAGTGCTTTATCAAGTTGGGGATTTCATCTTAAATCAATCGTGGAAGGTTTGGGCAGAGGCAGATTATTGATGAAAAGAATCCAAAACTTTGGTTACGTTTTGCTCATATAAGTAGCTTTTTAAAAATATACTGGAACGATGAATCATTTTGCCTATAAGATTGTTAAGCTAGTGGTCAAGAATACATTTTAGGGGGTTGGGAACTGATACAAGGTTTTAGGCGAAAATGTGAATTCTTCGATGATCTCCCAATTTTTTAAACAGAATTTGAAAAGCTACCAATTGTAGTATAATCCCAAGGGAACGGCATATGATTTCAACTATGGGTCACCAAGACTTGCGACCAGCTAATTTTAAAAGGATGTACCTTCTGTCAAGAGGGTTTGCATATAACACTCCTAGTGCTCTTACATAAGATAAATTCTTTTTCACTTGTTTTTTTTCACTTGTTCAGCACTGAATAATATGCTTGGGATAAGTCTTAAGCCTGAAGCATCTTTAGCATTGTTTGGATTTTCTATGATTTCGAGCGACCTTTCGTAATCGTACAGTATTTTATTTTTATTGGAATTTCTATTGCTCGTTTTCTTGTCCCACAGCCGTGGAAGTCTAAAGATACACCCTCTGAGGAGCATTGGTGTTCCAAAATGACTCCTAAGATTGTTTGACTCCCTACATGCTTTGAGCAATAATAGTTTAATAAAATCGTAGGCAACTTTGAAAGCTTTTTGTCAATATTCAGGGGAATAGCATTACGTGATTTTAGAAAGAAATTGTATCTTATTATGTGCTTTTTAATGTTTCATTGATTGTAGTGATGTCTTACTGTACTGCTGTAATGCACTTTATTTCACACTTATATTTGCAGTTTTTGCACTGTATTGCGCTTTTGTATTTAGACTACTAGTTTTGATTGTATTGCATTGAATTATTGCTCCAATGTTTAATGAAATATTTGGTCATTTTTGCGCTGCTCAATAAAAAACACAGTAAACATTGATAGTGCAAATAGAAGTAATACACTATTAATATCTTTTCTGTGCCAAATTTATGCACCTTCGGAGTATTGTGCATAGCATGTAGCGATCCTATTTAAATGTTACAGTCCTCTTTGGCGTCCTTGAAAATAATTAGCTGAGCAAGCCAAGTGAGATTGTTAAACGTGATTCCAAACATGACTCTGAGGGGCATATTCACAAGGACTGGCGATACCTATCGCAAACGCCAGTTAGCGGCAGTTTTTTTATCGCCGCCTAACCCTGAAAACTATCAATCAATCAATCAATCAATCAATCATGTCACTTATAAAGCGCACTACATACCCGCGAGGGTCTCAAGGCCCTGGGGGAAGAGGGGGGTGGTGCTGCTACTGATCGAAGAGCCAGGTCTTGAGGAGTCTTCTGAAGGCCAGTAGGTCTTGGGTCTGTCGGAGGTTGGTGGGGAGGGTGTTCCAGGTCTTGGCGGCGAGGTGGGAGAAGGATCTGCCGCCGGCGGTCGTTTTCCGGATGCGGGGGACTGTGGCGAGGGCGAGGCTGGTCGAACGGAGCTGGCGGGTGGGGGTGTAGAAGCTGAGTCGTCTGTTGAGGTAGGCTGGTCCGGAGTTGTGGAGTGCTTTGTGTGCGTGGGTGAGGAGCTTGAAGGTTATCCTCTTGTTGACAGGGAGCCAGTGCAGGTCTCTCAGGTGGGGTGTGATGTGGCTGCGCCGGGGGATGTCGAGGATAAGACGTGCAGAGGCGTTCTGGATGCGTTGCAGCCGTCTCAGGAGCTTAGCCGTCGTTCCTGCGTAGAGGGCGTTTCCGTAGTCCAGCCTGCTGGTGACGAGGGCCTGGGTGACTGTTTTTCTTGTTTCGGTGGGGATCCACTTGAAGATCCTGCGGAGCATTCGGAGGATGTTGAAGCAGGATGAGGAAACGGCATTGACCTGCTTAGTCATGGAGAGGGTGGGGTCGAGGATGACCCCTAGGTTGCGTACGTGGTCGGTGGGTGGCGGGGCTGTTCCCAGTGATGTTGGCCACCAGGAGTCGTCCCAGGCTGAAGGGTTGGAACCAAGGATGAGGACCTCCGTCTTGTCCGAGTTCAGCTTCAGGCGGCTGGTCCTCATCCATTCGGCGACGGCCTTCATTCCTTCGTGGAGGTGGGCTTTGGCGGTGTGAGGGTCTTTGGTGAGGGAGAGGATCAGCTGGGTGTCGTCGGCGTAGGGAGATGATGTTGAGGTTGTGCTGTCGGGCGACGTGGGCGAGGGGTGCCATGTAGATGTTGAACAGCGTTGGGCTGAGGGAGGAGCCTTGGGGTACGCCGCAGATGATCTTGGTGGCCTTGGATCGGAAGGGGCGAGGCGGACGCTTTGTGTTCTGCCGGAAAGGAAGGATGTGGTCCAGTCCAGGGCCTTCTCTTGGATCCCGGCGTCGTGAAGGCGTGTTCGTAGTGTGTGGTGGCAGACCGTGTCGAAGGCAGCTGATAGGTCCAGGAGGATGAGGGCTGCTGTTTCTCCGTTGTCTAGCAGGGTCCTGATGTCATCGGTGGCGGTGATGAGGGCGGTTTCGGTGCTGTGGTTGCTGCGGAAGCCGGACTGGGAAGGGTCCAGGATGTTGTTCTCCTCGAGGTAGCGGGTCAGTTGTTTGTTGACGATTTTCTCGGTGACCTTCGCGGGGAACGGGAGCAGAGAGATGGGTCGGAAGTTCTTGAGGTCCTTGGGGTCTGCCTTGGGTTTCTTGAGTAAGGCGGTGATCTCGGCGTGCTTCCAGCTTTCCGGGAAGGTTGCTGTCTCGAAGGAGATGTTGATTATTTTCCGGAGATGGGGCGCGATGGCTGTACTGGCTTTGTTGAAGATGTGGTGAGGGCACGGGTCTAGCGGTGAACCGGAGTGGATGGTGTTCATGATCTCGCTGGTGTCCTCGTCGTTGATGTTGGTCCAGGAGAGCAGGCGGTTGGTGGTTGTGGGGGCAGTGGTCTCGGTGGTTGCCGGGGCGGTCGTGGTGTTGAAGCTGTCGCCATGTTAGCCATGTTAGCGGCGTATTACCAAGCCATCGCTACATGACGATAGTATCAGGGAACGGCGATGAAAACTGCTGCTAACATTAGAGCGATGGCGATAGGAATTCCGGCGTTAGCGGGCGCAAACCAGCGATAGACCAATTAGCGGCAAAAAACTCACGTTAGTCAGCCCAACGTGAGCTTTCTTGCCTCTAATGCAAAAAATAGCCTATCAGTCAACCCCCAATAGAAAATAGGCATAAAAAACAATAACATGCAGAATGGAGCAGCCAGGGCCAAGTGCAGCACACATCAACAACCCCTGCAAGCCAGCCAACATCCAGGATGACCAGGATGTGAGCCTTTATGCCTCGCTGGACCTGCGTCTGAAGCCTGGATGCCTGGCTGGACCTGCGTCTGGAGTCTGGATGCCTTGCTGGGCCTGCGTCTGGAGCCTGGATGCCTTGCTGGACCTGCGCCTGGAGCCTGGATGCCTTGCTGGACCTGCGCCTGGAGCCTGGATGCCTTGCTGGACCTGCGTCTGGAGCCTGGATGCCTTGCTGGACCTGCGTCTGGAGCCTGGATGCCTTGCTGGACCTGAGTCTGGAGCCTGGAGTGGGATGTGGATGAGCTGTGAAGTCGATGAGCCGCGGCGGTAGACATTGAGGTGCGACGATCGTCGTACCTGGTGGTGAAGTCTGGCAGGTCGCATGGAGACACGTTGCTGACCTGTGTGAGAAGACCGACTTGCGCCCATTGGAGCTGTTAATATTAGAGGCGCTCCTGCGCACCTACGTAGTGAGGTCTGCGTCGCATACTACGATCCACCACTACACCGGGGTGCATGGAGGGGATTACAAACGGTGGGTGCCGTCTCCCTACATCACAGGCCGGTTGATGTTGTGCTGGCCGTACGCTGTGGAGGGTGAGGCCCCTGTGCTATGCCGAACTTGTGTGGCGTGAGCACTGCAACTTCACGCCTAAGGGGGCCCTGCTGCATCAACTGCAAAGGGAGGTCCACCAGCGAACTAGGTGGCGACTGCTGTACCCAGCCTAGTGAAATCACACCTGGCTGAGGCTCCTGCTGGATGAGTCACAGATTTGGAGAGAGTGCAGTGGATTGCGCCACGGTGTCAATGTCCATCAATCAATCAATCAATCAGGGGTTTATAGAGCACGCTACTCACCCGTGAGGGTCTCAAGGCGCTGGGGAGGGGGTGGGTGCAGCTCCAGATCATTCGAAGAGCCAGGTTTTGAGGCTCTTCCTGACGTTGTGCAGGGTGGGGGAGCGTCTGATGTTGACTGGGAGCTCGTTCGAGGTCTTAGCTGCGAGGTAGGAGAAGGCCCTTCCGCCTGCTCTGGTTCTGCGGATGCGTGGGGTCTCTGCCAGGGCCAGGTCGGTGGAGCGGAGGTTCCTTTTGGGTACGTGGAAGGAGACTCTTTTGTTGAGGTATTTGGGTCCGATGTTGTGGAGGGATTTGTAGGCGTGGGTGAGTAGCTTGAATGTTACTCTCTTCTTGATGGGGAGCCAGTGTAGGTCTCGTAGGTGCTGGGTCATATGCTTGTGTCGTGGGGTTCCGAGGACGAGTCTGGCTGCGGTGTTCTGGATTGTTTGGAGCTTGTGTAGCAGGGTTTTGTTGATTCCTGCGTAGAGGGCATTACCGTAGTCCAGTCTGCTGGTTATGAGTCCGTGGGTGACGGTCTATTTGCATTCGGGGGGATCCACTTGAAGGGCTTGCGGAGGATGCGGAGGGAGTTGAAGCAGGTGGAGGCAACGGCGATGTCCTGGCGGGTCATGGATAGGGAGGAGTCTAGAATGATGCTGAGGTTCCGAATGTGTTCCATCGGGGAGGGTGGGTTGCCGAGCACAGGGGGCCACCAGGAGCTGTCCCATGCAGAAGGGGAGGGTCAGAGGACGAGGACCTCAGTCTTCTCCGAGTTCAGTTTTAGGCAGCTGTCGTTCATCCATGCTGCAACGTCTTTCAGTCCTTCTTGGAAGCTGAGTCTGGTGTATTTGTGGTTCTTCGTGAGAGAGAGGATGAGCTGGGTGTCGTCGGCGTAAGATACTATGCTGAGCCCTTGCTGTCTGACATTGGCGGCGAGGGGGGCCATGTAGATGTTGAAGTGCGTGGGGCTGAGCGAGGAACCTTGGGGTACTCCACAGTTGATCTCTGTATGTTCGTAGAGGAAGGGGGGGAGTCTGATCCTTTGGATTCTGCCGGAGAGAAAGGAGTGAATCCAGTCGAGGGCGGTTCCTTGTATACCGGCGTCGCAGAGTCTGGCTGCGAGAGTGCGGTGTGAGACGGTGTCGAAGGCTGCAGAGAGGTCCAGTAGGATGAGGGCTGCAGTGTGGCCCTGGTCGAGTAGCATGTGGAAGTATTCGGTGGCGGCAAGGAGGCCGGTCTCGGTGCTGTGGTTGCTGCGAAATCCGGACTGGGAGGAGTCGAGGATGGCGTACTCTTAGATGAAGGTGGTCAGCTGGGCGTTGATGAATCACTCGGTGACTTTGGCTGCGAAGGGAAGGAGAGAGATGGGCCGGTAGTGTTTCAGGTCCGTCGGGTCGGCTGAGGGTTTCTTGAGGCGGGGCTTGACCTCTGCCCGCTTCAAGTCATCGGGGAAGATGCCGGATATGAGGGAGGCGTTGATGGTCCGGCCTAGTTCGGGTGCTATGGCGGCTCTGTGGTAGATGTGCGGCAGGCAGGGGTCCGTGGGGGCTCCTGAGTGGGTGTTCTTCATGGTCTTGGAGGTGTCTGCGGTAGTAGCGGTTTTCCAGGTGGTGATGGTCGGTTGGTTGTCGGTGGTGGGGAGGGGGTGGTGACCGGAGTATGTTCACTGAAGTTGTCGTAGAGGGCCCTGATCTTTAGGTCGAAGTAGGAGCTGAGCCTGTTGCAGAGGTCCTGGGGAGGTGTGATGTCTATCGCTTCGCTGGGGGGTTTGGTGACTTGCTGTATGATGCTGAAGAGTTCTTTGTGTTACTAGTGTTGGTGTGGATTTTGTTCTTGATGAAGGTCCGCTTGGTGGCTCTTATGCGCTGGTGGTATTCATTCATGGCGTTCCTGTAGTTCTTCTGGTCTTCGGTAGTTTTCCTGTTCCGCCATAGTTTCTCGAGGCGTTTGCAGGAGGGCCTGGCTTCTTGGAGTTCGGTGGTGAACCAGGCGGCCTTCAGGGGGCATTGTTTGACGGGGTGGCGGAGGGGTGCGAGCTGGTCAGCGCAGCTGGAGATCCAGCGGTGTAGTTCTTTGGCTGCGGAGTTGGCATCGGTCGAGGCGGAGGGGCGGTCATGGAGGAGGGTGGTGTTGAGGTGTTTCTCTGTGATCTTGCTCCAGTTCCTTCGAGGTGGGCGTGGGGCGGGTTTGGGTGCGGTGGTGGTGTTGAAGGCGAAGTCTACGCAGTGGTGGTCTGTCCAGAGGGGCTCTGTGGTGTGGCTGAAGTGGATGTTTGTCCCTCCTGCGAAGATGTGGTCGAGGGTGTGTCCGGCTCTGTGGGTAGGGGTGTTGACGAGCTGCTTCAGTCCGAGGTTGGCGAGGTTGGCGAGGTTGTCAAGGAGGGTGGTGTTCGGCGTAGATCTTTGGCAGTTGTTGTTTCTTCTGGGGTTGAGTGCGAGGAGCGTAGTGGAGTTGTAACGGTGGAAGGTCGTAGATCCAGGGTTCCTGGCGCCGGCTGCGGTTGGCTCGTGGAGGGGTGCTGACGGGCTTGCCTTTGGTGCACCTTTGGCGCACCAGCGGCGCACATGCGCAGTGGACGGCATTAAATAGGGGCAGGGGGAGGGAGGCACAGCTGGGAGGCAGGAGCGGGAATCTGCTGGGGAGGGGCCGCGGGGGCAGCAGCGGCAGGTGGGGAAGCGGGAAAAAACGGGCAGAGAGGGCAGAACGGCACAATAACAAACAAAGGCAAAATAAGTGAAAAGAGAACAAAAAGCACAAAAGAATAAAAGCACAATGAGGAAAGGCAGTTAGAGAGACAACGGGGCTAAAACAAGAAGGGCGCAACCTAGGCAGGAGCCGAGGCACCAACCACTACCTGCACTGAGTCCTGTTAGGGCGGATGCACAGCACAGCAGCCGGAGCTACGGAGGGAGAGAGAAGGTCCCTGGCTGAGGTCAGAGGTCCTGTCCAGGTAAGGAGAAGGTGGGACGCGTAGCGCAGGAGGGCCGGGGGGCGAGTCGCTCAGGCCTATCACATGTAGATGACGCACCCCCAGTGGCGGCTCATCTGCCATGGCGGAAGAGCGTTGCCCCACTGCCTTCAGGCAGTGCAGAAGAGGGACAATCATCACATGATGATAACTTACTGATGTAATCATGCTATGTATCCTTAGGGGGTGGGAGGGTGGGTAGGACTGCTCCTTGACTGTTTGGTCGGCCCACTCAGGCCACACAAAGCAGTCTTGCGCACTTCCCTGTTGGCAAACAGCCTGCATGTAGAACATGCCCACCCCTCCAGCCCCTGGCTGCATGCCTTGTCCCGTTGCCCATTACCAATCCCACTGCCGCATCGCTGCGGATTGACTCAGGGGAGGGAGCCTGGCTGCCTACTTCCTGTCCCTGGAAGCAGACGCAGGAGAGCAGGAGCTACAAAGACACAGGGCCCGGCTTCGAGGTAAGACTTCCCTCATTAAAATATTTACAACACCCGCTCACACATACATCCCTGCGTCCACGTCCCATCCAGTATTCTTTCCGGCGTTTACCACCTCACAGCTGTCCAGCCCCCCCCAGCACTTCTCAATGGCGGCCATTGTGCGCCCATGCACAGCGGGCGTACCACTCGTGTGCCAAAGGCACATACGTAGTTATGACGCATGACATAACATCGCATTCCATTCCAATGCATATTAATACTAGGCACATTGCAACAGTAGGGTAGGTGTTGCATAGCGGAGACATAAATATCACTATTCCCACTTCAGTGAGTGCAACCCTAAACTAACCTTTGCACCCCAAACCCAACCGTGAACCCTGGAATTCCTTTTTGAGCCCCCAAAACACACCCCAAATTTCATATTGTACCCCAAATGCACACCCCAATTTTCATATTTTACCCCAAATGCACAGCCCAATTTTCATATTTTACCCCAAAACACACCCCAATTTCCTGATCCGACATCCGAAAACCATACCCACCCGAAAAACTTAAAATTACCACATTACTGACCTCACAATGCGTTGTAATCAGATGCGATGTAAAGGCACCTGCATTGTCGGAGTTGCGTTGTTAGCGATGTACTGCCTGCGTTGTAATGGATGTCTCCCGTGCCAAAGGCAACCCATAGGCAAGCCAGTTTGCGTCCGTCTGCCCCTGGACCGCGCTCAGCACCAAGGAGCCTTCCTCTTGGACACTCCACCGCTACGACGCCAGCACCCTCCTCACCATCGACCCTGGACACCACCTCGCCTGCCAGGACCAACCTCTGCTCCGGACCGGACATCGCCATCGCCATCACTGACGGCTGCAGTATCACCCGCAAGGAGCACCCCAACCATCAAGGAGGAGGCATTGCCATCACCTACAGAAGCAGACTCCCACTGACCACGCACTCTAATGACCCAAGGGTGACCATGGACCACCTCAACTCCCAGTTCCGGACAAGGCCCAAGCACATCCTCTGCGGCACCCTCATGTGCAGGCCCCCTGGGCCATGGCCCCCCATTTTCCAATACCATTGTAGACCTCATTGCACCCCAGGGTCTCCCATCTACCGACGACATCCTACTCAGTGAACTCAAGTTCCACCTGGACAACCCCAGTGACCAGAACACCACCCCCTCCTGGGGAAGGTCCCCAACATCAGACGCAAGCAGCAAGTTACATCAACAAGCCACATAGCAGGACACACGGTCGAGCACGTCACCTCCGCCACACGAAAACTTCAACTACAGCAACAACACCGGACTCTCCTGGACCGACCATCATTTGATGCATCACGTCTTCACCTTGCCCACCGGCGCCACTGCCATCATCGCACACCCTCGCAGCTGGATCAAGGCCACCGAAGAACGTCTCGTCAACTCCCTCCACTCCAACACTCCGCCAATGCTTCCAAACGATGACACCGCAGCGCGCAACCACCACCGGTGGATCTCCAACAGCGCCGACTTTCGGACACCCCTCATGAACGGCACTGCGTCAGTACCTTCCGCCTGCCTGATTGCAGGCATGAGGGTGACGCAGTGCCACAGGGATAGGCTGTCCCTATGCATTGATGGAGTTGCATCATGGTTGTGACACGACTGCAGCAATGCGTGACTTTAGCACAGACAGATACATCAGGATTCCAGACGTATCTGTCATTACTTGGGTCATGGAGCGCTGTCCAGTGAATACAGCGCATCCATGCTGTCTCAAGAAGGGCATATTGAGAATTGTTGCAACGCTGTCTTGTCGCAGCGCTGCAACACTTTTCATGACTGGGGCCCAGGAATGCGCACTATCTTGTTGTTGGTGCACATTTCTGCACTGTAGTTTTGTCGCAGGGCAGCGCTGCAACATTGCTTGCAGCGCTGTCCAGCACCAAAACATGCTGAAATGAGGCCCCAATTGTTGTCTCCATTTTTAAGACCAGCTATCTTCTGGTCTTAAGTCCCAGCAGCTAACGGGCCTTAGCAGCTGTTTTTTTAACGTATCGCTGGTCCGTGCGATCGTTGTGAATATCGCGAAGTGGAGTTAGCGTTCTTTTTAACACGGGAACGCCTACATTGCATATGATTAGCGTTAGTTGTCGCTAACATTGTTGGCGATGTTATTAGCGGCTGCTATCACCAGGAAGCTGTTGCTAACAGCTGTTAGCGGCAGCTTTTGAATACGGCGATAAAAATATCGCCGTTTTAGCAGCAGAAAAGTGACGCTAACGCGGCGGTATCGCCTTGAGAATATGCCCCTGAGTGTTTATATGTTCTTATGTATAAAACCATGCTGCGTAGTCTTTCATTCCTTCTTGGAAGCTGAGTCTGGTGTATTTGTGGTTCTTCATGAGTGAGGGGATGAGCTGGGTGTCGTCGGCGTAAGATACTATGCTGAGCCCATGCTGT
This sequence comes from Calotriton arnoldi, assembly GCA_963921515.1. NCBI lineage: Eukaryota > Metazoa > Chordata > Amphibia > Caudata > Salamandridae > Calotriton > Calotriton arnoldi. Next base: position 621,330 of record CAWUFW010009156.1, read on the forward strand.
CTGACGTTGGCGGCGAGGGGGGCCATGTAGATGTTGTAGTGCGTTGAGCTGAGCGAAGATCTTTGGGGTACTCCACAGTTGATCTCTGTATGTTCGGAGAGGAAGGGGGGGAGTCTGATCCTTTGGGTTCTGCCGGAAAGAAAGGAGCGAATCCAGTCGAGGGCGGTTCCTCGTATACTGGCGTCGTGGAGTCTGGCTGCGAGAGTGCGGTGTGAGATGGTGTCGAAGGCTGCGGAGAGGTCCAGTAGGATGAGGGACGCAGTGTGGCCCTGGTCGAGTAGCATGCAGAAGTATTCAGTGGCGGCGAGGAGGCCGGTCTCGGTGCTGTGGTTGCTGCGAAATCCGGACTGGGAGGAGTCGAGGATGGCGTACTCTTAGATGAAGGTGGTCAGCTGGGCGTTGATGAATCACTCGGTGACTTTGGCTGCGAAGGGAAGGAGAGAGATGGGCCTTTAGTTTTTCATGTCCGTCGGGTCAGGTGAGGTTTTCTTGAGGAGGGGCTTGACCTCTGCCCGCTTTCAGTCATTGGGGAAGATGTCGGATTCGAGGGAGGCGTTGATGGTCCAGCCTAGTTCGGGTGCTATGGCAGTGGCGGCTCTGTGGTAGATGTGCGGCAGGCAGGGGTCCGTGGGGGCTCGTGAGTGGGTGTTCTTCATGGTCATGGAGGTGTCTGCGGTAGTAGGGGTTTTCCAGGTGGTGATGGTCGGTTGGTTGTCGGTGGTGGAGAGGGGGGTGGTGACCGGAGTATGTTCACTGAAGTTGTCGTAGAAGGCCCAGATTTTTAGGTAGAAGTAGGAGCTGAGCCTGTTGCAGAGGTCCTGGGGAGGTGTGACGTCTGTCGCTTCGCTGGGGGATTTGGTGACTTGCTGTATGATGTTGAAGAGTTCTTTGTGTTACTAGTGTTGGTGTGGATTTTGTTCTTGATGAAGGTCCGCTTGGTGGCTCTTATGCGGTGGTGGTATTCATTCATGGCGTTCCTGTAGTTGTTCTGGTCTTCGGTAGTTTTCCTGTTCTGCCATAGTTTCTCGAGGCGTCTGCAGGAGCGCCTGGCTTCTTGGAGTTCGGTGGTGAACTAGGCGGCCTTCAGGGGGCATTGTTTGACGTGGTGGCGGAGGGGTGCGAGCTGGTCAGCGCAGCTGGAGATCCAGCGGTGTAGTTCATTGGCTGCGGAGTAGGCGTCGGTCGTGGCGGAGGGGGGGTCGTGGAGGAGGGAGTTGTTGAGGTGTTCCTCTGTGATCTTGCTCCAGTTCCTTCGAGGTGGGCGCGGGGCGGGTTTGGGTGCGGTGGTGGTGTTGAAGGCGAAGTGTACGCAGTGGTGGTCTGTCCAGAGGGGCTCTGTGGTGTGGCTGAAGTGGATGTTTGTCCCTCCTGTGAAGATGTGGTCGAGGGTGTGTCCGGCTCTGTGGGTAGGGGTGGTGACGAGCTGCTTCAGTCCGAGGTTGGCGAGGTTGTCAAGGAGGGTGGTGTTCGGCATAGATCTTTGGCAGTTGTTGTTTCTTCCGGGGTTGAGTGCGAGGAGGGCAGTGGAGTTGTAACGATGGAAGGTCGTAGATCCAGGGTTCCTGGCGCCGGCCGCAGTTGGCTCGCGGAGGGGTGCCGACGGGCTTGCCTTTGGCGCGCCAGTGGCGCTGTCACGCAGCGGCCGGCATTAAATAGGGGCGGGGGGAGGGAGGCACAGCTGGGAGGCAGGAGCGGGAATCTGCGGGGGGAGGGGCCGCGGGGGCAGCAGCGGCAGGTGGGGAAGCGGGAAAAAATGGGCAGAGAGGGCGGAACGGCACATTAACAAACAAAGGCACAATAAGTGAAAAGAGAACAAAAAGCACAAAAGAATAAAAGCACAATGAGGAAAGGCAGTTAGAGAGACAACGGGGCTAAACCAAGAAGGGCGCAACCTAGGCAGGAGCTGAGGCACCAACCCCTACCTGCACTGAGTCCTGCTAGGGCGGATGCACAGCACTGCAGCCGGAGCTACGGAGGGAGAGAGCAGGTCCCTGGCCGAGGTCAGAGGTCCTGTCCAGGTAAGGAGAAGGTGGGACCCGAAGCACAGGAGGGCCGGGGGGCGAGTCGCTCAGGCCTATCACAGGTAGATGACGCACCCCCAGTGGCGGCTCATCCGCTATGGCAGAAGAGCGTTGCCCCACTGCCTTTAAGCAGTGCAGAAGAGGGACAATCATCACATGATGATAACTTACTGATGTAATCATGCTATGTATCCTTAGGGGGTGGGAGGGTGGGTAGGACTGCTCCAAGCACGGAGCAGGGCATGGGCGGATTGGCATGCCCACTCAAGTGCGCAATGACTGTTTGGTCGGCCCACTCAGGTCGCACAAAGCAGTCATGTGCACTTCCCTGTTCGCAATGCAGGCTGTATTACAGCCTGCATGTAGAACATGCCCACCCCTCCAGCCCCTGGCTGCATGCCTTGTCCCGTTGCCCATTACCAATCCCACTGCCGCATCGCTGCGGATTGACTCAGGGGAGGGAGCCTGGCTGCCTACTTCCTGTCCCTGGAAGCAGACGCAGGAGAGCAGGAGCTACAAAGGCACGGGGCCCGGCTTTGAGGTAAGACTTCCCTCATTAAAATATTTACAACACCCGCTCACACATACATCCCCGCGTCCACGTCCCATCCAGTATTCTTTCCGGCATTTACCACCTCACAGCTGTCCAGCCCCCACCCCCAGCACTTCTGAATGGCGGCCGTTGTGCGCCCATTCACAGTGGGCGTACCACTCGTGTGCCAAAGGCACATACGTAGTTACGACGCATGACATAACATCGCATTCCATTCCAATGCATATTAATACTAGGCAAATTGCAACAGTAGGGTAGGTGTTGCATAGCGGAGAGAAAAATATCACTATTCCCACTTCAGTGAGTGCAACCCTAAACTAACCTTTGCACCCCAAACCCAACCATGAACCCTGGAATTCTTTTTGAGCCCCCAAAACACACCCCAAATTTCATATTGTACCCCAAATGCACACCCCAATTTTCATATTTTACGCCAAATGCACACCCCAATTTTCATATTTTACCCCAAAGGCACACCCCAATTTTCATATTTTACCCCAAAACACATCCCAATTTCCTGATCCGACATCCGAAACCCATGCCCACCTAAAAACTTAAAATTACCCTATTACTGACCTCACAATGCGTTGTAATCAGATGCGATGTAAAGGCACCTGTGTTGTCGGAGTTTCGTTGTTAGCGATGTACTGCCTGCATTGTAATGGATGTCTCCCGTGCCAAAGGCAACCCATAGGCAACCCAGTTTGCGTCCGTCTGCCCCTGGACCGCGCTCAGCACCAAGGAGCCTTCCTCTTGGACACTCCACCGCTACGACGCCAGCACCCTCCTCACCATCAACCCTGGACGCAACCTCGCCTGCCAGGACCAACCTCTGCTCCGGACCGGACATCGCCATCGCCATCACTGACGGCTGCAGTATCACCCGCAAGGAGCACCCCAACCGTCAAGGAGGAGGCATTGCCATCACCTACAGAAGCAGACTCCCACTGACCACGCGCTCTAATGACCCAAGGGTGACCATGGACCACCTTAACTCCCAGATCTGGACAAGGCCCAAGCACATCCTCTGCGGCACCCTCATGTGCAGGCCCCTCGGGCCATGGCCCCCCATTTTCCAATACCATTGTAGACCTCATTGCACCCCAGGGTCTCCCATCCACCGACGACATCCAACTCGGTGAACTCAAGTTCCACCTGGACAACCCCAGTGACCAGAACACCATCCCCTCCTGAGGAAGGTCCCCAACATCAGACGCAAGCAGCAAGTCAATCAATCAATCAATCAATCAGGGGTTTGTTAAAGCGCGACTACTCACCCGTAAGGGTCTCAAGGCGCTAGGGGTAGGGGGGGTGCAGGTACCATTCCATCAAGGAGGGGGTCTGTCGAAGAGCCAGGTTTTGAGGTTTCTTGCGAAGATGGGGAGCGATGTTGTCTGTCTGAGGTGGAGCGGAAGGACGTTCCATGCTTTGGCCGCGAGGAAGGAGAAGGAGCGGCCTCCCGATCTGGTCTTCCTGGTGCGGGGGACCACGGCGTAGGAGAGCTGGGCTGATCGTAGGGTCCTTTGGGGTGCTTGGAATTTGAGTCGGCTGTTCAGGTATGCTGGTCCGGTGCCGTGGAGGGCCTTGTGTGCGTGGGTGAGCATCTTGAAGGTGATTCTCGCCTCGACGTGGAGCCAGTGGAGTGTGCGCAGGTGCAGGGAGATGTGGCAGTGTTTTGGCAGGTTGAGGACAAGTCTTGCGGCGGCGTTCTGGATGTTCTGTAGCTTGCGGGTGAGGTTTTTGTTTATTCCGGCGTAGAGTGCGTTGCCGTAGTCGAGTCTGCTGGTGACCAGGGCGTGAGTGACGGTCTTTCGGTGTTCGAGGGGGATCCATTTGAAGGTCTTACGAAGGAGGCGGAGGGTGTGGAAGCAGGAAGATGAGACAGAGTTGATCTGGCGGTCCATTTTGAGCTCGGAGTCCAGGATGATTCCTAGGTTGCGTGTGTGGTCCATGGGGGTTGGCGGGTTTCCGAGGGCGGGGGGCCACCTGGTGTCGTTCCAGGCATCTGGGTTTGGGCCCATGATGAGTACTTCTGTTTTGTTGGTGTTTAGTTGTAGGCAGCTGTTTTTCATCCATTTGGCACCAGCTTCCATGCCTTCTCGAAAGTTGCGTCTGGCGGTGTTGGGCTCGTTGGATAGGGAGAGGATGAGTTGGGTGGTGTCTGCGTATGACACGATGTTGAGTCCGTAGGTTCTGACGATGGGGGCGAGTGGAGCCATGTAGACGTTGAAGAGCGTCGGGCTGAGGGAGGAGCCCTGGGGGACACCGCAGCTGGTAGGTGTGGGGTCCGAGAGGAAAGGGGGGAGTCTGACCCGCTGCGTCCTGCCGGAGAGGAAGGAGTGGATCCAGTCGAGGACCTTGTCCTGGATTCCTGCGTCGTAGAGTCTGCGTATTAGGGTGTGGTGGGAGACTGTGTCGAACACCGCTGATAGGTCGAGGAGGATGAGGGCTAATGTTTCTCCTTTGTCCAGTAGGGTGCAGATGTCGTCTGTTGCGGTTAGGAGGGCGGTTTCCGTACTGTGGTTTTTTCTGAAGCCGGATTGGGAGGAGTCCAGGATGTTGTGTTCTTCAATGAATGTGGTGAGTTGGCTGTTGATGGCTTTCTCGATGACTTTCGCTGGGAACGGGAGCAGGGAGATGGGTCTGTAGTTTTTGAGGTCGGTGGGGTCTGCTGAGGGTTTCTTTAGGAGGGGGTTGACCTCAGCGTGTTTCCAGTCGTCGGGGAACGAGGCGGTCGCCAGGGAGCGGTTGATGGTGTGGCGGAGCATGGGTGCGATGGTGTCGGCGGCTCTGTTGAAGATGTGGTGGGGGCAGGGGTCCGTGGGGGCCCCTGAGCGGATTGACTTCATTGTCTTCAGTGTGTCTTCGGTGGTGAGGGCTGTCCGGTCGTCAATCGCTGGTTTCCGGGTGTCGGGGTGGTTGGTGAGGGTTCAGTGTGTTGGTTGTCTTCGTCGAAGTTGTCGTAGATGCTCTTGATTTTGTGGTGGAAAAAGGTGCTGAGTTTGTCGCAGAGGTCTTGTGAGGGAGGGATGTCGGTAGACTCGCTGGTGGGTTGGGCGAACTCCTTGATGATGCTGAAGAGTTCCTTGCTGTTGTGCGTGTGGGTGGAAATTCTGTCTTCAATCGCTTTTTTCCTCGCTTCTCTGATGAGTTGATGGTGGGCGTTGGTGGCGGCTCTGAAGTTGTTGTGGGGTTCTGTGGATTTGGTGTTCCTCCAGGCCTTTTTGAGGCGGCGGCATGTGCGTCTGGACTCTCGAAGTTCGGTGGTAAACCATCTGGCTTTCTTGGCGCGGGCATTGTTGTTTTTCTTGAGGGGGGCTATGGTGTTGGTGCTGTCCGAGATCCATCTATGCAGGGTTCGGGCTGCGGTGTTGGGGTCGTCGTTTTCCGCGATGGTTGGGGTGGAGTTGTTGAGTGAGGAGGTGAGGTCGTCGGTGATTTTGGTCCAGTTTCTTCGTGGGAGCAGGTGCTGGTGTCTGTGGATGGTGGATGTTCTGAAGGTGAAGTGGACGCAACGATGGTCGGTCCATGGGAGTTCGGTGGTGTGGCTGAAGGTGATGGAGTTTCCTGTAGTGAAGAGGGGGTCGAGGGTGTGTCCTGCTGAGTGCGTGGGCTCGGTCATGATCTGGCGGAGTCCAATGTTGTGGAGGTTGTCCAGGAGGGATGTGGTGTTGGGGTCCAGTTGGTTGTCGAGGTGGAAGTTGAGGTCTCCCAGCAGGGTGTAGTTGGTGTATGCGATGGCCTGTGGGGAGATAATGTCCGTGATGGAGTTGGCGAAGGGTCCGCGGGGTCCACGGGGTCGGTAGATGAGGGTTCCTCGGAGGGTGGCGGTGGGGCTGGCCAGTGTCTTGAAGTGAAGGTGTTCCATCAGTTCTGTGGGCTCGTCGGGGAGTGTGCTCAGTCGGAGGCTGGATTTGTGGACGATGGCGATTCCTCCTCCTGGGCGGGTGCGGCGGTCCTTCCTGGAGATCTTGTATCCTTGGGGGATGGCGATGGCGATGTCCGGTCCCGAGGAGGTGTTGGTCCAGGTTTCGGTGAAGAACGCTACGTCCGGGGTGGTGCTGTCGAGGAGGTCCCAGATTTCGGTGGCGTGTTTGTGGAGGGATCGGACATTGAGGAGGATGCATTGCAGGGTCCTCGGTTCAGTTGTGTTCTTGTGGGTGGGTTGTGCTGGATCCGTGTTCTTGGCGGTGCTGCAGGTGTGAAGGCAGCGGTGACAGCTGAAGGTCCATGGGTGTCGGCTGGTGATGCTAGCTTGCAGTTGTTGTTGTGGCCTGGGTTGAGTGCGTGGAGTGCTGCTGGGTCATAGCGTTGGCGGGGCGGAGGTCCAGGGTTCCTGGCGCTGGTCGCGGTCAGGTCGCGGACGGGCGCAGACAGGCTTGCCTTTGACGCGCCTTCGGCGCGCCAGCGGCGCGGCAGCGCAGGGGCCGCCATTAAGTAGGGGTCGGGGAGGGCTGGACAGCTGGGAGGCGGGAGCGGGGAGGGGAGCTGGATTGGGCCAGTCGCGCTGGGGGGGAGGGGCCACGGGGGCAGCAGCGGCAGGGAAAGGTAAAGGGAGGAAATAAGGGATAAAGAAAAAAGGGAAAATAAGCAGAAATAAGGCACAGAAGAGCAGAGATTCAGAAAAGTGCAGAAAGGTGAAAGCTAAAAGAGGGTAGAAAACGAGTGAAAGAGCAGAGCGAGAGGAAGGGAAAATGAGCAGAAATAAGGCACAAAAGAGTAGAGATGCAGAAAAGTGCAGAAAGGTGAAAGATGAAAAAGGGTAGAAAACGAGTGAAAACGAGTAAAAGAAGAGAGAGAGAGGAAGGAAACAGAGATCCACTGGACCACCAGGGATGAGGCGCAGGGAAACCTGCGGGTGGAGGAGGGCCTCGATCACCAACACTCGAGAGTGCAGGGGCAGGCCTCACTTAATGGTGGAGCTGCGAGGGTGGGAGAGCAATTTCACTGACAATGAGTCAGTGGTCTTGCTCGCCTGTCCCGCAGAGGCCGCCATTAAGTAGGGGTCAGGGAGGGCTGGACAGCTGGGAGGTGGGAGCGGGAGGGGAGCTGGATTGGGCCGGTCGTGCTGGGGGGGTGGGGCCGCGGGGGCAGCAGCGGCGGAGAAAGGTAAAGGGAGGAAATAAGGGATAAAGAAAAAGGGAAAATAAGCAGAAATAAGGCACAGAAGAGCAGAGATGCAGAAAAGTGCAGAAAGGTGAAAGCTAAAAGAGGGTAGAAAAACGAGTGAAAACGAGTGAAAGAGCAGAGTGAGAGGAAGGGAAAATGAGCAGAAATAAGTCACAAAAGAGTAGAAATGCAGAAAAGTGCAGAAAGGTGAAAGATGAAAAAGGGTAGAAAAACGAGTGAAAACGAGTGAAAGAGAAGAGAGAGAGGAAGGAAACAGAGGTCCACTGGACCACCAGGGATGAGGCGCAGGAAACCTGCGGGTGGAGGAGGGCCTCGATCACCAACACTCGAGAGTGCAGGGGCAGGCCTCACTTAATGGTGGAGCTGCGAGGGTGGGAGAGCAATTTCACTGACAATGAGTCAGTGGTCTTGCTCGCCTGTCCCCGCAGCGGCCGCCATTAAGTAGGGGTCGGGAGGGCTGGACAGCTGGGAGGCGGGAGCGGGGAAGGGAACTGGATTGGGCCGGTCGCGCTGGGGGGAGGGGCCGTGGGGGCAGCAGCGGCGGGGAAAGGTAAAGGGAGGAAATAAGGGATAAAGAAAAAGGGAAAATAAGCAGAAATAAGGCACAGAAGAGCAGAGGTGCAGAAAAGTGCAGAAAGGTGAAAGCTAAAAGAGGGTAGAAAAACGAGTGAAAACGAGTGAAAGAGCAGAGCGAGAGGAAGGGAAAATGAGCAGAAATAAGGCACAAAAGAGTAGAGATGCAGAAAAGTGCAGAAAGGTGAAAGATGAAAAAGGGTAGAAAAACGAGTGAAAACGGGTGAAAGAGGAGAGAGAGAGGAAGGAAACAGAGGTCCACTGGACCACCAGGGATGAGGCGCAGGGAAACCTGCGGGTGGAGGAGGGCCTCGATCACCAACACTCGAGAGTGCAGGGGCAGGCCTCACTTAATGGTGGAGCTGCGAGGGTGGGAGAGCAATTTCACTGACAATGAGTCAGTGGTCTTGCTCGCCTGTCCCCGCAGCGGCCGCCATTAAGTAGGGGTTGGGGAGGGCTGGACAGCTGGGAGGCGGGATCGAGGAGGGGAGCTGGATTGGGCCGGTCGCGCTGGGGGGGAGGGGCCGCGGGGACAGCAGCGGCGGGGAAAGGTAAAGGGAGGAAATAAGGGATAAAGAAAAAAGGGAAAATAAGCAGAAATAAGGCACAGAAGAGCAGAGATGCAGAAAGGTGAAAGCTAAAAGAGGGTAGAAAAACGAGTGAAAACGAGTGAAAGAGCAGAGCGAGAGGAAGGGAAAATGAGCAGAAATAAGGCACAAAAGAGTAGAGATGCAGAAAAGTGCAGAAAGGTGAAAGATGAAAAAGGGTAGAAAAACGAGTGAAAACGAGTGAAAGAGGAGAGAGAGAGGAAGGAAACAGAGGTCCACTGGACCACCAGGGATGAGGCGCAGGAAACCTGCGGGTGGAGGAGGGCCTCGATCACCAACACTCGAGAGTGCAGGGGCAGGCCTCACTTAATGGTGGAGCTGCGAGGGTGGGAGAGCAATTTCACTGACAATGAGTCAGTGGTCTTGCTCGCCTGTCCCCGCAGCGGCCGCCATTAAGTAGGGGTCGGGAGGGCTGGACAGCTGGGAGGCGGGAGCGGGAGGGGAGCTGGATTGGGCCGGTCGCGCTGGGGGAGGGGCGCGGGGCAGCAGCGGCGGGGAAAGGTAAAGGGAGGAAATAAGGGATAAAGAAAAAAGGAAAATAAGCAGAAATAAGGCACAGAAGAGCAGAGATGCAGAAAAGTGCAGAAAGGTGAAAGCTAAAAGAGGGTCGAAAAACGAGTGAAAACGAGTGAAAGAGCAGAGCGAGAGGAAGGGAAAATGAGCAGAAATAAGGCACAAAAGAGTAGAGATGCAGAAAAGTGCAGAAAGGTGAAAGATGAAAAAGGGTAGAAAAACGAGTGAAAACGAGTGAAAGAGGAGAGAGAGAGGAAGGAAACAGAGGTCCACTGGACCACCAGGGATGAGGCGCAGGAAACCTGCGGGTGGAGGAGGACCTCGATCACCAACACTCGAGAGTGCAGGGGCAGGCCTCACTTAATGGTGGAGCTGCGAGGGTGGGAGAGCAATTTCACTGACAATGAGTCAGTGGTCTTGCTCGCCTGTCCCCGCAGCGGCCGCCATTAAGTAGGGGTCGGGGAGGGCTGGACAGCTGGGAGGCGGGAGCGGGAGGGGAGCTGGATTGGGCCGGTCGCGCTGGGGGGGAGGAGCAGCGGGGGCAGCAGCGGCGGAGAAAGGTAAAGGGAGGATATAAGGGATAAAGAAAATAGGGAAAATAAGCAGAAATAAGGCACAGAAGAGCAGAGATGCAGAAAAGTGCAGAAAGGTGAAAGCTAAAAGAGGGTAGAAAAACGAGTGAAAATGAGTGAAAGAGCAGAGTGAGAGAAAGGGAAAATGAGCAGAAATAAGGCACAAAAGAGTAGAGATGCAGAAAAGTGCAGAAAGGTGAAAGATGAAAAAGGGTAGAAAAATGAGTGAAAACGAGTGAAAGAGGAGAGAGAGAGGAAGGAAACAGAGGTCCACTGGACCACCAGGGATGAGGTGCAGGGAAACCTGCGGGTGGAGGAGGGCCTCGATCACCAACACTCGAGAGTGCAGGGGCATGCCTCACTTAATGGTGGAGCTGCGAGGGTGGGAGAGCAATTTCACTGACAATGTGTCAGTGGTCTTGCTCGCCTGTCCCCGCAGCGGCCGCCATTAAGTAGGGGTCGGGGAGGGCTGGACAGCTGGGAGGCGGGAGCAGGGAGGGGAACTGAATTGGGCTGGTCGCGCTGGGGGGGAGGGGCCGTGGGGGCAGCAGCGGCAGGGAAAGGTAAAGGGAGGAAATAAGGGATAAAGAAAAAAGGGAAAATAAGCAGAAATAAGGCACAGAAGAGCAGAGATGCAGAAAAGTGCAGAAAGGTGAAAGCTAAAAGAGGGTAGAAAAACGAGTGAAAACGAGTGAAAGAGCAGAGCGAGAGGAAGGGAAAATGAGCAGAAATAAGGCACAAAAGAGTAGAGATGCAGAAAAGTGCAGAAAGGTGATAGATGAAAAAGGGTAGAAAAACGAGTGAAAACGAGTGAAAGAGGAGAGAGAGAGGAAGGAAACAGAGGTCCACTGGACCACCAGGGATGAGGCGCGGGGAAACCTGCGGGTGGAGGAGGGCCTCGATCACCAACACTCGAGAGTGCAGGGGCAGGCCTCACTTAATGGTGGAGCTGCGAGGGTGGGAGAGCAATTTCACAGACAATGAGTCAGTGGTCTTGCTCGCCTGTCCCCGCAGCGGCCGCTATTAAGTAGGGGTCGGGAGGGCTGGACAGCTGGGAGGCGGGAGCGGGGAGGGGAGCTGGATTGGGCCGGTCGCGCTGGGGGAGGGGCCGCGGGGACAGCAGCGGCGGGGAAAGGTAAAGGGAGGAAATAAGGGATAAAGAAAAAGGGAAAATAAGCAGAAATAAGGCACAGAAGAGCAGAGATGCAGAAAAGTGCAGAAAGGTGAAAGCTAAAAGAGGGTAGAAAAACGAGTGAAAACGAGTGAAAGAGCAGAGCGAGAGGAAGGGAAAATGAGCAGAAATAAGGCACAAAAAGCAGAGATGCTGAAAAGTGCAGAAAGGTGAAAGATGAAAAAGGGTAGAAAAATGAGTGAAAACGAGTGAAAGAGGAGAGAGAGAGGAAGGAAACAGAGGTCCACTGGAACACCAGGGATGAGGCGCAGGGAAACCTGCGGGTGGAGGAGGGCCTCGATCACCAACACTCGAGAGTGCAGGGGCAGGCCTCACTTAATGGTGGCGCTGCGAGGGTGGGAGAGCAATTTCACTGACAATGAGTCAGTGGTCTTGCTCAGTGGTCACATCAACAAGCCACATAGCAGGACACATGGTCGAGCACGTCACCTCCGCCAGCGGGAACTTCAACTACAGCCACAACACCGGACTCTCCTGGATCGACCATCATTGGATGCATCACGTCTTCACCTTGCCCACCGGACGCCACCGCCATCATCGCACACCCTCGCAGCTGGATCAAGGCCACCGAAGAACGTCTCGTCAACTCCCTCCACTCCAACACTCCGCCAATGCTTCCAAACGATGACACCGCAGCGCACAACCACCACCGATGGATCTCCAACAGCCCCGACATTCGGGCACCCCTCATGAAAGTCACTGCATCAGTACCTTCCGCCTGCCTGATGGCAGGCATGAGGGTGACGCAGTGCCACTGGGATAGGCTGGCCCTATGCATTGATGAAGTTGCATCATGGTTGTGACATGACTGCAGCAAGTCGTGACTTTAGCACAGACAGATACATCAGGATTCCAGACGTATCTGTCATTACTTGCGTCATGGAGCGCTGTCCAGTGAATATAGCGCATCCATGCTGTCTCAAGAAGGGCGTAGTGAGAATTGTTGCACGCTGCCTTGTCGCAGTGCTGCAACACTTTTCATGACTGGGGCCCAGGAATGCGCACTATCTTGTTGTTGGTGCACATTCCTGCACTGTAGTTTTGTTGCAGGGCAGCGCTGCAACATTGCTTGCAGCGCTGTCCAGCACCAAAACCTGCTGAGATGAGGCCCCAAGTGTTGTCTCCATTTTTAAGACCAGCTATCTTCTGGTCTTAAGTCCCAGCAGCTAACGGGCCTTAGCGGCTGTTTTTTTAACGTATCGCCGGTCCGTGCGATCGTTGTGAATATCGCGGAGTGGGGTTAGTGTTCTTTTTAACACGGGAACGCCTACATTGCATCTGATTAGCGTTAGTTGTCGCTAACATCGTTGGTGATGTTATTAGCGGATGCTATTGCCAGGAAGCTGTCGCTAACAGCTGTTAGCGACAGCTTGTGAATACGGCGATAAAAATATCGCCGCTTTAGCGGCAGAAAAGTGCCACTAACGCGACGATATCGCCTTGAGAATATGCCCCTGAGTGTTTATATGTTCTTATGTATAAAAATACAGACTGGAAGCTGCATTCTTGCCTCTCAGAATTTCCCACACAATATAATTTCCCTTCATTGGTCGATTCTACTTTCAATTTCAATAGAAAAGTCCCTAATGCAGTGTGCAATTTGGAACAATATTTGCAGGATGCTGTGCCACAAATTAATAACAGAAGTGGCACTGCATCTTTCTTTGCTGTGCTTCCAGTGAGGGAGGAAATGTTCTAGAGACCAAGAGAGAAAAATATGACTTTGAGAAATAGCTGGATCAAAGGCTGTCACGTACCACTTTAGAAAATATTCACATTTCTGCTAAAAAAACAGCTGTGGCTGTGTCAGATTTTTATCCCGGCATGCAATTGAAAATTCCTGGAACATGTTTGGTTGCATATGGACGACAAAAACAAAAGGTTTACTGGAAGGAAAACAACAGTCGATGACTTTTGAATTAGAAAGGATGATAACAAAAGGCTGTCATATTTGGATCTCAGCGGCAGGGGTAGGAATATTTATTTCAACGTTGGAATTATTTATTCTGTCTCAGTCCTCTGTCTGATCTCCCAGAAGGCTGGTGCTGAAGTGTCAATGTTCTAAGATTTGCATAGCATTCTGAAAATCCACGGGCATTTGCTGTTAATTTGTCTTTGAAGGAAGGACCAACGATTAGAATTGTTAAAGCTAATTTGTAAGGAGAACACTGTTCTAAGTGCCAATGTGCCTATCCGATTTCCTAATGACAGGAATAAGAGAAAAGCAGTAATTGCCACTTAAACTAATCTCGCTATGAAGTTAAGGACTATTTGGAAAAAATATCCTGTGAAAAACAGCTTAGTTGCCATTATCTTGGCTCAAAAATGATATATGACATTTTGTGACCTTTAAGGTGTGATATACTTGAATGTTCTTCTCCCAGACCTCTACAAATATTCCAATCACCGATGTAATGCGTATAAGTGGAGCTCGACTAATAACAATAAAATGAAACTCTTAATGAAGTAATGCGAATTGTGAACTTGCAACTTGTATTATTACATCATTTACTTACTTTATACCATTTAACATTTACTCCGTATAATAGGTCCTCAAGCAAATCATCTCTAAGATTTCATGGTGTAGCCTGAAAAATATGAATACAATGGCAGGGTACTAATATTTATAATCAACAATGTCCATATAGTTGTTCATATTTTTTTATTATATACAGCAAACTCAATTTCACTTGACCATTCATTTTATTTTAGGCACAGGAAGATTAAGTGATTTGCCCAGAATCACAGGATGCTGAACCTACCCTGAGGCTCAAACCTGATTCCCCAGTGGCAAAGTTGGCAGCCATAATGTCGCATATTATCCTATTATAAGAAGTAGACTATTTTGCCAATACCTACAGTGTATTTTTAATAAAAATGAATGTAAAATACAAAAAAGGTTAAGAACATGAGTAGGTATAAGCATAATACGAAGTTTATATAGGTAATTGTTGCTTGGTAATAAATACAAGAAAAAATCTATGTACTCAGTAGACACACAATGCTAATAGTGCAAAACGTGGCACGAAAAAGTGATCACAGTATAAATTTAATTAATTTAGGTCAGTAGAAAGAGTACTTACAATTGATAAAGTTCTAAAAAATATATATACTGCTTGTCACAAAAGTCTTTATGCCATGTGACTTTCAATGGCATTTCGACCCTATGTGAATAAATGGGTCATCATCAGGCCCAGGGAGATTTTTCTAAACACAAGTAGACAAGAAGGTGGCAGTTTGTGAATTTAGAGAATGGTACCAGAATTACCAGAGAGGATGGAAATGTAATAGTATTTGTTGACATAACGAAATTAAACCAGGGAACGTAAAAATGGAGAAAAAGCAGAGCTACATAGCAACACAATTAAAACAATACGACAGAACAAAACATTCAAAACAGAACATAACACTACAACCACAGTCTGGCACAACAAAATTACATTGCTATAATGTAGCACAAATACACCAGAGCTCATTTAACTGCTGAACACATCACCATCAGAACAAAATGCCAAACAAAAAATATGCACAAACCTTCTTGTCCTATATTACCACCCCCAGAATCTTGTTTTCATAATACAGTGGTGTAAGTTGTTTACACTAAGAAACTCCTTAACTTAACACTAACGACATGAAATAGCAAGAGTCAAAAATGTTTTGTGAACTAGCTCTTTAACTTTCATATTGCTTCCAGGAAGCATGAAGTTTTCATTTGCCTTGGACTCATGGTCTTATCTAATTTTTTAGCAGAATTCCAGAACGTTTCAGTAATTTTCAAAACTCCTTAAATACATATTTAAGTATCTAATTAGGACACAAACTATTTTTGTTCTCTTAATTGTACTTTGGGAGATGAAATAAATAATAAGGGGCACGAGATCGGGAAAGTAGATTTAAACACAACATATGCATTTAGGTTCAACTTTTCAAATATTTTTCCACATCTGTCTGTCAACCGAATTTTTAATTTTTATTTTACATATTAAGACTCAGAGTACCAAGACAAGTGCAAGTTTACAATTGTAAAGCATATTTACATGCACAGAAAATTCTCCAGAATGACCAATATTCTCTCATCATAAAGTTGGGGGATAGAGGCGGAAAAAGGACAACACCCCAAACTTAGGGGCATATTCTCAAGCCCCTATCGCCACGGTAACGTCACTTTTTCTGCCGTTCCCATGGCGATAAGGGTCAGCGCCTTATTCTCAAAGCAGCGTTAACCCACTTAACGTGGCTTTATGCCACGTTAAGTGGTTTAACGCTGCCTTGAGAATAAGGCCCCTTTCACGCTAAATTTAGCGTGAAAGGGGCATGCAGTGGGTGTTGCGGTGGGCGTTCCACTGCAACACCCATTGTGATCGACGCTGCCGCCTATTATCAAGGGCGGCGATAATAGGTAGCAGCGCCGAACTTAATTCCAGAAAATTCCTGGTCGGAAGTGGGGGAAACGAGGAGAAAAGCTTCATTTCTCCTCGTTTTTGGTTTTTCCATGTGTGCTACCTTGTGCAGCAAACATGGAAAAAGCAAAATGGTATTTCAGGAATGTTCATGTGCAGGAACAACCCTCCCCTGCACACAGACACCCTTGCAATCTGGTGCAAGGGTGCCTGCGTTGGCGCTAAGTCGTGAAACTTAGCGCCATCGCAGGGGGAAATGCCAGGTTGCACCACATTCTTGAGAATAGGGTGCAGCCTTGCTTTTACAAAGTGGCGGTGAGAGGCGTTAAGCCAAGGAGGCTAACGCCTCTCACCGACACTTCATTGAGAATATCCCTCTTAGAGTTTGTGGATATTCATTTTCATGTTGATTTCTAACATGAAATAATTCATGATGTTGGAATGTTTTTGAGTGCAATGGAAAAAACACCCCGAAGGGGAAGGGGGTTGTTCCACGGCAATTTTTTTTTCTGTGTTTAATAAATGCAAAGAAAAAAATGAAGGACCTGATTCACAAAGGCTAATAATCACATGTATGTTTACCACACATATATATTTACTACTACAAATAGATGTAATTAATACACTCTTTTTTCTTAATCACCATTTCCTAATAGAAATTTACACATGAGTTAGACTTGCATGTCTTCACCCCCTCAAATCAAGGGTGAAGTCTCCTACATCCGGATTTATAGATGTAAAGTTACTACAAGCAACTTTGCACACATATGTGGAGGTTTACGCCACTATGGCAGTGATCTCCTGATGGGAAGGTTTCATGAAAAATATTAAAGTTTCCCATTCTTGAAAAGAATTTGAAAAATATCTAAATGCATATTATAAATGTAATGTAACTTAAAATACTTATTAACCTTAACTAATAAAAATAAAATGTTGTAGTTCATTAATACATCATAATTAAATGTATCCCAAATAATGTATTAAATTCATTATATTAGTTGAATTTATAAATCATTTTAGAACAATCATTTAAAAAAATCCCACACCACTAACAATTTAGTTTTATTTACTAAACAGTAATTTTTGTCTGAAATTATGATGAATGAATTCAATTATTTTAATTGTTTAATAAAAGTTTAAACGTTTGATTTTGGTTTTAAATGATTTTATTATTAAATTATATATTAACATTTGTAATTATTATTAAGTATATTTTAGCACACACACACACACATATATAATACAAATGTCGAAACAAATTAATAACTTTGTCATTAGTTCGTATTTCCCTGACTCTATTTTTTTGAATGGTAGAATGTTGACGTACTTGTGAGTTGCTATGGTTGGTGTTTTCCCTAATCCAAGTCTACGCAGGCTAAATTTACACCTGTGACACCTTTACTGCTGTAGTAGTTTTAAAAGTATAGTTATTGAATAGCAATTGTATTATTCTTCTGGGGATATTTGTTTGAAATAGCATGTCCCTCCCTAAACCACTCCTTAAATTTCTCTAAACCCTCTCATTCCTTAGTAAGTATTTCCTCATTATTCAGCCATTACACCTTGTCCCTAACTACATGTGTGGAGATCTCTGCACCTTGGCGGAAATATAAACTCAGAAATGATAGGAGAGGTGGAGGTCTTCGGTTGTAGGTTTGTGAATTACATTTTTTAGTACATGGGCAGTACTAATGTAGTGCTACATAATGCAGTTTCTAAGCTGGGTCCCGTTTGTGCAAAAGCCACCTGACTTAATCAAGTAGATAATCTGCCTACCAGAAAATTTACACAAAATACAGACCAGTAGTAGTAATTGTGCGTCTCCTATTCACAAAGGCATTTGCACTTCTAAGTTGTATTTAGTTTTGTAAATAGCTTGTTTTACATGTGTAAGTGCACGTTTTGTCTTAGAAAAACATGACTTTATGTTCAAAAATCAATTTACTCCCACCTGATATGCTACTAGCATGGTGAAATAGAATTTAAAACAAAATCTGTTTACACGGCTCATGGATGGTCATGAGAGAAGACTTAAGTGAACACCTCAACATTTTTTACAAGGCACACTGTCTCTTTGCATGTGGCCAGACATTTACTCCTGTCAAAGGCAGGAAGAAATATGTATCCTGAGTGCAAAGGGACAAGAACCTCCCCAGATGGGTGTATTTACAGGGGGATGGATTTGTCATTCCTCATTGAGAAAAAAATAAAACAATGTTCATCTGTTACATGTATGAAAAACAAGAATGCCTTTGTTAAGGATGAGTATGGATTTAACAAAAGAGTCCCGAAACTCCTGAAAATCCAGAACTGTAGCAGTGTTCCTGGATTATCCCAAACTGCCCTTTCGAAATAGTCACCTCCACTTCTTGCCTGGTATTTGATGTGATTCCGACTGCAAGTGCACTGGGGTCCTGCTAACCGGGTCACCAGTGCCAGATCTCTTTCCCAAAACTGTGCTACTATTTCTCCCATTGGCGATACCATTAGTACCCTCTGTAAGTCCCTAGTAAAAGGCACCTCTGGTTCCTAGATCCTGAGGTACAAAAGAGGTCACTAAGGGCTGCAGCATGAATTGTGCCACTCTAGGGACCCCTCACCAAGCTCATGCAAACTGCCACTACAGGCTGCGTGTCTTGATGCAGACAAAAGTGAAAACACATCACACACATCCCTGTGTACCATGTCCTCAAACACTGCATGTAATATTTGTAAGTCACCCCTGTAGCAGGCCGTACATCCCTAAGGCAGGTGCCTTATATTACATGCGAGGGCATATCGGCATGAGCAGATATGCCCCTGTGCTGGTCAGTGCCATTACTGCCAGTACAACTGAACAGGGAAGCCATATTAAAACATGTTCTGGACACTGGTGAAAACAAGTTCCCCAACTACATGATGGCTTCACTGAAAAGAGGGATGTTTGGTATCAAACATTTCGTATTAATAAACCCACACCAATGTCGGATTTAGTAGTACATGCACCCAGAGGGCACCTCAGAGGTGCCCCCTGAAAACCTAACAGCCCCTGGTGCTGACTGATTAGCTTTCATCAGCCCGCCACCAGAGATGAATGTTTGACCCCCCAAGGGTAAGGGCCTTTGCTCTCCGGAGGCTAGAAACCAGGCCTGCTTGGGCAGGGGGTGTTTTCACCTCCTTCAATAGAATGACCTGCAAATTAACATTTCAAGGCAGGGAAGCTACAAAGCATCTACTGCCTTTATTATGTGAATCTGGTTTCTCTCACAGAGGAAAATGCTGACCCCCTTTGGCACATGGACAGGCAGGAGAATTATCTATTTAGATAGGCATGTCCACCCTCAGGCTAATGCCACCCATAAGGTGGGCTACCTGAAGTGGAGGTGACTTTTCAAAGTTAGCCATATTGCTGATGGCAAAATCAGGAATTGTGGGACAGGGTTATGACTACCTCCCCCAGGAAGTGGTCATATAGGGGCTTAGAACCCCAAGCTTAGCTAACCCATTGGCTACTACCCTACACTCCCCTAATGCCCCTAAATTCAGTATTTAGGGGAACCCTGGCACCAGAGAAACAGGTCCTGATGACCGAAAGCAGGAACTGGAAGAAGCAACTGACTTGGCACCAACCCTGACGGCCTGTCTGCTGTTCCCAACGATTGCACCAAAGTCGACTAATCCTGCAAGTTGCTGTGCCTCCAAAAGCCAAGGAGGACTGCCACCACTTCTGCCAAGACTCAGGAACTCCCATGGAGCAGCAGAGCTGCTTCTCATCATCCTGCAGGCACCCAGAGAGACCTGACAGGACTCCGGACTACCAAAACCTGACACCGAAAAGGACCACTACACCCGTCCTGCCTCGCCCAAGATGAAATGGCCTAACCATGCCAGCGGGGTCCCTGGCCCTCCAGAGTCAATGCCCACCCTGGACTTTCCCACTGTGGACTTCCCGACGCTGCCTGCAGCCTCTGTTTGCAGGCGTCCTCCACCGCACGTGCTTCCAGTGACAACAATCTGACGCCTGAAGGCACCTCTGCATCTGTTGTCCCTAGCCCATGGAGTAGAGGACCAAAGGTGTCCCCACATCCCCAAACATCATGAGACCTGAGTTTACCTTGTAGTTCAGACTGAATGGCTTCCCAGTCCAATCATGTAGCCTCTTTTTGACCGGAAAGATAACATTGGGCACCTGACGCTAAAAAGCACCTTTGCACCTGGCCGCCCCAGTGCCGTCCAAGGTGACATGTTGGTGCTGCCTTGGACCTTGCCCCATACTCACCTTAGGTCCAGGAGATTAGTCTCGTAAGTTGCTGTACTGTACCTGAATGTTGTACTTGTTTTACCTCCCATAGGATAACAGTGCAGCTTCTGAAAAATGCCATATGTCAACTTTATAAATGCAAAAGTATTCCTCCTGAAAAATGTACTTACCTGAGCGTATTGATTCTGGTGCCTAAACATATAACAAGATACTTGTTGTTTTTATAAATTGGTGTGAATCTCCTTATTAAGTCATGTACATCATTTATTGACTATTGTGTGTATTTGAAGAAGTCTAACACTTCTCTCTGATAAGCCTAAGACTACTCGATCATACTGCCCCCTAGAAGAGCACCTTGGGATTGCTATAGCAAGCTTCTGTCCACTGTCCACTAAGGGAATAACTGGAATTATTGCACAGTATACCTCTTTTTGGTATACCATATAAAGAGCCAGCTTCCTACATGAATACTCTGTGATCTCCCTAAAAGTTCAACTATTTCCCCCAAACGTAGGAGCAACTGTCATTGTTGGAGACTTATGAAAATTGTAAATTTCCAGTAGCACTCCTGCTTTATAATGAAGTAAGTGCCCCTTGCATTCCCACTATGAAAACTTACTCAGGGCCCGATTACGAGTTTGGTGACTGTGGCGGCAGTCCCAAGAAGACCGCTGAGCCGGCGGTCCTCTGCCCGCCATATTACAATGCATGCAGCCTGAACCGCCAACTGCATCGACGGAGTGTGTCCCACCTGGGCCACAGCAAACTACAATATTGGTGATGCGTACGCCATCATTGTCAGGGCTGCAGCTCCCCGCCAAGCCGATTACAAAAACACAGTTGTACTGGCAGTCCCCTCGTGGTGCTTCCTCGACAGAGGTAGGCCATCGCTGTACGCTCTCAGCAAAGAACCAGAACAGTGCCCATTGGATGGATACAAAAACAATAAAGCTGAAATCCATTGGCCAAGTGACAACACCTGCAAATCGCAATATAAAACAAACCCCATCCCAGACCATGCTCCTTTGTCTCTCCACTGCAGCACGGCAAGACAAAGTCCACACTTTTTTGGTGAGATAAGACAGCCCTTTTCTCCCTATCCCATTTAACACTCTCTACCCACTTTTGTTGTATTTGTTTCTCATATACCTTGGTGTTTCTGTTAGTCATTGTCACTCACTTTAATTTAGAGTTATGGTATGTCAAAAAAATCTAAGGGCCTGATTCACAATGGGAAAGTTAGACGAAAGTCTAACTTTACGACTTTAGGTACTCACAAAGGGCATTTACTACTCGTAAATGCCCTTTGTGAATACTGAAAGTCATAAAGTTCAACTTTCTTTATTCACAAAGGGTATCTACGAGTAGTGAATGCCCTTTGTGAATACTGAAAGTCGTAAAGTTAGGCTTTCGTCTAACTTTACCTTTATGAATCAGGCCCTACATTTTTCAGATGCTGAGTTGTCAGTCATGGTGGATGAAATCATAACAGTAGAGCCACAATTGTTTGGAGTCCAAGTTCAACATATTCCTCTCAGTAGGAAAAGGGAAATATGGGACAAGATAGTTGCCAGATTGAATGCTGTAGGTACCACCCTGTGTACAAAGTAGGAAATTAGTAAGAGGCGGAATGACCTCAGTGGGAAGGTACAATCCCTGGCCTCCAAGAAACACCTGGAGGCCCAGAAGACTGGTGGTGGTTCGCCTAGTGCTCCATTACAACTGTGAGGAGAAGGTTTTGGCCATCCTGCATTCTGAGGGTTTGAGAGGAAAAGCCAGGGGGTGGAGTCTGGTAAGTTACACCTCACTAACTGATGCAACACCTTAATATCCTGTATGCTCTCATCTCAGCTTTTGCTATTGTGTTGTCTATCTACTTTTCTAACATGCAATACTCAAAGTATCAGAGATGTTTGATTGTCAGTGTCAATGTGTATTGTTGCATATAAGATCACATTTATCAATCTCCATTACATGCCACATGTTGGAATGGTGTCTGTAAGTGTATTACTATTAAATTATCATCCCAGGACACATGATATGTGTCAAAATGGAAATGTACGGTCCAGCCGATCTGCATTTTGGCAAGACTAACCATTTGTTAAGTGTTGGGAAGTAGATATTGAAATGACTACAACTACCATGATGCCTTGTTCCTGTAACAAAAAACATGCTGCAATAGTGATTTTGCCCATTTTCACATGTCTGCCAAGTTACAACTGATGTTCATTTTTGATAGAGCAACCATTTGTCAAGTGTTGAAAAGTAGAGATTGAAATGACTACAACTCCTATGCGGCCCTGTTTCTGTAACAGAAAACAAGATGCAATAGTAAATTATTTAAAAATGTAAATCCAGTATTTGTAAAACGCGAACAATTACCCGAAGGCATCAAGGCGCTGGGGGCCGTCGGGAAGATTAAGCGAGCTATTGCCCGGAGTCACATGGTGCTGGGCTGACCTGTCGCCAGCGCTGGGGATCGAACCGTGAGCCCCCGTGTTCCCGCATCAGTTGCCCTGGCTGCTGCGCCACACCTCTTCCCTTGAGTGAGTTTGCCTATTTTCACTTGTCTTCCATGTTACAACTGATGTTCATTTCTCATGGACTGAGCAATCTACATGCAATGCTCTACTCAGAGACATGTCTGCCTACTTAGCTTGATGTTGTCCTGGTCTCCTCAACTGAAACTATTGATTTCATGAGTTACACAATACCAAGTGTGTAGCTCAAATATTTGTAAGGCATGAAGGTAACCCAGCTGAATAGAAGTGGCAGATGACCCATTGACTCTGCACTGCTCACATGTTGACTAATGCTAAATATACAACCAAGTTGTGTGTTCAGCTGTATTTGGCACGACTAGACCTTAGAATGGCCAAATACACGTTACTTCTACGCTGTGTTGGCTTAAGTATTTGTGAGATGTCATGTTCCTTCCTTAATCCAAAATGCAACATATCACACATCTAATGAGCTGCTCAGTTCTAGTACATATATTGAATGTCTCCAAATGTCTTCTTAACAAGTTCAATATAACTGAAATATATCACAACCTATTTTGTTCTACCTAGGTCTGTGACACAAAACATTTGGATTTAGATACCACACTTCCACCATAAGCAATGTTCTCTATTTCACAACAGGTCGATCTGGGCAGGGTACCCAGGCAGAGCTTGGCCACCGAACAGACTCCCACTCCACCCCCGGATGAAGCCCTTAGTGATGACAACACTCCTGGACATGTGGATGTGGATGACGGTCATGGCACATCTGGTCAGCCTGGGCAGAAGGCAACAGTGAGTCTCACTGTGCCCACACCAACACCTCCCACCCCAGCTGCAAAACCTTAGCCAACCCCAGTCTCCCCAACCTGTGCACCTAGCACAGTTACTACCAACTTGTGCCCCCTAGTCCTCTATTCTGAGGTGAGAATCACTAGCCCAATCACAGAGGAGCCAGGACCAGGCAAAAGCACAGGCTTGTGGAGTTAGGGGTCATGGGAGGGATACTGTGGTTCCACTGAGTAAGGTCACTGGAGCCCCTCGCACCCAGGCCACCATTGCCCAAGCCTTGGGAGTCTATCATGAGGCCCAAGACGTGATGGGCCAGGTATTGAGAGAAATCCAGTAGATGAAGTAGCTGCAGAGGGACATAGACCAGGAACTAGCCACCCACAACACCAATATGGGTTTCATAATTGGTGGGCTGCAGGACATCAACACATCCCTGTGCAGGTCTTTTCCACCACCATCAACCTCTTCCTGTGGACCAACAACATCTGGACCATCAACATCAGCGGCAGCCATAGGAAGGAAGGACCTGCCAGAGGAACACATGCCTGCAGATACTCCTGTCCCTGCAGCAGCAGATCCCACCTGCACTACCAGGTGGGGACGTCCACCATAAAATCCAGGAGGTGCGGATGGCAAGACACCCACCACCGCCAGCAAGAAACGTCGACCCTGATTTCCTCCAGTATGTGTGTCACACATTCACTCTGTAGACTGTGTCTGGACAAGTTTCCCTTTCTGATGGGAGTAGTATTTTAGACTTTGGATTCCAGACAATATGGCATCTACAACTATGGTTTCATTTACCATGACTTACTACTTCACTGTATTTTTATGTTGGTTTTTGCACAATGCATCTCTTCACCTTTTCTTTAAAAAATTCACAAGTCACAAACCCATTGTCTGCTGTAGTAAATCTCACATCTAGCAATGTATATATGGACTCCCATATGAACCTTAAAATGCCTAAACAAGCTACTTGTGTAAGCATGGATATGTTGCATGTACACAATGTTTAGCTCAGGATCAAATCCATGTCACACCAACACATACATACAAGTGTCTTGTCTCATAACATCTTTATTCCATTGTTCCAATCATAGGCTGCCATGATGTCAGAAACATAGCAAATCATACATGACTCAAATATTCTGTGTCAGTGATCACATTTTTAGATGTAAACCTTAGCAACGTGGAAGGAGGGGATACATCAGACAATTACCTAAGGAATAGGCAAAATACAATTGGTCTATGTCATGAGCTGGAGCCATATCGCCTACCTCACAAAAGGAATCCCACATCATTGAAACCAATAAACAGACACATGGCAGTACAACAGTTTCTGATCACAGGATCATTCCAATCCAGTGTTGCTGCATCTGGTGGAATGTCACAAACAAATGTTAGTGATGTGCCACAAGCACTTTGGCCTACAATGAGGAGACACATCAACTGCTACATACAGTTTATACACAATGAGGATTTAGTCAATGTGAAGGAAAATTAGCATGATTTGGGCCCACAACAACATTTTGTTGGAGCACATGATGGCACACATTTTGCATTAGGACTACCACATGACAAGGAACAAGTCCAATGGATTCTTCATAACTAAAATCCTATCGCTGTGCAAGCTGTCTTGGTACAGGATTTGTATACCAAATGTCTGTGACAGACATTCCCAGGAACAACCCATGTGTCCTTCGCACTTCCATGCAGCATCATATACTCGTTAATGTCACAATTCTGAAATGTCCAAATGAAGATGACATGGTGAAGTTACGTAAAACAGACCAAACAAAGCAATTAGCTAGGAAATCATACATATAACACAATTCACACAGTCAACTTCTGGAGAACATAGTCCATGAAAAAATATCAAAGCTGAACAAACCAATGCTAACAAAATGACCATGTGTGAAAACCTCCTTCACAAACACCTTTCACCAGGATTTTCCAGAGCTTTACCTTCCTAATATTTTCACTGAACATACTCCTCACATCATCACAAGAGTTGCTGTAACAGTCAAAGTCATTACATTTCACAAGATACTTACACTGATGAGAAGTTGTTGATGAGATCTTGACGCAAGTCAGCTCCTTCCTCTTCACCACTATCATCATCATTTTGCATTTCAGGATCCTCACCCAGCGGCACTTCATGGTCTCCATCCTCTGCGATATAAGGGATGTTCCTTCACAGGGCGATGTTGTGGAGCATGCAGAAGGCCATGTTATGTTATGTTAAAATATTTATATAGCGCATAGCTGCCCCTGCAACGAGGCGTCCCAGCGCTGAGGTAAAACACTGAGTGGGGAGGCAGAGCGAGAATTAGCAGTGGGAAAAGAGCCAAGTCTTCACCAGCCTTCTGAAGGTCAGGTGATCAGGGTTGCTACAAATATGTAGAGGGAGGGAGTTCCATAAGGCGGGAGCCAGCCGCTTGAAAGATCGACCCCCCGATCTGACCCTCTGTATTTGTGGGATTCTGGCAAGGAGCAAGTCTGCTGAGCGCAGAGCTCGTGTGGGTACATAGTAGGAGCATAGATCACTCAGGATTCCTGGGCCGCTGCCCGAGAGAATCTTATGAGTGATACATAGCGGTTTGAAAAGAACTCTTTGTTCAAGGGGTAGCCAGTGTAGGCGGTGGAGGAGGTTGGAAACATGACAAGTGTTTAGGGAGGGCAAAGATAGCGCGAGCCGCAGCGTTCTGACCACGCTGCAATCTTTTTATCACTGATTTGTTGGAACCCAGAAGTAGCACGTCACAGTAGTCCAATCTGGACAGGATGGAGGCTTGGATAATATGCTGACGCATTTGAGAATCAAAAAAACCAAGTATAGGATTTAGACCTCGCAGCAGTCCGAAACATTTCCCAGCCACAGATTTAGCGTGCACCTCAAAAGTGAGTTCTTTATCCATCATAATACCCAAGTTCTTCACTGTAGGTTTGGGTGCGGGGGGCACTCCAAGAGCGGGAGGCCATTCATCGCCCCAGAGATGGGAATCCCTGCCTACCAGGAGGATCTCGGATTTGGCTGAATTTAACTGCAAAAAATTAGCAGTCATCCACTCCGAGATGCCCATTAAATCTTCTTTGAATTTTGCCACGTCCTGGCTGGGATTGTTGGAAAAGGTGATCACCAGCTGGGTGTCATCTGCGTATGACACCAGGGAGGTGCCCTGGGCTGTGGCCATCAGCGCCAGTGGTCTCACGTAGACGTTAAATAAGGTAGGGCTTAACGCTGACCCCTGGGAACACTGCAACCTAATGGGTGTGTGTGGGAGGAAAAAGGAGGGGCAATTACTTGAAATGTCCAATCAGCAAGGAAGGACGCAAACCAAGAAAGGGCTTTACTGTTGACCCCGATCTCCTCCAGACGATGGAGCAGGATTTCCTGGGGGACCGTGTCAAAGGCTGCACTCAGATCCAGCAGAACCAACGCTGTAGTTCTGCCGGCACCTGAGGCGGTCTGTAGCTGTTCTATGACCGTCAGCAAAGCAGACTCGGTGCTATGCCGGGGTCGGCACCCATTCTGGGATGCATCTAATATTGAATTTACTTCCAGGTAATGGGTTAGTATTGAATTAACATGTGATTCCGTGATTTTAGTTAAGAACGGGAGCAGTGAGATCGGGCGGAAGTTTTCTGGCTTGGACACATCTAATGTTGGTTTTTTCAGTAGGGGGACCACTTTGGCGTGCTTCCAGGACTTGGGGACCACAGCCAAGGATAGGGATAGATTGATCAACTCCAAGCACTCAGGCAGGAGACACTGTTGGCATTTCTGAAAGACATCAGGTTTCAAAGGGTCATCAGGAGACCCTGATTTTATTTTGACAAACAGTGCTTCCATATCTTTAGGAGAGATAGAAGGGAGCGAGGCGAGAGAGTAGGTCTCAGGGTCCGAAAACACATTCCTCCCTGCGGCACTGGGGGTGTTACCTGGATGAAAGCTACTGTAGATGCGTTCCACCTTCTCAAATAAGAATTTGGCCAACACTTTGCATTGTGAATTAGAGGAAATGATACTACCCGCAGCAGAGCGGGGTTTGACCAGGTCCTTCAAAAGAGAGAATATGGTTTTACTAGGATTAGTACTTGTAGTGATCAGGTTAGAGTAATAAGCTGCCCTAGTCTTGTGGACCAATTTGTGATATGCCTTGATTGCACTTCTATACTGCGATTTAGCCTGAGGATCATAGAATCGCCTCCAGGCTTGCTCCAGGACCTTGCAGTTCTTCCTGGCTAGGGTCAGAGACTCATTAAACCATACATTAGCCCGCGCGCTTTTAGAGTGTGTGAGTTTGAGCGGGACACAGATATCCAAGGCTTGGGTAACCCACCCCTGAAAGAGCATAACAGCCTCTTCCATATTCGTGGACTTTTCAGGAGGCTGAGCGCTTAAGGCCGCAAAGAAAGCCGCCTGGTCCAGTTTATGCCACGGGCGTTTAAGAGAGGGGTTGTGGTGTGACTGTAATTTGGGGCCGGCTAGAGCTAGCCGCTGTCCAGGGCATTGGAAGGGGTGTGATTTGACACACCTTCCCAGGTGAGTAGAGGTGGGCTCCCCCAGTCTTGTCCAGACATCAGAATCTGGCCTTCAGGAGCCCAAATGCCTGCTCCACTGGCCGCTGTGTTCTTCAGTGAGCCTCATTGAAGCAGACTTCCCCTGGTGTAGTTGGTGCAACAACCATGGACGGTTGGGATTCGCTGAGTCTCCTAGATGGAAGACAGACATAGGTGCAGCAATAAGTTACACACTTTCTGATCATACTACCTGACACCACCCACACAAAGTTAGGACAGATCAATCTTACCAACAAGCCAGGTGCTATTCTGCTGTATGAAGGAATCATGGGCTGCTCCTGGAAACCGGGCATAGACGTTTGAGATGTACAAAACTGGTAAGAAGACTACTTGCACGTTGATAGAATGGAAGTGCTTCTTGTTACAGTAAACTTGTTCCCTGACTTGCGGTGGTTCTAAGGCAATATGGGTGCCATCAATGGCCCAACCACATGTGGGATGCGACCAAATCTATAGAAGCGAACTTTCACGTTGTCTAAATCCTCATGTCTGGGGAACTTGATGTAACTGTCAATGTGTCACATCATTGCTGAAAGCAGGTCTTGTAGTACACCAATGAACATTGGTTGTGACATACGACCAGATATAGCCATAGTGTATTGAAAGGAACCTGTGGCCAGAAAATGCAATACTGCCATAAATCTCACAATAGGTGGGATACATGTGGGATTAGCGTTTTGAAGAAGGAGATCAGGCTCCAACTTATTACACAAATCGTGTTTTTTTTTGCCTATCCACATGACATTCTTGATGGCATCCATTTCTTCCTTGGTCTGAAGGTTTGGAAATGTGCATTACACTGGAGTCTGTCATCTCCTCCCTCTCCCAGGGAGCCTATGTTTGGAGTGAAAACAATTTTGAACATTAGTCACAGTGTCCAGAGTAGCACATATGAAGAGTAAGCCAAAAGGTCTCTAGGGGAGCAGTAATCTAGTGTTTTGGTTTGAATTGTATTGGTTAAAACGTGATAAGGCAGCAAATATATCACCTGGTCATCTGATAAAATTGTGTATAAAGAGAATATTTTGTCAGTAATTATAAAGTTCAGCATGTTTCAATTGGTTCATCATCATGTCTATAGGGTGAATTGGCACTGATGGTCCGTTGTGCTGATTTTAAAGAATTACCAAATGATCCGACATGTTAGATTGCCTGGGTAAATGAGTAATGCTATTTTCACTACTGAATACTAAGTGGAACACATGACCTGTTATTTGCAATTGTCTAAGGCACTTTAAATTACTTGCAAAAAAATCATGAATTATATGTTATAAAGTTCAGAGCTGATGGAGTCTTATTATGTCATAACTATGTGGTGAAATCCCATAAAGTATGAGATGGGGTGGTCAATAATTAATTGCCATACTGAGCCCCAGCTTTACAAAACCTTTGCATTGTCACTTTTGTGATTCAGAATGAAGCAAAACAGCAGTAATGAATCAACATTTATATGTAAATGCTATTTTGTGCTAAAAGTTGGCCATTGCACAGTGCCCGTACTTTGTGCCAACTCTCTGTTAGTTTACATAAGGAACATATGTCTACGATGGGTGAGTACAAACATCTTAGGGGGCTA
The DNA here is from genome assembly GCA_963921515.1 of Calotriton arnoldi. Taxonomy (NCBI): domain Eukaryota; kingdom Metazoa; phylum Chordata; class Amphibia; order Caudata; family Salamandridae; genus Calotriton; species Calotriton arnoldi. The sequence goes on from CAWUFW010009156.1 coordinate 650,585, forward strand.
TTCACAAAGGTAAATATTACATGTGTAAGTTACTCTTACACGTTTGAGTAACTGTATTATTTTGGGCTATTTATAAAATCTGAGTGTAACATTATTCAAAATTGTAGAATTACACAACTAGGGATGGAGCCAAGCTTACGAGTAGAATTTATTACTGAAGAAAAGACAGCAGTTAGGTCCAGCACCACACATGACCAACCACTGGTACTGCAACACCTTCCCTTTGAAAATAATGGTGGCACGGCCCTCAATTTAAACCCCAAATTTTATTATTTAAAATAGTGAAAAGTATAAACATTTATAATATAATGTTACTAAAATATATAAATTATTAAAATATAATGAACTTACTTCTAATTAATGCTATTAAACACTTTTACTAAGTATTAGTGCATTAGTAACAAACGTGCTTACTTATGGTGGTTTTTAAAAAAATTAAACTTCAGCAAAAATAAATGTAACTTCATTTATTTTATATATATAGATACATTAATTGAGGTGCGGAGCTTGCCTGACTCTAAGATGGCTGCAAGTTAGGGCAGCTCCCCAGCTCGCCACCAAAAATCCGGCATAATCCTACCTGGGACCCTCACAGGAGGGGTCGCTAACTTGCTGCTGACGGGCGCTACCAGATGAGCCCAGTAGTTCCGAGATTGAAGTCGCCTAGTAAGAGGTTCCATTAGTGACGACCACGGCGGCGACAGGAACGCAAGGCCTTTCAATTGCGCAGCAAAGATTTACATCCCAATTTCGAGCGAGAGGGACGTGAGGGCGCCCCTCCACATTGCAGCATGGATTACATGGGCGCCGCGGTGTGCTGGAACCAGCGGAGGTACATTGGGACGCGGACGGCGGAAAGTGACTCGGTCCAGTGGCTGGCAGAGTTGAATAGAGGCAGCGACGTGGAGCCTTCCACGGGACGTACACCAGTGCAGTAAGTGGGGACACTTCTCCGACTCGTGGGTGCCCCCCGCTCACCGGAAACACAGCTTCCGATCGCAGTAGTGGCCCGGAGGTGACTGTGTCGGCGGTATCGTATTAGCGCGGGGAACTGCGACAGCGGGCGATTAAGGATCGACTGCCCAATAAAGTGCGCAATGTGTTCTGGGCCCGCAATCGCTTTAGCTTGAGCAGCCCCACCTTAAACTGTGGATCTGTACTCCTGTGCGCCTGTTTGCTGGGGCTGAATTAAACACACTGCTTGTGATACCCCGGTAGCACCTCAGGATTGGAACCCGGCGGTGAGGCGCATACAAGATGGTGGCGGGGCCCTGAGAAGTGCCGGGCTTCTCTAGTACACATACATCCTTGCGGGCACAAACTTTCCTGGTGTAAGGCTGCGCTGCCTTGACGCTGACAGTGCGGGGCGAATTGCAGCTTCAACTGATACACGCAGGAGGGGCTCACCGAGACTCGGGAGGCTAGCTGAATAGGCTGCCCAGGGGCACTCTGAAATCCCGGCTGGTTGACTACATCAGCCCTGTGAAAGCACTGCACGGTACTGGTACAGCAGCCCATAGATTAACTTCTTTGTGAGTTAACCCGCTACACCATGGGCAAAACAGACAAGCTCCAATCAAAATTGCAATTTGAACCCGCAAAACCCCACGGTCATGGGATCTCACATCTACTGAACAAGATGCCACATCTGATGATCAGGATGCAGCAACAGACATGGAAGTGAAGCAAGCGTTGCGCACTATACAGCAAAGTCTCTCTAAAATAGACAGCAAAATTGACGCACTGTCGTTCCTCATGGATAGGATGTCAGAAAGTCTTGATAAACATGGCGACAGGGTCAATACAGCGGAACAACAAATATCTGATATGGAGGATGTTGTGTGGGCGGATGCTGAGACAGACAAAGAAAGAGATAAAATTCTGCATGCAGTACAAGCCAAGGCGGAGGATCTCGAAGCGAGATCAAGGCGAAATAACATTCGTATTTTGGGAGTGGCGGAGTCGTCCAACATTGGAAATATGGAACAACATGTGGAGAAGCTGCTCATCACACTTCTGGGTCGGGATACTTTCTCAGAAATCTTTATCGTGGAGCGGGCCCACGGCACCCTGGCTTCTCGTCCGATCCCAGGAGTAGCCCCTCGACCTATAATTGTGAGGTTGTTAAACTACAGGGATCAAGATGCGGCCTTGCAAAAAGCTTGTGAACTGGGAAATCTTCGCCATGAGGGAGCGGACATATACTATTCCCGGACTTCACGTTACAAGTGCAGGAAGCAAGACGGCTCTTCACCCCCACCAAAAAGAGACTCCGAAAGCTGAACTTGGAATATAGTATGCTATATCCCGCCAAACTAAGGGTCAGAGCGGACAGTAAGGTTCACTTTTTTACAGACCCTAAAACCCTCCTGCGCTTTCTTAAAGATAAGGAGCAGCGCCTGAAATGCCGGGGATCGCCTAGTAATTCCTAGCCCCACACGGATGACCCCCCCGGGCACTGATGAAGAGCGAGATGAGTGAAAGAAGCTGGAACTGACGCTCATGGGGGGGCGATATGGGCGATGAAGCAATTATGAGTGCAACATGCAGCATGCACACCATGAGACTCCGGTGCAGTAGCAACTGTTGATCAATGTTGCGACTTGGATGTACAGTCCATGTTTCGTTTTCCAATATTCAGATGTAATGTACCACTGTGAGTTGTATGGATCTGCTAGCTATGTGATGGACATAACATTAATAGTTTTCTTGGATTAGATGGTTGAATAACTGGCCTAGGCTACTGCACCAATCTTGCACAATGACTGTATTGCAGTAACCCTCACAGCAGTGATCATTATAGTTGACAGCAAATGAGGGAGGAGATATGGTGGCGCGGGGATGCAGGAGAGATGGCAACATCTGCCCCCAAATGTATCACACTATATTGCTTGTTTTGCTGGGGGTTTCTTTATGTTAAGGGGGAAAAGGGGAGGGAATCAGTACAGCCACGAAAGTTGTGGGTTCTCTTGGCGTGGGTGGGATGTTTAATTTTGTAAGCAGGGTTGAGTGCAGTTCAAGAGACGAGATGCGACACTTCAGTACTACGCATGACATACGAACATGGGCCCATTTTTCACTGTTGACATACTCACTTAATGACATCTGAGGGCGGGAAGGCACAGTCCTTACATCTTATGACCTGGAACGTTCGCGGCTTAAACAATAGCAGAAAAGTTCAGAGAGTGGCAGCCTACTTAAGGAGACACTCTGTGGCTATTGCGATTTTACAGGAGACACACCTTACTGTGGAGCTTAGCGGGGAGGTACATCATAAATTACAAGGACAGTGTTACTCCGCAGAATATACCTCACATGCCAGGGGGTCCTGATATGGGTAGATAAGAGAGCAGGGTGGAAATAACCGGACTATTGAAAGACCCTCAAGGCAGGTTTGCGGTAGGCCTTTGTAGTAAAGGTGATCTTAAATTTCTCGTGGTCGGTGTATATGGACCGAATCATGATGATCCTCATTTTTATTGTTCGTTAGCTGCGAAGTTGGTGCAATGGGAGGGTATCCCCCAGGCGTGGGGCGGGATTTTAATTGTATTCCTAATCCAGACATTGACAGATCCCAAGGTCCGCCCAGGCGTCCAGCGGCAGTGGCGGTAGCCATAATGGACATCATGCATACTGAGGGCCTCATTGACATTTGGAGGCATAGATCACCCTCAGGGAGAGGTTACACGCACTTCTCTTCAGCCTATGACACTCACACTCGCATTGATTACTGGTTAATATCGGGGGGATTAAACACCAGAGTCACGGCCTGCACTCATCTCCCCAGGACATATTCTGAGCACTCCCCGGTTCAGCTCACAATACAATATAGATCACCCAGGGTCCCGGCATTTTCCTGGCGATTTCCTCCCTACTCTTTATTAGACACTGTCTTTAAAGCAGGTTTGACAACAGCAATAGAAGACTTCTTCGCAAACAACTTAGACTCGGACCCAACATTTGCTACTGTCTGGGAAACTTTTAAGGTGTATATCAGGGGACTAGTGATTTCTACACGTGCGGGAGTATTGCGTTCTATTCATGGTAGATTAGCAACCTTAGAAAAAGAAATTGAGCACATAGAAAGGGAACTCTCTGGGACAGGTGGAACTCAGGCTGCCGCAAATCTCAAGCAGAAACTGGTAGAGTTTTTAGACACTGCAAATGATGAACTTAAGCATATGGGGAAGTACGCCACAGCACGCTGTTACGGGGAGTGGGAAAGACCTGGAACCACGTTAGCCGGGATATTGAGACCTAAGAGGGAATTAGATAAAATGGTAGGTATGATGGACAACGATGGACATCTTCTGCACACTACCGAGGAAATTGCAGACCATTTTTGCTCTTATTATCAGACACTATATACATCACAAATCCTGACTGAAGCGTTGCCCTTGAGGATTATTTGTCTTATATTAAAATGCCGTGGGTAGTGACGGAGCACAGTGAGCACTTGATGGCGCCACTGAAATCGGATGAGATAAGGGACAGTGCAGTATGGCTGCGGGGAAGGCTCCGGGGGTGGACGGGCGCACTGTGGCCTTTTAAAGAGTTTCAAGATGTATTGATCCCCTACCTCAAAATGCTTTATGAAGAGATGGCAAAATCAGGAATTATGACCCTCTCCTTGCGTGAAGCCGTAATTGTCACACTAGTGAAGGTGGGCAAGCAACCCAACCACTGCTCCTCATACAGGACCTTGTCTCTGCTCACTGTAATCGCTAAAATCTATGCGAAAATCTTGGCTAACAGGCTGGCCCCTTTATTGCCAGGCATTATTCGCCCTGAGCAGGCTGAGTTCGTCCCTAGTCACAATTTGTCACAGAATCTGAGGACATTATTTGGAGTGGTGCAGAGATTGAACCCAGAAGTCAAGGCCGTGGCAGTATTTCTCGAAGCCGAGAAAGCCTTTGATTCCATGGAGTGGGGGTTCATGCTTGCAGTACTGCGCAAAATAGGCGTTTGGGATGTTTTTCTACACTTAGTGTTGGTGCTCTACACGTCACCCACTGCCAGAGTTAGGGTTGGCGATGCTGTCTTCAATTCATTCAACATCACGCAAGGCACGAGACAAGGGTGCCCGTTGTCCCCGCTACTGTACGCGATAGTGGCTGAGCCGCTGGCCTGTGCCATACGTGAATATCATATGCACAGAGGGCTGGGGTTTCCTCAGTACACATTGAACATTTCGCCATATGCGGACGACACTTTGCTATATATCCATAACCCAGAAGAAAATCTGTCCCCCATACTGCGCGAGGTAGTACAATGTGGTGGGTATTCGGGGTTGCAGATTAACTGGGATAAGTCCATCATATTTCCTCTCACCCCAGCCACTGTAGAACCGACCATGGAGTCCCCATTGCAATGGACCATGGAGGCAGTGCAATATTTAGGTATAAAAATTCACACCGATCCGGCTGTGGTAATCCGGGAAAATTATGGGACGGCTGCGCAAAAACTAATTCAGGATGTGGATAAATGGATTAGGCTTCCGCTATCGTTAATGGGAAGAATTGCTATAATGAAAATGGTGATTCCTCCGCGCTTTCTCTTTTTATTCCAAAACATACCAATTCCTCTACCAATTACCCTGTTTAAACAATTGCGCACACAGTTGATTCGACTAGCTTGGGCGGGGAAGCAACCCTGGATACGGTGGGATTCTCTCACTTTGCCTTATGAGTTGGGTGGGTTAGGTGCTCCATATCTAGAAAAATATTACAGAGCAGCAAACAGAACATTAGCCCATTATTGGATACATGGCCCACACGACACACCCTTTTTGTATTTGGAAAAGATTGCAGCGGAACCGCTCCCATTACCCCAGACACTTTTCCAACTAGCCTCCAGACGACTGCAAATCTTTGATTCATTGGCCATCACAGCACAGGCGTGGCAGACATTATTGCACATGCAGGCAGGGGCTCTCCTACACTCGCCAGAGATACCACTACACTGGTGCTTATGGTTCCCCCTGGGGCAGGACGCGGGAGAAAGGCGGGCGCTGCAAATTGTGGGTATTCACAAAATGGGAGATTTCTTTAAGGATGGAGCACTGAGCAATTTTTCAGGGCTAGGCACACCTGGCATGCCCTCCTGGGCGATGATATATAGGAACCGCAGGCCATGGAGGCTCTCACCATTCTCATCAAAGTTAGTGATCCCTTTAAATTGATTTCTAGATTCTACGCCAGTATGCAGGAAACCCGTCGGGCCGAAGTCCTGAAAGTTAGGTTGGACTGGCAACAGGACTTGGGTGCTCCACTAAGCGATAAAGAATGGCAATATTGCTGCTCCCGCACCCAGTCTGTCTCTCTCAACGGGAGACATAGGCTCATTCATTTAACATTTTTACATAGAGCTTACTGCACCCCAGAGCTGCAGTTTCGATATGGGCTATCAGAGAGCTCCTGTTGTTTAAGATACAGGATGGAGGGGGCAGGCTTCTGGCACCTGGCCTGGAAGTGTCCTGGGATTCAGTTATTCTGGAGTACAGTGTTCCAGGATCTAGGGACCATTATTAGTGCAGATTTGGTGCCGGACCTCAAGATAACGTTGCTGGGGTGGGATTTAACCGTGGAAAAAGCACTGCGCCCTTTACTGGCTATTGGGCTTCTTTTAGCAAAGCTCTGTGTGGCAATTGGATGGGCAGGTGGCCCGTTACCAACATTACAAGAATGGCATGCTGACATGCTGTATTGCAATACGCATGCTGACATATACAACGAGCTGCTACCTCCCATGAGCCGACCCAAAAGCTGTTGGGGTCCATATCAAACATATCTTCTAAGTAAAATTGTAAGTACAGAGTTAGACCCAAATGATAACACTACCACGACTTAGTCCCAGGAGCCACATGTGTAGGAGAGCACGGAGCATGGGTGCTGTAGCGGGGCCCTACGAGTAGAGCTGCTTAGAAAGTACTCGATCTTAGATATGTCTTCTGTCAGTAGAATTAGTCGGGAGATGGTATGCAGGTACATGATTTGCTCCAGGTGAAGTAACTGTATAAGTTGTATCCCTCAGATGGCTGCTTTGTTATGTATCAGATTGTAGAAGGCCATATGCATTGTTATGCAGTTATCCCTGGACGTGATATAACTGTTTGCTAAGTTGTATGTATTATGCAATCCTATAAAACCAATAACAAAAAAATAAAAAATATATATATATATATAGATACATTAATTTAACATTTAATTCAAAATTAAGTGAATAGCATTGTAGCATTGTTTTCTTTAGTTCTAGATTTTAAATTAATGTATAGAATTAATTTAAATTAATATTTAGCATAAAATATTTTCACAGGCAGCTTCCAAGTTCCACAAACATTTAAACATTTTCCCTATACTTTACCATTCAAAGATCTCTGACGCTGTGGTGGGATCTCCTTGTGGTACAGTTTAAAGAACATTTCCCTATACTTTAAGATATGGAGATTTCCACCCCAACTGCAGAGACCTCTCTATGATAAAGTATTGGAATTGGTCCCTATAATTTATCATACGGGTATCCCTTCCTCACTCCAAACTGCGAAGTCGGCCTATGCTAAAGTATGAAGTAAAAAGAAATCACACCTAAAGCGAAAAAAAAATGAATTATGCATTAATGGTTATTAAAAGTGATGCATAGAATGAATTATAAGTAATTTAGTTATATGATATTATAATTCAATCTTACATTATTTTTTATGCAAAAAGGTGGTAAGATATTTTATAAATAAATATGTATTTTTAAAAATATTTTACATTAAACTATATTTATTTACACTTTTAACAATTTTAAATCATTTCAATTAGTTTAGCATTCTTTTCTGCTGGGTTTATTTTAAGTCTCAACATCCATTTATTTCTATGGCAGGATGTTGCAGAACCAGTGGTTGGCATTTGTAGTGTTGAACTTACTTCAGCTCTGAGTTGCAGCAATTTGATACCGTTTTTGGTCCCTTTTTGGCTGTAGTAAATTTAGAAAGACAGTTTGTGAATAGCTGGTGACTTACTCTTTTGTGTGTGGGTACACGTTCCTCCCTAAGCCCCTCCTTAGCCCTCCCTTAACCTGTCCTCGCTCCTCTCTATACCTCTGCTCTTTCGTAATAAGTGTTCCCAATTTTCCAATCACTCCCCCGTCCCTTCCACATTCAGTACTAAAATGTATACTTACGTGTGTGGAGACTCCAAAGTCGGGGCGGAGAGTGCAGCACAGAAAAAGATAGGATAGGCAGAAACTCTGCATGTAGGTTTGGGAGATGCATTTTGTAGAACATTTGTATTACTATTGTAGTACTACAAATTGCAGTTTGTGAATAGGCCCCAGGGCTTTGGCACCAAGCCATATCAACTAAAGTAGCATGATCTGGCTTTGCCCCATATCCAAATGACTAGTCTAATGCGGGGCAAGGGAGGAGTCAAGTGATGCATCACCTGATATACCAACATAAAATATGTATGCTAAACTACACTAAGAGGCTTATTACGAGTTTGGCTGTCCGACCACCGGAGAACAGTGTCTGCATTGTCACTGCCTAATGCTGCGCCAGTGATCCACCGCCTGCCGTATTACGAGTTCCAGTTTCAGAAATGCTGACCCAGTGGTCTACTCGGAGGAACCTTGGTGGTCTGCAATGTTGGCAGTGCATGTGCCGACGCCACCAGGTCCGCGGTCCACCCGCCGAGCGAATTACGACTACACAGTCTCACAAGCAGTCTTCCAGAACTGCTCAAAAAACGACGGTTACCCAACGGCGGTCGTCCGCCATGGTACGCACCAAAAAAAACTAAACAACAGTGACCATTGGATGGATTCAAAAAGTACACACCTGATGTGCTTTGGCAAGTGAACATGCCTGCAAATCACACTATAAAACACCCCAACCCTTACTACAATCCTTTGCTCCCAAACTGGAACCCAAAAGACTGCCACCAGCGTGTACTGCATTTTTTTTTGTAAAGGCACCCTTTTTCCATCTTACTAGTTAGCACTCCTCACCATCTTCAATTTTATTTTTTGCACCTTTTTGTCTATGTTTTTTTTTTTTTTTATTCATATATTTACTCAGATTTTATTTTTTCACCATGCCTGGCAAAATAAACACGCTTCACTGAGCAAGATTTGACAGTCATGGTGGATGAAATTATCAAAGTAGAGCCACACATTTTTGGATCCCAAGTCCAGCAGACACCTCACAGTAGGAAAATAGAAATGTGGGACAGGATAGTCAACAGAGTGAATGCTGTTGGTATACCCTGCGCACACTGGGTTACATGAGGAAGAGGTGGAAAGACCTTAGGCAGAAGGTATGCACCAAGTACAACAGCCACTACCTGGAAGCACAGAGGACTGGTTGTGGCCCTCTTAGTGCACCATTACAACGCTTAACCTGGGAGGTGAAGGTCTTGACCTTCCTGCCATCTGATGGCTTGTCAGGAATAGAGGGTGGAGTGGACTCTTGTAAGTTACACTTCAAGAACTGCCAAAATATCACAATGTCCTGTTTGCGTTTAACTCTGCTTTTGCTATTTTGTTGTCTATCTACTTCCCTAACATGCAATACTCAAGGTATCTGAGATGTTGGTTGGTCTGTGCAATGTGTAGTGATGCAAATAAAAGCACATGTATCCAAATCCATGACATGCCACATGTTGAATGCTGTCTGTAAGTGCATTACCAACAAAAATCTCAAACCAGGACTCATTATATGTGTCAATATGAAAATGTATGGTCCATCCCAAATGCATATTGCCAACAACTGTGCCACACTAACTGTTCATCAAGTGTTGCCAAAGTGCGTTTGAACTGACTACAATTACCATGAGGCCTTGTCACTCTCACTCTAACCAAGATGCTAGACCGCTTTTGCCCCTTTTCACTGGTCGGCCATCTTACCATTGATCGACACTAGTCATGCAGCTTACCTGTTCTCAAGTGTCACTAAGTAGAGACTGAAAAACTACCACTACTACCATGTGGCCTTGTCACTCCAACTCTAACCAAGATGCTAGACAGCTTTTGCCCCTTCTCACTTGTCGGCCATCTTACCACCGATCTCTACTGGTCATGCAACTTACCTATTCTCAAGTGTTGGTAGATAGAGAATGTACTGTCTACAACGTTCATGAGACCTGGTCACTCCAGCGCTAACCAGGATGCTAGACTGCTTTTGCCGCTTCTCACTTGTCTGCCGTCTTACCACTGATCCACACTAGTCATGCAGCTTACCTGTTCTCAGGTGTTGGTAGGTAGAGTTGAACTGTTTACAACTACCATGAGGCCTTGTCACTCCAACTCTAACCAAGATGCTAGACTGCTTTTGTCCCTTCTCACATGTTGGCCATCTTACCACTAATCTACACTAGTCATGCAGCTTACCTGTTCTCAAGTGTTGGTAAGTAGAGTTGAACTGTCTACAACTACCATGAAGCCTTGTCACTCCAACTCTAACCTAGATGCTAGACTGCTTTTGTCCCTTCTCACATGTTGGCCATCTTACCACTAATCTACACTAGTCATGCAGCTTACCTGTTCCCAAGTGTTGGTAAGTAGAGAATGAAAAGCTACCACTACTACCATGAGGCCTTGTCACTCCAATGCTAACCAAGATGCTAGACTGCTTTTGACCTTTCTCACTTGTCGGCCATCTTACCACTGATCTACACTAGTCATGAAATGTGCAATGTACAGTAAATGCTCCACTGAAATATACATCTTTATACTTTGCTTGATGGTGTCCTGGACCCATAACCTGAAACTATTGATGGCATGAGTGACAACAAAACAACAGTGTACCCCTAATATATGTCAGCCATGAAGGAAACTCACCTCATTGGCACTGCCAGCTGACCCCTTGATACTGCACTTTTCACATGACGAACAATGCTGCATATATAAACAATCTGGGTGTTTGCCTCAATTAGACACAACTAGGCCTTAGAATGAACAAAAACACATGGGATGACTACACTGTGTTGGGAGCTTAGTTTTGGAGTTGTCATGTCTATCTCTAAAGCCGAAACGCCACATAGCTTCACATCTAATGAGGTGATGAAATCTAACACTTCGATTGAATGTCTACAAATGTCTAGTATCTAACTTCAAATCCACGCTAATACCTGACTATACTAATCTCTAACTATTTTGTTCCTTTCTAGGAACACATTAATTCTGACACAAACAACGTGAATGTAGATACCTCATTTCCACCATTAACAATGTTCTCCATTTCTCAACAGGTCAATCCACCACTGTACTGGAACTGCGGTTGGAAACCGAACAGAGTTCCTCTCCTACCCAGCAAGATGCCCTCAGTGATGACAACGCTCCTCAAGAGGTGGACGTCGATGACGGTTCGGGCCCATCTGGTCGGCCTGGACAGACTCCAACAGTGGGTCTTACTGTGCCACAACCACACCTCTCACCACAGCTACGACAACACTACCAACCACTGCCCCACCCACCTGTGCCTCAAGTACAGTCACTATAATCCTGTGCCCCCAGTCCTGGTTTCTGATCTGGATAGCATCATCCCAGTCATGGACAAGCCAGGACCCAGTTGGAGGGTGCAGTATGTGCCAAGGGCACAGGGCAGGGGGGCTAGGCAGCATGGGAGGGTAAATGTGGGCCCCCAGAGTGAGGTTGCTGAGGATACGGACACCCGGGCTGCCATCACCCAAGTCCTGTGAGTCTTCCAGGACTCCCAAAGTGTGATGGGCCAGGTATTGACTGAAATCTGGGAAATGAAGGACCTGCAGTGGGACACATGCCAGGAGGTTGTTAACATCCACACTGTGGTGGCCGGTATCCACACTGAGGTGGCTGGCGTCCAAACAGACGTGGCCGGAATACGCATCAAGGTGGCCGGCCTCTGCACCGAGGTGGCCTCCCTGGTTGGGGTGCTGAGGGACAAAAACACCACCCTCTGTAGGGATTTCCCCCACCTGCTTCTACCCCTTCTTGTGGGACAAGGGCGTCTGCCTCCTCAACATATGCCGCTGTCACAGGAAGGGAGGCCCTGACAGAGAATGATACGCCTGCATGCACCCCTGTCTCAGCAGCTCCCGATCCTCCCCTGTCAAAAAGAGGGGACATCCACCCAAAAGCCAATGAGCTCATGATGGCAACACACCCTCCACCACCAGGAAGAAACCTTGTCCCTAATGGCATTCTGTGTGTGCTACACATTAACTTTGTTGACTAATCCTGCCCACTTTTCCATATCTGATGGGAAGAGTATGTTGGACTTTGGACTCCAGAACAGACGGTCTCTACTACAATGGTTTAATCCACCATGAATTTAAACTGCGTATTTTTGTTGTCACAACCAAATTTTTGCTAGATATCTTGTGCTTGTTCACTCAAATAAAAACACACATTGTGAGAGGCTGGCCTGGTATATGATGTCCACTAATGTAAGTGGGCACCCTGCACCAGCCCAGACAACCCTTATGGTGATTTAAGAGGTGTTAGACAACCTTAGAAAGCACTCTCTAAGTGGTAGCTGTGGAGAGCAGCCTTCAGGCTTAGTCCAGCAGGAGTGTAAAGCTGCTTGTTTTACCAGAATGCAATCTTATAGAATAGATTAAATGAAAAAGAACCACACAAGGTATTTATAAAAATATGTATTTATTATATAATACTCTCTAACACGTTTAGATATCTCCTAACCGGAGATAAACACAATGCACACAATACTTTGCATAGAAATCAAGTAAATAGCACAGAATACACAGTGGACCCCAGGTGGGGACCAAACCATATACTAAGAAAGTGGTATAAGAACCACGACTCATGTCAAGACAATGTCCAGGGGATGTAGAAGTGCTGGGGACCCAAGGAACCACCCAAGGTGAGAGACTAGGAGCCCCACGGAGACCGTGTGCAGTGTGGGAACACGACCGCGTTCTAAGTACAAATCAACATGTAAGTCGCGGTTGCAATTTTAAAGATTAAGGACCCTTCCCAGTGGACCCTGAAGAAACCCTGTGGAAGACAGAAGGTTGGAGAGCCACCCCACCCGTGGATACCCTAGTACCCACATTACCTACACCAGGGAAGCCGGGTGCATGGGTGTGAAGTGGTGTCGGAAAACGCCGTCGAACCCAATGGAGGACTTCAGGAAAGTGCCGCTGCTGGAGAAGGAGAAAGTGTCTGGTGGAATCAGATTCAGGATGAGAAGTACCTGCAAGCAGATGGGACAGAGTGACCTGAAGACCTGGAAGATGAATGCCCACCGATGTCGGGTGTTGCAGGAGAGTTGACGGTGACCTTGACTCTGCAGCTGTGAGGACCAGGCGATGCTGAGGAAGACCAGGAGCTGTACATGAGCTGTCTCACGTCGGATGTCGAGTGCTGAGGGGTCGGTGTCCGTCGGAAGCACCAATAAGCCTTGGCAACTGCCAGCAACGTAGAATTCAAAGAAGGTGCAATGTCGGGACCAGCAAGGTACAGGGGAGTCACCACAAGCAGGGGAGTCAGGGCAGGCTCCAAGCAATCAGGGGAGCCCAAAAGAAACAAAGGTGACCCTCAACAGGACCCACAGGCCGGAGGCACTGGAGTCGCAAGAGGACTTTGAGCAGCTCACCAAAAGATGCAGACCATGGTGCAAGCAATGCAGTGTGGACAAAGATTCTGGTCACTGGAGATGCTTGTGGTTGGGGCTAACTGAAACCCAAAGATCTTGGTGGAAGGAACCAACAAGCCTGTGCAACAGCAAGTCGACGCAGTGCACAGGGGTTCAGTTCCTGTGGCTCCCACGAGGGATACTGGCCTCAAACTTGGTGAGAGGTCAGGGCAGGCTCGAGAGCGGTGGAGAACTACCACCTGTGTTGTTGAACCTTTCGCAGTCCGTAGGAGCTCAGGATCAGCAGACCGGTCAGTTTGGTTGCGGTGCCTGCAGATGCAGGGAAGTGACTCCTTCGCTTCAAGGGAGATTCCTTCAAGTGTCTTGGATGCCCACAGGCCTTGGAAGGTTTTTGTATGGTGCACAGGCACAGACGATGCAGCAGACTGAAAGGGGGACGAAGTCGAGCCCAAACAAAGTCTAGCGAAGTCCAGAGTGCCCAGACGGTAGAAGTTGAAGAAATGTCTGAATTGAATCATGTCCCACAATGAATCTAGGGATCCACCCACATGTAAACCCTTAAGCACCCTAAGAAAAGGGTTGGGACGATTCAGGGGCAGCCGCGGTCCATGCAGGTAACAGCGGTGGGGCGGTGGGGCCGGGTAAGGGGGGATTTTGAGGGAAAATTAAATAAATAATTAATTTTCCCTCGCATCGTCCCTCGAAATCCCACCTTACATGGCCCCACCGCTGTTACCTGCACGGACCGCGGCTGTTCAGGGGACCCTCCCAGGGGAGGAGTTGGACAGTGGGGAGGATACTCCCATGTCCTTTGTCCAGTTTTGCGCCAGAGCGGGAGCCAATGGCTCTCAGAGCTGGTTTGAACTGGACTATGCAAGGAGGCACCAAATGTGCTCCTCAAGCAGACTGAGTGGTGCTGGCAAGCGCACCCACCCGGCCCCAATACACTAAATCCTGCCTGGGAGTTGGTCACACCTCCTTGTAACAGGATACCTATTGTTCTGCCTTCCCCTGGTCAAGCTTGGCTCAACAGCATGAGGGCAGAATCGGGTCTCTGGTCGGCAGCAGCCATGTTGTGCTGTCCAGGTCTAGAAGACTGGTACCGGGAGTACTGAGAGCCTAACAGAGGACTCTTCCAGTGCTTGGAATCATACCCCCCACACCGTTTATGATGTGGGGGTATGATTCCAACATGTTTGATACCAAACATGATAGGATTCGTTGCAGCCGATTTTGAGATGGTCATCGCGTAATTACGTGGTGCCCCTCTATATGGTATATGGCTGCTTCACTTACAACCCAGGAAAATGGACTCTGTAGGCTGTAGGGGTGTCCTGCTCATGCAGGGGCACCCTTACACTTAGAACAAAGCACCCTGCCTTCAGGATTGCAAAGGCCTGCTATAGGGGTGACTTATAGGTTTTAAGTATGGTGACCCTAGATATAGGAAACCTATATCTTTTGTACGTGGTGCAAGCACCAGCTTACACAGGCTGCAATGGCAGACCTGTAGTTACAGTTTGAATTATCTCCCATGGGTGGCATAATACATGCTTTAGCCCATGGGGGACCTCTGAGGTACCTATGCCCTGGGTACCTTAGTACCACATACTAGGGACAGATAAGGGTACCCCAGTATCCAATCTGGGATGTACCTAAGTACTGAACATAACAATTTAAGGGAGAAAGCAGAGAGACTGGGGTCCTGAGTAGCAGGATCCCAGTCACACTAGTCAAAAACAGCTTAGCACCAGGCAAAAATTGGGGATAACCATAAAAGCAGATCCTACTTTCCTACACACATCCCCAAAGCATTGTCTCCTGTTGTAATTCTCACATATAACATTGTTAATATACTGCCATTTGAACTTTGCAATGTCAAAATTAGGGACTTCTGGAAGCATGGATATGTTGTCTGTAAAAAACAACACATACATACAAGTGTGTGGGCTTACAGCTTCTTTATTCCATAGTTCAAATCATAGGCTGACATGATGTCAGACACTTAACAAATAGGACATGTTTCAATTATACTGGTTCAGTGATCACATATTCACTTACAGACTCTCACAACATGGAAGGAGGGGATACATCTGACAATATCCGACACAATAGGCAAGAACAGATTAGGTCTACATCATCACCTGGATCCATTTTTACCACCCCACAAATGGAATTCTACATCAAAGTAACAAATAAACACAAGTCAGTACAACAGTTTCTGACCACAGTGTTTAATCAAACAAGTGTTGCTTGCATCTGGTGGAATGTCACAAACAAATGACAGTGATGTGCTACAAGCACTTTGGCCTACAATGAGGAGACACAGCAACAGCTACATCCAGTTCATAGATAATGAGGAATTAGCCAATATGAAGGCTGGATAGCATCATTTGGGTACAGCATAACATTGTGTTGGATCACATGATAGAACACTTATTTCATTAGGACCAAAGCACCACAAGGAACAAGTCTAATGGAAGCTGTGCAAGCTGTTTTGGTACCGGCTTTGTACACCCAAATTTTGTGACACAGATTCCCAGGAAGATTCCATGTCCACTTCGGACATCTGAACAGCATCATATACCGCCTGATGTCACAACTCTGAATTGTCCAAATGAAGTTGACATGGTGAAGGTACCTTAAACAGACCAACACAGAGAGATTAACTAAGAAAACATACATATAACACACATCACATTGTCAACTTCTGGAGAACACAGTGCAAAATAACATTTACAGCTGAACTAAACTACACTTACAATACCAAGACCTTTCCCCAGATCTTTCCAGAGCCATATATTCCTATTATGTAGCACTAACATTCTCCTATCAACATCACTAGAACATTTGCAAATTTTTTTCAAGTCATCACATCTCATACCATACTTACACTCATGAGAAGAAGTTCTGGATGAGATCCTGCCACAAGTCAGCTCCTTCGTCATCACCACTATCATCATCTTCATTTGGCACTTCAGGGTTCCCACCTGGTGGGTCTTCATGACCTGCACTATCTGCGATGTAAGGTATGCTCCGTCGCAGGGCAATGTTGTAGAGTATGAGGAAGGCTACAGTGATCTTACACACCTTGCACGGTGAGTAGAGGAGGGCTCCCCCAGTCTGGTCCAGACATCTGAATCTGGCTTTCAGGAACCCAAAAGCCCACTCCTCTGTCCGCCGTGTTCTTCCATGGGCCTCATTGAAGCAGACTGCCCCTGGCGTTGTAGGATTCCCCAATGGTGCCATCAACCATGGCCGGTTGGGATACGCCTAGTCTCCTAGATGGAAGAGAGACAGAAGGGCAACATTTAGTTACACACTTTCAGATCATTCTACCTGACGTTTCCCACACAAAGTTAGGACAGATCACACTTGCCTACAAGTCAGGCCCTCTCCGGTAGTAGTTGTGACATTAGCTGGGGTATGGTGTTTTTCCGCAGTATGAAGGAATCATGTGCAGATCCTAGAAACCGGGCACATGCGTTTGAGATATACAAGTCCGGTAAGCAGACAACTTGCATGTTGATGAAATGGAAGTTCTTCCTCTTGCAGTAGACTTGCTCCCTGTCGTGTGGTGGTACTAAGGTAATATGGGTGCTATCAATAGATCCCATAACTTGTGGGATGTGACCATATCCATAGAAATCCCCCTTCACAGTGGCTAAGTCCTGACATCTGGGGAACTGGATGTAGCTGCCCAAGTGTCTCAAAAATGCTGCTAGCAACTCAGAGTGGACCTAGCTGAACATAGGTTGCGACATTCCACCTGAAATAGCAACAGTGAATTGAAAAGAACTCATGGTGGTATTGATGTAGGATTGCTGTTGTGAGGTAGGACTCAGGTCATGCTTCAACTGATAACATAGATCCAGGATTGTTTGCCAATTCAAACGGAAACTCTGGATGGCATGTCACTCTTCCATGGTGTGTAGGTCTGGAAATGGGGAGTAGACTGGAAGCTGGCATCTCCTCCCTCTCCCAGGGTACCTATTTGAGGAGTACCAAAACAATGTATATTGGTCACAGTGTGCAGAGAAACATATGTGAAGAGTAAGGCTAAAGTCAAGTGTTTGAACAGCAATGTTTCATGAAACAGTACACATTTTACATCATCATTGGCAGATTTTGCCCATCTACCTGCCATCCCCAAGCTGGCACTCACAGGTCTGTAACAGAATTGTGCACATAATCAAAACAGAGATTTCAAATTTTCCACTTTAGTAAGGGTAGCATTACATGTATTACCGCCAACCATGGTGTACATTGTGCCGCACACATTTTACCTATGTGCACAGTAAAGCACTACACAGATGAAGTTTCGGAATGGACATGACATGGGTAAGGAGCATTACAAATGTAAACATGTTTACCTTCATTTTTTGGTGGTGGCGACACACTTTACCATCACAAATACAGCCTCAGAAAATGCTAAAATACTGTCAATAACAATGTCTACACAACCGTAAAAATGGCAGAAGCCTGACCTTGCATATGGGACAAATGCGACGTTCCGCCGCCGATGGTCATTTATCGTGCGTTGGGTGGTTCACTCCACGGCAGACACACCCTGGCTAGAAGTGAAGCAAACATCACTAACCTGTTCGGAGAGCAACATAACAGGCATGCCCTGTATTGGATGGCCAACAGACATATACTTACCAATGTAAAACTTTGGAATGTGATGGTAATGTGAGTGCACTATGGTAAGTCTGCAGAGAGCAAACCCTGGCAATGATTTCTACCCAATCTGGCACATGTTATAGCAGCGGTATATGTGACATAGTACTGCAGCACAGTATCCTCTCCTTGTAGATCTGCTGATCCTTAGATAGTGCTCAACTGAGTTTTTCTGAACAATTTGGTGGCCACTACATCTTACATATGCTCGCTATAGCTTTTGTACCTGACAAGACCCACAGACGTGACTCTACTTGCCATTCACCCACATTGTGAATGTGTTTCACTGCCTTAGAACAGGCCCCTCACTACCACAAGTTTGTTGTAACTGTCTCATGAGTAGAGTTCAATTTGTGCTGGCATATTGCACTGTTGACACATGTACAGTGCAAGTAGTTGGTGAATACAGCAGTGAAGTCCATCACTGCATCACCAGGTGTGTCACATTAAACAACTAGACAGTATGTACAATGTATGTTGATGTCATCCCTGTGACAGTGCCACAAATGGCCAAATGAGTATCCTTTGCTGGCAGGACATTGCCCAAACACTAAATCGGACGTAGTATTACTTTACAGTGAGTTGTCCACATGACCACTAATTTCCAGATTGTGAGCACACAGTGTGACAAATTGCAGGCTTTCCATGGGCTACATGATGTAAGTAGGCTGGCATAGTCAGTAGAGGACATGACCTGAGCTGGGTGTAGCCATCAGATGGCTAGTGTACTATGGTATCATGTGAGTGTCTATGTTCATCATGGGAGTCTACACATTTGAGGTGCTGACAATTTATTCATGGTCACTCTAGGTCTCTACAACTGCTTGATCAGCCAGATAGATGACCCTAATCTTGCATATCCACTCAGTCTCTTCATCTATTGCATCCATCAGACTCAGGGAGTGTGGAAAGCCATTTCCCAGAAAGGGGGGACCCTAGGGGTCTATCGCCGGTGCAGCGTTCACTGCAGGAAGAGGTGGGACCTGTAAGATTGTGGAGGTCCAGCTGGGGAAGTCCTTGCGCACGCGCCAGACACTGACTCCCCTAAAGGCCCACATACCGGCGGTGGCCTACCCAGAGCTTGATGGGCAGTTGAGGGCCCAACATCAGCTTGGAAGGGGTGAGTATTATGCTGACTAATCTGAATCATGCCTAACCATCTTTTCATCGTTACAGGTAACATCGACCACATCTGCATGGAGGTTGACTGATGACAAACACAATTGAGGAGTCATTGCATGTGTAGGTCTGGTTGACATGTGTAACATATCCGTGTATGTACAAGTGTTTGCTGCAGTAAGTATGGGTCTAGAAAGTTTGAAGTCTGTGTCCATCACAATTGCATGTGTTGCCCAATGTGTCAAGGACTTTTATAAATGGTGATGTGTATACATGTCTTTTGTAATCAAAGACTGGTGTGTAGAGATGGGTGGGTGTGTCACACATGCCCAAATACATTGTTCATTGTAATATCTCGGATCCAAATGATGAGGCAATAACATACATGGTCGAACTACTTACAGTACATGCACATGTGGAATAGTGTAGGTTCATTAAGTGGCTACTGACATGCAGCAGGTAGTGTAATGCAGACATGTTAGGGTCATATGTGAGTGTGTACACTCAGTTATATATTGGTATATGTGTTTGTTAGACAAGTCGAAGTGCTGTGATGTCCCTTCCCGATTTTCTACAATTTTAACCTTCTCTTCATGGACAGGATATTCCCTGAGTCTCATAATCTTTACTGTTGTAATGGTTTCACAGTATGCTATGGGATATTGGTATTGGTGAGTACACCAATCAGGAGTTTACATGGCCTTAGGCCTAGGTACTCTCATGTCATATGGATTTATGTGAGGACATCTCACCCAAATTTCAGCCACATGTTTCCATTTTAAATTGGTTTTAGACATGTGATACATAGCAAAGGTACGCAGTTTCACCTGTGTAGAGAGTGTTGTGACAGAGGACAAAATAAGAAATTTCATTTGGGCCATGTGAGCAATGTGGAAGGGGAAATTCTATGATACATCCTTCTTGGTACTACACATATAGCAGGAAGATAGCTGTAATGAGTGTCCAGCACGTCATCATGAGGTGAGTTTAGGAACATGACAAGTTGCTGTAGCGGGCCTTGTGTGCAATGGTTAGGGTTGCATTATTTTTGGCCATGCTAGTTAATGTCACCTGGTCACTGTTGTATGTCAAAAGTGCCTAAGTGTACAGGGTGATGTAATATCCTGCTACATACATGATGATGGAGTGGAGACAAGCTAAATCATGCAATTGTGGCAGACTGTGGTCCAGACATCATTGTGTGCAACTGTTGAGAACTTATGTTGGATTCATGCATGTGCTAATGCTAATGTTTTGAAAATGTAGCCATCCTTCTATGTGGTGTGATAAATGCACACTTGTTGTGTTATTTGTAATGAGCTGTTCCTCCTGTGTGTCTTTGCAGTTGGAATTGACCAAACTCGTATGCCATTTCAGCATCTACCCAGGCGAGCAGAGGAGACAGCGCCTAGGTCATGGGGAAAGCAACTGACCAAAGTGGGTCCGATTGGGACACTGATACGAATGGACCCAGTGGCTAAGAGGGTGAGAGGAGTGCCACAGAGGGCCCAGAATTAACAACATCATCCACAGAGTCAGACTCCAGTGGCCACTCCTTGGTGGTGGCAGACCTTACCCATCCTGGTGCTATGCCATCGTTGTCTGCCACCCCTTTCCATCTCTGCCCTCCCTGCTGCTCCTAGGAGGAAAGCAGGCTCCTCAGTTCCAGGAACCTCAGCCCCTGCCCCTATGCCCCCAGCTGTCATGAGTGAGGAGGCTATTGACCTCCTGAGAAAGATCTCTGTTGGATAGACTGCACTGCTCAATGCCATCCAGGGTCTGGGTAGCCAACAGTCGCAAATGGTTGGCTATCTGGAAGGCATTGACAGTGGTATATCTGCCCTACATAGATCATTTCAGGCTCTGGCCTCCCCACCCATGATGGCAGCCTTACACCCACCACAGCCTTCCACCTCACCTCCATCCAAAGACCCTATTCCTCTGCCTGTCCCAAGCACACACACACCTGTGCATGCACCCACCCAAACATGCCTATGCAGCATACACAAAGACACACATGCACCCACACACTCATCAACACCCACCATCATCACATACACAACCAACACACCCACAGACACCTCCACCCTATCCTGATACCCTGCACATCCACTACATTCACGCACACTACACCCAGATGCCCACACTCACCAACACAACACACACCTGCACCACAACAGACCCACCTACACCAGACACAACCACTTCCTCTACCTCCCAACATGAACCCACTCATGATTATCCCAGACCCATGACCAATACTTCCTTTTCCCTTGGACTTTGCCCTGTTGGACAACTCCCTCCCTCCCAACCCAGGCCCCCTTTTTCCATACCTATAACCATCCCTTCTACCTCAAGAACCACCCTTCCCAAATCTAAAACCAAAAGAAAGAGAAAACCCAAGACCCCTCCCAAACTAAAGAAAAACCTTCCAGGGCAAGGTCCACCACTCCCAAGCCCAAGATCCCCCCCTCCAAAATGAGATCTTTGAGGTGCCAGGCATGCCCACTGGATGCCCCTTTCCAGGGAGGTTCCCCTGGCAGTGTTTTATAGGCAAGTTTGGTGGCAAACCTATTGGTCACCTGCCCCCACCAGCATCTATGTGGACTGGCCATTGTCCTGACAAATCTTTTTTAAAAGTTTGATATTGATCTGAATAAAGCAGATCCTTTTGTTTGACAACACACAATTCCTACCACTTTTTCTGCTATCTTTGTGAAGTTACTATGTACTTTGTGATGTGTGACTACAGTTTTGACTCTTACAACTAGTTTGCTGGGCAATTAGCAGAGGTTTGTAAATCGTGTATATGGTACCAGTGATGGTATGCCACAGGAGAAGGCTAACTTTTCAATGGATGGGTATTTTGGATGACATGGAATTGGGTAGGATGCCATATGGTGGAATTTCTACTTCTCTTGGACAATGTTGACCTCATTTGTCTTGAAGATCTCGCAATAATGTAGGCTGGATATGTGTTTGATGTGTTGAAGTAACAAACGTGATTCACCACACATGTAGGGAATTATGTAGGCCTAATGTTGTATGATTTGTAATGGGCATATCTCCACATTTGTGTGTTTGACTTTCACCTAAATCATCATCCTGTATCACATATTCAGTTCCTGCTGTGTTTGCTTAGCCGACTTGCACTTCCACATTTCCATGATTTGCATGGCTGTTGGTTATAATAATGCTAGTCCCTGATATACTTCAGTCAACTACCACTGTGCACATGGGAATTTGGAGTCATTTTCTACTTTGACTATGGCCCAGGCGCTCAGGCTGTCAGAAACCCACATGTTACAGTGAGTACTATCATGTATGGGCATTTTATATTCAGACAGAACTTCTTCATGACATCTCTATCTTCCATTGTTTGAAGTTCTGCGAATGGCAGGTACACTGGAGCCTAGCATCTTCTTACTGTCCCAGACAGTCCATATGTGTGGGGTTCACACATTTGGATAAGGCTCACAGAGCCTACAGTAACATCTGTGAGCAGAAAGCCAAATTAATCATGTGAACAAACAGTACTGGGTATGTAAGCATTGCACATCCATCCACGTATATACTGACTGTCATCAATGTTTTCCATTAAATACTCATTCTGGACTCCACATGTGTGAATTTCAGTGATGTACACATTGTACAATCTCCAACTGTATCATATACAGTGACATGTCCAATATCTGTTGATA
This sequence comes from Calotriton arnoldi, assembly GCA_963921515.1. Classification (NCBI taxonomy): domain Eukaryota; kingdom Metazoa; phylum Chordata; class Amphibia; order Caudata; family Salamandridae; genus Calotriton; species Calotriton arnoldi. The sequence goes on from CAWUFW010009156.1 coordinate 673,664, forward strand.
TGAAAACCTTATTTCCCTCATCGCTGTGGTCAAAATTCACCACAGTAATCATGTGGATATCAGCAGTAATGCTGTACAATCTTGTTTGTAAAGTGGTAGTTACAGAGCATTGGTCTACAATCTCTGTAGACATGTTCCAACATACTTGTAGTGATGGTGACACTGTGGAAATTTGAGGAATCCTCTCATTTCAAACACAAATATGGCGGTTGCCTGACCTCGCTTATCGGACATTCTGAATCAACTACCGCCGGCAGAAGTAGACCAAGTAGTTGGCATTGTCAGCCATGGCGGACACAGCCATTGACTGACATTGGTGCATATGACGGTCGCGGTCCAATAGCTGTGTCCTTGTATGCATAAGACAACCTACGTGGCGTACATGTACGTCATGGTGTATAAAACAATTCACTTGCCTATTGACTCTGCTGTGATCTACACGTCCTCGAGTTAAGCTGCTGTTTGCCATCAGTGAGAGCTATCATGGCACGCGCTAAAGGGTTGAGGGCCGCAGCCTATTTTCCAGAGGAGCTGGAGAAGCTTGTGGATGAGGTCCTTCCCCTGTATGGCCAGCTCTATGGCTCACCAGAGAAGCAGGTAACTTACTAACATACATACATCACTCTGTTGGACTGCATTGCTTTCTGTCTCACAGGCTATGATGGGGCTTTGTTGTTGCGTATGTCATATGATTGTAATGAAGTACATTTTTGGTGTCCCTATATAGGACATACATAAATTGGATTGTGAAGCACTGTACTCTGTGTATTTCACATCATAATTTGTGCCGTTTGTTAACCCTTAGATCATTCCTAGGTAGCATGCACATTTCAATCCTTATGTTCAGTTGATGGTGCCATGTAAACCTTGGGTTACCAAATTATGGTAAAGTGTGTTAAATCTTTTTAGGCTTACAGTCTGAGCTGTGTATGCATACTATTACAGTTACAGGATGTGTATGAACATGCACAAGTCGGTTATATTTCAGAAGGTCTGAATGGTGTGGTGTGTGCCACAGTAGCTCCCAGCACACTACATGTAGGATGGCCCTGGGCTCCAAGGTGTTAGTGGAAAGTCTTTGTCGGTGTAGGACACAACCAGGATTGAGGATAGTCTGCCGATGACTAAAAAAGTGTGTATAGCCCTATATGTAGTGGTAAGCACTGTAGTGTATTGAGAATTGTTATCTGCATGTGCTAGATGTCTCCAAATGTGTTTGACCCCGACATTGATCCATGTACTAGCAGTTACAATGTTTTGCTTCATCTCTTGTATATGTACAGGTCAATGTCCATCAGAAGCAGGGGATGTGGAAAGCCATCACCCAGAAAGTGCGGTCCCTGGGGGTCTATCGCCGGTGCAGCATGCATTGCAGGAAGAGGTCGAAGCACCTGAGGCGCTGGACCAGGAAGATTGTGGCGGTCCAGCTGGGAAGTCCTCCCAATGTGGTAGGGGTGTGCGCCGGACAATGACTCCCCTATTAGCCATCATCCTGGCGGTGGCCTACCCGGAGCTTGATGGGCAGTTAAGGGTCCAACAGCAGCTAGGAAGGGGTGAGTATTTGGCCGAGTCAGACATTGTGCATTAACATTTTCCTCCTGTTAGAAGCAGTAATTTCCCGATCAACATAGTAGGTTACTAATGTCCTAAGGATTAGGAGTGTTGTTGCATGTGTGTTTCTTGTCATAGGTGCATGAGGTTTCACTAGGATTTATGTATTTAGGACCAGATCCAAAGGTGAGTCAAGTCACATGTCTATCTTCAGAGCAGACCAGACAAATGTCTGAGTAATGCAACAGTTTACCTGCATATGTTTGATGTTGTGTGTGTCAACTGTCACACACAGACCATGTGTCTTCTTTATGTCAGGAGTGGTGGTTCCACAATACTATTTATCTTGTCCTGGGGATTTCTTACATGTGACGTGGCGTACAGGGCACATAGGATGCAGACAATGAACCATACTTGGCCTTGGTAAGTGGGGTATTTACAGCATTTCGAAATGGCAAACAGCACTGGTGTCATCAGTATTAATGCCTGCATGATGGCATGTGTAGCTTTCATTTATTGTGCAATCATCTGCACAAGGGTATGATACATGATGTAAGGGTCAAAATAGGTTAAGGTGAGACTCTTTCACACTTGTATGTGTTGGCCAATGTGTAAAGGACAATGTTCATTCATGCTGGGGATGCGGGTGATGTGTACACATAGACAGGAGTTCAATTCAGTGTTCCCCATCAACATCAAAACTTTCATTTGCATCTCCATTTGACAGTTCAAAAACGAGCGTCAGCGTTATGATCCCTCAAGTAGTGTCCCATTTTCATCCTCAACTTAAAAATCCTGACCCAGAAAATCAATCAGAAACGGCCGACCTAGGTGATTATACGGGTAATCAAGAGGGGTCGGGAGAGAATATTATCCTTACCCCCCTAAATCTCTCGTTCTTTTCAAATGAACAGCAAAAATCCGCCGTCCATGAAATTTCATCAACAACTGACCACAACGACCTTTGGTCCCAGCTATTGCAGACTCTTCAAACCTCGGTAGCCGCTTTAACTTATCATTCTGATAAAATGGACCTGCAGGTGCACCTTTTGAACACCGCCGGAATAGACCAAAAACTAGAGGCGCTTAATCTGCTCATCACAAAAGCCCAATCCCAAGCCAAATTGGTCCAATCGGTATGCTGCTGCTCCCCCATTATCGAGTCATTATCATCCCTTCCACAATTTCTTTCTTCAGTGATAACAGAAATCAAGAAGCTACCGTCGGCAGGGTCATCAGTCCCCTCACCCTCACCTTTTCAATCCAGCAGAGGGACCCACTGCTATGGAAGACCAGTCTTTGTCCATCTCCCCGCATTTTACGGTGTTAGAAGACTGTAAAGTAACCCCACTAAATCAGTTCAACAACACAACAAACACAGGTTGTCCAAAAGGGAAAAAAAAGACTACGGAAGAGTCGGAATAAACATACAACAGAAATTAAAGCACAAAATGCTAGATCCCCCGCTATTATCAACTCAGACCAAGTACAAGAGCTGCTGCCCATTCCAGGAGCAATCCCGAACTCGAATTCAACAGTACAAGTCCTGACCCCCCATAACGACCGCTTGCAACTGAATACATACCAAGAGGGACCGTTTCAAGGCCGACAGTCATTTTTAGAGCACTCCACGCAAGTAATACCTGGATCTGGGAAATCCGCAACAGCCGCTCCTGCACTAGTTACAATGCAATTGGGAATCGAAAACCCTTTGACGCTGCCTCTAGACACCTGCCTCAGCAGCCCATCATTAGTGGAGTGCAACTATTATGCCTTGCAACGCACAGTCAATCAGCCTGTCTACCAGAATCTTCCAAACATCTCAAGTAGTCAATCGTTGGCACCAACGAGCAAAAGATCCCTCGCTTTGCCACCAATCAATAACCACCGTGAGCCGTCTCTCTCATCGGCAGTCACACGCACGACCATGCAGGTTCTCACCGAAAATTCAACGAAAATAAAGTCTTTAATCGACGACAAAGTTCCCAAGCAGCCAATCACCAACCCAGGCACCACACTACTGCTAACCCCAGAGTATGTCTCAAGAGGCCCCCATGACATTTTAAATCGAGGAAACATATTAAGACTTTTCAAATCAATCCCGGACTTGAGCGCCCTGCAGTCTAATGACATAATCGCCATCGAATTTATTCCATCATTAGGAACCAAAGCGGGCGAAACAACCAAACTATCACTGGCGACCCCAGCAATTCGAGAACTGGTCCAGTCAAAAGTTGATCAATTTAAAAATTGGGGCATAACAATATCACCATTCAGCGCCCCCTGTTATCCAACAATTTTGGAAAACAATCAGGCCCAGGCTCTCAGTGCAAGCCTGATTCCTTTCTCAGTATTAAAATCAGCAAGAAGTCGCTCACCTACAGCAACCCTGGAGCACATGACAAGCCAGCAAAACCCCGACACGGTTGACTGGTCATGGCTTCCAGGGGCCCTAGTTAGAAGCCGGAATTATTGAAATATCCTCAACCCTGGCATATCAATATGTTCCTGGAACATCAATGGCCTAGGACAAAAAATTCAATCAGCAGCCACCAGTGGTTTTCTAAAGGAGCATGATATTATCTTACTGCAGGAAACCTGGGCAGTAGACAATATACCCATCGGAGGCTATCTTGAATTTGCGTCCTTTGCAACAAGACAGTTCAAGTTTGGAAGGCCAAGTGGCGGCCTGGTAATTTATGTGTCAACCAAATTATCCCTGCGTACCAAGCAGCTAAAATTTGAGGAAGATTGGCTCAGCGGAATACTTTTGGGAAGTCGACAGATCGCCAGTCAGCTGCTTCTCCTTAATGTTTACATATCTCCGCGCACCACTGAGAAAAAAATCCAAATTGGATTGTCTGACCAACATCGTGTGCAACCTGCTCAGCGAGTACGGCAGCATACCAAGTATAATCACAGGAGATTTTAACACTAACCTTTTCTGCAACCCTTTTGAGGATCCAGAGACTGCTCCCCTAATGGTTCCATCACACCTTGCCACACAGTTAATCCCCGTAGGAAACAGACCATCTAAATTGGGGGGAGTATGCAGTCACCCAGCTAAGCAGCGTAGGTTATACTGTACTGAATGGTTGTTTCCATATGGATATCCCACCAGCCTGGACACGATCTGACGGCCGAACTTTCTCTTTTCTGGACTTTTCCCTAGGGAGTACTGAAATTCTCCCTTTGATTGAGAGTTATTACATTGCAGCACAAGGTGAAAGCGACCATCGGCCTCAAATAATAACAATTCTCATTTAAACCCCGCGTCACCAGGAGCTCGCCCACACCCATGCAGGCTGCCACACAGAGAATTTAAAACGAATGAAATGGTCAGACGACGAGGCTCCCTTCTTGATGGAAAAATGCAGAGCATTGTTAACCCAACAACCAGATACTGATTTCTCTGCTATTAGCAGCTGGGCTAGCTTTATCAACCAACTATTAGAAGCAGCTCCACTCAAGAGGAGAACTGGGCAGTACATATTTCGACCACATATTTCACCAGCAATAAAAAAACTAAAGCTTTCCAGAAATCGAGCCCTTCAGCAATCAAGGAAGAGCCCAGATAATAAAATCAAATTTTCTAACTATAAACAAGCCCAAGCAGCCCTTAAGTCTGCCATACGCAGGGAAAAACAAGAGGCCTCAGATCAATTTGGGCTGAAGCTCTTCTATGAAAGTAAGAAATCAAATTCAAAGCAATTCTGGTCTCTGGTAAACAGGGGTCAGCGAGGTGGATGTGGCTACGGCAGCGCAAGTATTAGTGCTGATGAATGGACCCACTTTTTATCATCCCATTTCGATATCGCCAACAACAAAGATAACTGCCCCAACCTCCTAAGCATAAATAATGCAAAGTTATTATTACCGGAGGCTATGAATCAAACATGGCTGCGCCCCAGCTCCCCATCCATTAGTACATTCGAAGAGCCCGCAAACGTGGCCAGTGGGAACAACAGCAACTCATCTCCTGCGACAATAGTGACACCTGAAGAACTAAAACATAAGATCCTACGCTCAATAAAGAAAGCTAGGGCAGATGGTGCACCTGGGCCAAACGGTCTCCCCCAGGCAATGTTCAAATCAGAAGCCGAATTTTGGTCAGACCATCTGGCCCCTTGTTTTCTCAATGCTGGTTAAACAACGTAGTTCCTGAGTCCTGGAGAGGTGCTATCATTCACCCTATTTATAAAAGCGGGAAGAGAAATGACCCCAGCAACTATCGAATGATAGCACTCCTAGATGTAGAGTCCAAATATTACGCCAGTACCCTATTGGAAGACCTGCAGACCTGGGCAAACGAAACAAAGCGCCTCCCTTTCAATCAGACTGGTTTTGTGGCCAACTCTGGCACAATAACCAATCTACTAACATTATCCGTTTTAATAGAGAAAGCAACAGTTCAACAAACCCAATTGCACTGTTGCTTTGTGGATTTTAAAGCGGCCTTCGACCGTGTGCCCCGGGGCCTACTGTGGCAAAAATTAAAGGGCTGGGGCGTTCCCCAATCTTTGCTACTTGCAATAGTTTAACTCCACTCCGAAACATGGATAAGAATCAAGCTGGGTGAAGGTTCCCATGTTTCTAGGAAGATCGAGACCAGAAGTGGAGTAAAACAAGGGTGCGTGCTGGCTCCACTCCTTTTTAATCTGTTCATATCGGACCTTTCGCCAATTCTTGACAGCGTTAATTGCCATCCCCCCCAATTAGACGGAGTACGTATCAGTAACCTCCTATACGCCGACGATCTGGTGTTGCTTAGTCACATGAAGGTGGGCTTACAGAGGCTACTTGATGAACTGCTCCCTTACACTAAAAACAACCTCTTAGAGCTGAACTTATCAAAAACAAAAACAATTACCTTTGGGAAGCAAAAGAAGATGCGTGGAGGGTGGCATTTTAATAGCGTAAAAATCGATTCAACACCTCACTACAAATACTTGGGAATATTCCTTGACACCAGAAGCTCATTTGTCAAGCAAAAAGAAGTACTGAGGACCAAAGCCCTGGCATTAGAGGCTGCTGCTACAAAACTGTCCAAAAAATGACTTGGTCCCAGTTTAACCCCAATGTTGAAAGTGATGAAGGCGAAGATAATTAACTCATTGACGTATAGCCACGAGATCATGAAGGGAACCACAAATACTCTTTTAAATAAATTAACAATCAAAATTTTTAAACGTGCATTCCACCTGCCCAAATCTGCATCGCCGGCACAAGTCCGTCTCGAACTCGGTCTATTTTACCATCACGGCGTTGAGGCTGGAGCATTTATAAAGTTTTGCAATAGACTGCGTCACGCCCGGGAGGGTTCCTTGGAGGCCAGACTCTGGCAAGAAATCCAGAAAAGTCATGCCAGTCATAAATATCGGCTTCACCTGAACCATAGTTTACAACTACTTGGTATTAAGGAATTCTGGGGAACAAACTCCTCCCAGTTAGCATTAAAAGCAGTTATCAAGAAGAGTGTTAGGTTGTGGTCCTTTCACTCGGATAGGGCAATACTGTCAATAAAGGAAACACGCTTGGGCAGTGATTACCAATTTTAAACCAGGAGTTGTACCCCTTCATTTATCAAGCACGTTCGCACTTTATTTGAAACGAAAGTTCCTGGCCCTGAGGTTGGGTGAATGGCCTTTTCTAAAGAATCTCCCAGAATGGCGCCGCCAAGACAATCATACCCAATGCAGGTTGTGCGGCTACCACACAGAAGGAATGGAACATATAGTTTGCTTATGCCCAGCAATGCTTACTTCTAGACGATTTTTACTGCGGGAAGAATGGAAAAGGCTTGTAATTCGATCATACCGTCAAGCCATAATAGGCGCCTTTAACCCGGACAACACGAAGTTGAATATCGGGTTAACAAAATTTGTTATCAAGGCGTTAAATCTGCTGGAAGTCATCGGCGCTGCTAATCACGCCTCACTATAGCAGCGCGACACTCCATCATTGGACACAGTAACAGTTTGTCGACCATCAATAAACTGTTGATCAGAACCCGGCCCTCGAGTCGATCATCACTGCTGAGAAATTCAGCAGAGTTTTAAGCAAAATGTTAATTGTAACTTCAATAATTTTCATTAATGTTTCTTTTAAGAATATGTTGCTTGCGTTTTTATATTGTAAGGGTTTTAATTAACCAACAATAAAGTTCTTATTACAATAGACAGGAGTGTGTAGACATGGTTGGGTTTGTTAGACATATGAAAAGACATTGATCTCTCTTATTAGTCATGTTCAATTGTTGAGGCTATGTATTTCATGGTATGTACACTTACAGTTGTGTCTCATAAACTGGTCATGGATGCCATTGATATGGGAGTGTAGAGTTATGTGAACTACACATGTAGACTATTGAGGGTGCATTCACTTACTGATGACATGCATCAGGGTGTGACATGCACATTTAGTGTGCTCATATGTGGGTGTTTAAACACTATGATACATTGGTATTTGTGTGTGCAAATCATTTTAAGTACTGTGATGTGCCTTCCTATTTGGACACAAGTGACTCCTCATATTCCTGGACTGTAAGTTACCTGAACCTCTTAAGACTTTCACTGTTCTATTGGGTTGTAGATATGCAATCTGAGGGTGGTGTTCCCACCAGGACCAATGTGGACTGGGGATGTCCCTAGCCATAGGCGGGGTCTGGTACTATAGATATATGTGCAACTTCTGACAGAACACTTAGGGCCATCTTGTCTCCATGCAGGTTTTAGGAAACTTTGTCAGTGGATTTATTTGTGCACCTTTGATAGTGTTATTATTAAGAGCTGTTCGTACATTTAGTTTGTGCAAATGTCTTTTCAGCATCAACCGAGTCAACCAGAGGAGACTGTGCTAACGATGCTGGGGATGCAGTTGGCCAGAGTTCCTCCAGTTGGGATACTGACACAGATGGAGGCAGTGGCCAAGCGGGGGAGGGAGGTTCCCTGGAGACCCATCATTCAACGTCATCTTCATCTTAGTCGACCTCCAGCGGCAACTCCTTGGTGGTGGTGGACCCCACAGGACCTGTGTCCACAACATCCTTGTCCGTCACCCCCGTTCCATCTCCACCCTCCCTGGTGCTTCCCACACTGTTGTCCATCTCCCCTCCTGTGAAAGGGGCGGCATCCCCTTTGGTCCAGGAACCTCAGCCCCTGCCTCTCTGCCCCTAGCTGCCCCTGATTAGGAGGCTATTGATCTCCTGAGCCAGATCTTTGTTGGCATACTGCACTGCTGAATGCCATCCAGGGGCAGTCCAGCAAGTTGTCACAGAAGCTGGACTACCTGGAAGGTATTCACAGTAGTATGTCTGACCTGCAGAGGTTGTTTCAGGCTCTGGCATCTACACTAATGGCAGCCTTCCATCCACCCCAGCCTTCCACCCCACCTCCTGCCTCTTCCCCATCCCAAATCCCTTTACTGAGCCCTGTCTAGAGCACATGCAGACTGAAGTATGCACCCACAACAACATCCACATGCAGCACACACACACCAAAACACAACAAGAAGTCCAGGCATGCAACCACTCAACAGACATTCACTATTTCCACCACGAACATACCCACAGACCCCGCACCAACAGACACAGCCCAGACACACAACTTACTCACCACATCCACAGCACACAGCAAAAAAACATGCAAACGGAAAATCTCACCCAAACAACATGCACCTACAACAAAGACACATCATACATAATACCTACACACACCTGCACCAACAACAGGCACATCCAAACCAGGCACAGACACTCCTTCTATATCAAAAACCCCGCCCCTTGCCATCCCACCTCCCCAGGCTCCCAAGGAAAGGCCTATGTTTGACCTTGCCCTTACCTCTGCCACACCCACTTTCCCCTCCCAAAGTCATCCCAACCCCTCCCAATACTAACCCCAGCCCTCCCAAATAACACCATTGAGGTGCCTGGGCTGTCCAATATATGCCCTTTTGTGAGGAGGTTCCCTGTCAGTGTCAGATAGGGCAAGTGTTTTGGCACAGCAGTGTGCTGTGGCACATTTTGGACATTGTGGACTGGTCATTGGCCTATGTTTAATTTGATACATGATTTCATCCATTCATTAAAAACTTTCAGAGTTTTGTAGACATTTGACATGTAATTACTTTTCTGACTATTTGATATTGTTGTATAGTTAGTGATGTGTAAGAACAGTTGTGTTTGTTTCATCTCTGATTGCTGATTGAGTTGAAGTGGTTTGTATGATATGCCCTTGGAGCCAGTGCTAAAGTTAGACAGTACAAGGGTAATGGTGGATCGATGTTTACGTGGATTGACATCCACATGAGGCAGACATTGCATTGAGTGACATGTTATGTGGTAAGTATATCAGCTTGGCCTGGTCACTGTCAACATCATTTAGCTTGCTCTTCTTCCTATGATGTAGGTTGGGTATGTGTTTGATGTGCTGAAGTTAGATATTTGTGTTTCCACACATGGAGGGTCTCAACTTGTCATACCTTTGTGTAGTTTTGCATGGACATGTGTCCATTTTGCAGTTTGGACTGTAGATCTACTTCATCTAGATGTGTGCCACATGCTGTAAGTGCTGTGTTTGCTTTCATAAGTCGAACTTACCCACTGGCCAACATACGCCTGGCACTTGGTTATTCTATTGTTTGTCCCTGATATACTTAATTTCCCAGGTTAAGTGCACATGGAGGTTGTCAGACATGTGCAAAATGTAGTGTGCCCCAGTGCCCTGATAGTGGCATAGCTATCCCACAGAGAGTGTTTCCATTGTGCTCTTAGAATGTTTCTTACACTGATTCTATGTAATCCCATTGACTAACATTGCCTTTTCATATGGATGATGTGTGGGAGTCCACAGCAGAGTTATAGCAGAGAAGGTGTGTTTCACTTTAATGACACATCCATACTGATGTTTCCTTGATCTCACGACAGGACCTGGGATGGTGCAATATGAGTGTGTCACATTCACTATAGCATCTTGGTCAGAGTGACAATGACTAGACCTCATGGTAGTTGTAGTCAGTTAAATGACAGTTTAGCAACACTTGAGAAATGGTAAGCTGCATGGCTAGTGTAGATCAGTGGTGACATGGCAAACAAGTTAGAAAGGGCAAAAGGACTGTAGCATCTTGGTTAGAGTTACAGTCACAAGGCCTCATAGTAGCTGTAGTCAGTTCAATGTCACTTTAGCAACACTTGAGAAAAGGTAAGCTGCATGAATAGTGTAGATCAGTGGTGACGTGGCATACAAGTGAGAAAGGGCAAAAGGAGCATAGCACCTTGGTTAGAGTTGGAGTGACAAGGCCTCATGGTAGTTGTAGACAGTTCAATGTAAATTGAGCAACACTTCAGAATTGGTATCCTCATGACTGGTGAAGATCAATAGTGACATGGCAGACAAGTGCGTAAGGAAAAGTTATATGTGGCAGAGATTAATAGGTATGATACTGAGAGGAGGTGGTGTTGTGGAACACAAATTAATGCACACATCACAATCACTTTAAATAATTTGTTAACACATTTCCTTTTGTGTACATTGTGCCTATGCAGTACCAATGATTTGGCCTAAGGGGGGCATCTTACTGATGTGTTTAGGATGATTGTTGAGAAGCAATCCCAGACATGGTCCCTGTATATGTGCAGTTTAATTAGAGATCCCAATTCCCTTGCCTGGTCCATGGAGGGGCATTGTTTTGCTGAGGAGTCAATGGCAACATGTAATTTTATGACTTACCGCTGATTTCTTCAGTGACGGACATGGACTTGGTTTTTAACGTGGTCGAGCAGATAGAGTGGCTCCATGTGTAGGATGGGCTCCTTGGCGACACAGGACATGTAGAGGTCAGTTTCGGCCTTATATCCCTTCATTTCTGCTGTCTCAGATGTGGTGTTTGCTCCCCCACGGTCAAGCTGACTGTAAAGCTACTCATAATTGAGCAGGTGGATTCACTGGCAGTCGGAGTCTTGCACAGCGTCATAGGCCTGCTACCCGACTGCCATGCTCGTAGTTGGCTGGCAGTGTCAGCAGTTCTGCTGAGGTCTTTTCTAACCCGATCGAACCAACTCATAGCCGAGCTCACTGCGGTCAGGCCACCACCACCAGCGCAGCAGTCTACGGACTGCCAAACTCGTAATCAGGCCCTAAATCACATAGAACAGCAAGATTTAGTGGGAGCACTGTCACTGACTTCATTGGTTGGCAGCACTTGCTACATTCAATGCTGTACTGTGTTGTGTCCTATGTGCAACACAGCACTGCAATTTATCATGTAGAGCTCCAATGAGTGGGGAACAGTAAACACAGACATGGCTTATGGTATAGGCAGAAGAAGTGGTACTACGTATAGTGAGGTTTAGAAATTGGAAGAGGTTCCATTGTGTAGGTAGGAAGTAGCAATAGTGAAGAGGTAGAAGTAGGAGGGTATTTACAAGCTTAAATGTAGCTAAATATGTAATAAGGTTATAGGTAGGGTAGGAGTGCTATTGTATAGTGAAGGCTAGAAGCAAAGGTCATACGCAGGTTTAGTGATACTAGCGTCTATGCTGTGTTTAACCCCTTCACTGCTAGGCCTTTCCCCCCCTGTGCTAAGCCTTTTTTTGGCTATTTGGGGTAGTTTGTGCTTAGGCCCCTGTAACTTTTTGACCACATAAGGTATCCATGCCAAATTTGTGTCCTTTTCTTCCAACATCACAGGGATTCTAAAGGTACCCAGGGTTTGTGGATTTCCCTGGAGGGGACCCAGAAATTAGCCAAAATACAGATACATTTTGTTTTTTGTTGGAAAAATAGGAAGAAAGGGCTACAGATGAAAGCATCTGTTTTTTTCCCTGCAAATGGTATCAACAAAGGGGTTCTGGTGCTGAAATCACCATCTTCCCAGCTTTCAGGGACAAGCAGACTTTTGTCAGAAAACCCAAAAATTTTACACGGTTTTGGCATTTTTCTGGGACATAGCCTATTTTTGCTATTTATGTGCTTTCAACCTCCTTCCAGTTAATGGTAAAAAATGCGAATGAAAGCAATGATGGATCCTGGAAAGCTATACATTTCTGAAAAGTAGGCACAATTTTGAATTCAGCAAGGGGTCATTTGTGTAGATCCTTCAAGGTTTTTGTATAGAAACTAACAGTTAAAAATAGAAAAAATTGAAAATGAGTTTAAAAAAAACAGCCATTTGTGCCAACATTTTCACCAGTAACTTCTACTAAGTATGACAGATGTTTGAAAGCAATATACCGTTATTTCTGCTGTACCCTTCTGGTTGTGGGGATATATAAGACTTGTAGGTTCACCAAGAACCCGACGAACCCAGAGCCAATAACCGAGCAGCGTCTTGCAATGTTTTTTTTATTTTGTACCAGGTATATAGCAATTCATTTGGAAAAATATTAACAGGGAAAAATCGGTATGAATGTCACCTATGTATTTCTGAAATGGGAACAAAATATAGAGTTTAGAAACAGTAGCTATTTGCACATCTCCAAAATTGTGGGTACCCATACCAGCATGTGAATTATAGGTAGGCTGTCCGGTTTTAGGTTTAAACCTATATTAACTGATAAAACTCCACCGGAAGGGAAATAGCTCTCACCAGTTTAAACATATAAACACTGAAAAAACTCCTGCACAACCACAAACTAAATGCCATTCAAAGACAGGAAAAGGAGAGTGAAAGAGACATTTTTATTTCTTTCCGAAGGGGCCAATACAATGTAACTTTGTTATATAAGGTAGCAGTAAGAAAGACTGTTGTTTAGGGATGTCACTAAAATATTGCTTCTTCCTTTTTTCAGTTTTGTGATCTTCGGTCTAAAGATACAGGGGTTAGAAGCATGTTTTAGGTGTTGTTTATTTATTTTATAAACTGTAGAGAATCAGGAAATATCAAAATAATGTTAGATTTTGTGGCTACGTTTGAGTCTTTCACTGATGGGAAAAATATAGGTTTCATAAGAATCTTTCCCAATATGTACCATCACATTTACCCACAGAGAATGGGTAAAAACCCTTGATACATCAGCCCCTTTTCTAGTGAGTCAGTATTGATAGTAGGTGAATTGCCAAACACCCCAGGCTTTAAACATTCAATGCAAGGTATAGTGACAGGTATATGTGAAAAGAGTGCAGTCACAAAGCATCTGGGATGCTGGTGAAAACATGACACCAGACTTTTGGAAAACATGGAATGCAGTGTCACTTGGAATGCTGCTACAAAACGTTCTTACCAAGTTCAGCAAAGATTGGAGTGATTTTGTTTGTATTTGCAGTGATTCAGCTACGTATATGAAAAAGTTGTGTGATGGCCTGTCAAAATTGATAACTGAGCTGAAGTGCTTCCCTGTAAGAGATCCTTGCCATTTGCTAGATGGTATGCTGAAAGCATCTTTACAATCTTCAGAGTTAATGAAGAATGCTATTGACTTTTTAGTCCCTTCTGGTGCACTGTTTTGTTATGCACGGAAACTAAAACGCAAATATTTCTCATTTTGTGCTTTGTATGGCATCAACAAAAGAGTCATCCCAACTGTGTCACTTAGCTAGTGGTTCTCAGTCCTAGAGGTCATGAATGCTATATTATCCATGTGGCAACCATTTACAGAACTTTTGCTGAGTGATGATGCCAAAGGCAAGAAATATAAGGATCGTTGGTCAGATATTGATAGTGATTTGAAAAAAAGTACACTCTACTGCATTCTTAGATTTTTACAGGAAAGCATGACTGCTGTAGTGGACATAATAAAAAAACTAGAGTTTGAAAACACCCTTGTCTACCAAGTGTTTAGCATAATTGGTGTACATGTGAAACATTTCCTTGAGAGTAGGCTGGGTGACACTTTTAGTGACTTTGGCACTGCAACATATTCCATGTTAGAGTGCTTGCCACTTGGTAAGCAAAGAAATGTTGAGGAGCAATTCAGGAACTTTTATTTTACAATGTAAGAGAAATAGCCCTTCACCAACCATGGCATTTGAAGTCAATGAAGCCTCACAGTGGTACTCTGCACAAGTTATAGATCCCTTCCGTAAAGGGAAATTTACTCAGGAGTTTCAAAAGTGCTGCCTCATTTTTGACATCTTCAATAACTCTGAGGGCATATGCGCCCAGTTCAACGCATATGTTGCAGAACCTGTCGCAGAGAATCACAATCTTCAGATGCACCAGTATTGGCATGGAAAGCTATGTCAGTGGCCGGAGTTAGCAAATTGTATACTGGCTATTTTGGCGTTGCCTATCTCAAGTGCCAATGTTGAGAGGGCCTTTTCACAGATAAAAGTTTACATGGGAAGGAAAGAGCGAGCGTGCATGACCAAAGACTCACTGAAGAAGTATTGTATGGTGTATTACGATAAGTTTGATTTGCAAAAATGTATTTGGACCTCATTTACACTGTACGTACACTGCCTATATACCATGCACTATCAGTGCAGAAAGCAAGCAATAATAAAAGCAAAAAGTTCCATAAACACCGGAAAAACACTGTTTATGTTGTTTTTAATGGCATGAAAATGTGTAAACACTGATAATCACTGTTTTTAAGGTATTGAAATCACTTGAAAACACTGAAAAACCCCACCAGTATTTACCAAAAATAGAAACTGAAAACAGGAAAGCCTAATTATAGGTCATTTTTCAAAGTAACTTCTTTTTACACATTGTCTTACATTTGGAAGGCAGAAATGCATTGAAAGTCAATAGGTAATAACAGTTGCTCCACAGTTTTGTGTTCCCCTAAGTCTCCCGATAAAAATGATACCTCACTTGTGTGGGTAGGTGTAGTGGCAGCGACAGGAAACGGCCCAAAACGCAACGTGGACACACCACATTTTCACAGTGAAAACGGACCCTTTTTTTGCAAAGTGCCTTGCTGTAGATTTTGAACCCTATCTCTGCCAGCACCTAGGGAAACCTAGAAAACCTATACATTTTTGAAAGCTCGACACACAGGGGAATCCAGGATGGGGTCACTTGTCTGGCTCTCACCAGGTTCCGTTACCCAGAATCTCTTGCAAACCTCAAAATGTGTCCAAAAAAACACATTTTCCTAAACTTTCTGTGTGGGAAAGTTCTGGAATATCCGTGGATCATTTTACTCGGGAGACTAAGGGTAACGCAGTGGGGTAGGACATTTGTGCCGGCACGGTGATCCCACACAAAAATGTAAGGAAAAAGTTATTTTTTCAGCTAAATTTGAGGTTTGCAGGGGATTCTGGGTAGGGAAACGGTGGAGGATCCACGCAAGCCATACCTCATTGAACTCCCCAGGGTGTCTAGTTTTTAGAAATGTGTGGGTTGCGTAGGTTTCCCTAGATGGCGGTGAGCCCGGGGCCCAAAAACCAGGTGCCCTCCCCCAAAACCAGGTAGTTTTGTTATGGGTAATTTTGAAGTCTCCACAGTACGATTTGGGCCATTTCCTGTTGCAGCCACTATGCCTACCCACACAAGTGAGGTACCATTTTTATCGGGAGACCTGGGGAAACGCTGGGTGGTAGGAAATTTGTGTCTGCCCATTGATCCTACATCTTTCCCACACAGAAATGTGTGAAAAATGTGATCTTTTCAGCAAAATTTGAGGTTTGCAGGGGATTCTGGGTAGGGAAACGTTGGGGGATCCATGCAAGCCATACCTTCCTGGACTCCCCCAGGTGTCTAGTTTTCAGAAATGTGTGGGTTTGGTAGGTGTCCCTAGATGGCCGCAGAGCCCGGGGCCAAAAACTCATGGGACCCTCCCTTGCAAAACCAGGTTGTTTTGTGATAGGTAATTTTGATGTCGCCTCAATACGTTTTGGGCCCTTGCCTGTCACGGGATACTTGACCCACCCACGCGACTGAGGTACCATTTTTATCGGGAGACCTGGGGGAACGCTGTGTGGTACCAAATTGGTGGATCCGCGCAGATTCCAGAACTTTCCACCACAGAAATGTGAGGAAAATGTGTTTTATTTTACAAAGTTTGAGGTTTGCAAGGGATTCTGGGTAACAGAACCTGGTGAGAGCCAGACAAGTCACCCCATCCTGGATTCCCCTGGGTGTCTAGTTTTCAAAAATATATAGGTTTGCTCGGTTTCCCTAGGTGCTAGCAGAGCTAGTGTTCAAAATCTACAGCTAGGCACTTTGCAAACCAAGGGTCAGTTTTCACGGAGAAAATGTGGTGTGTCCATGTTGCGTTTTGGGCCGTTTCCTGTCGCGGGCACAGGACCTACCCACACAAGGGAGGTACCATTTTTCTCGGAAGACTTTGGGGAATGCGGGGTGGGTGGAATTTTGTGGATCCACGCAGATCCCAGAACTTTCCATCACAGAAATGTGAGGAAAATGTGTTTTTTTTTACTAAGTTTGAGGTTTGCAAGGGATTCTGGGTAACAGAACCTGGTGAGAGCCAGACAAGTCACCCCATCCTGGATTCCCCTTGGTGTCTAGTTTTCAAAAATGTACAGCTTTGCTAGGTTTCCCTATGTGCCAGCTGCGCTAGGGCCCAAAATCCACAGGTAGGCACATTGCTAAATACAAGTCTGTGCCTAGTGGGCTTTCTGCCGCCCTGGGGGGGTAGTCGGGGGGGGGTTTACCCTGATAAGCCCCCAAGGGGGGCAGAAAGACTGTGGCAATTTTTTTTGGGGGGTGGGGACATTGGTATGCCCATTCTGGGCAGCCCCCACCCCCACGCATAAAAAAAGCCAGCATAATCGCTGGCGCCTAGTGGGCTTTCTGCCCCCCCCAGGGGGAAGATCAGGGGCCACCGCCCCCATCCACCCCCCGGCGGGGCAGAAAGACTCTGGCATTTTTGGGGGGAGGTGTGGGCATTGGCATACCCATTCTGGGCTGACCTCACCCCTGAATTAAAAAAAAAAAATTCCTGAGGCCTAGTGGGCTTTCTGCCGGGGTGGGTGGCAGATAAGAGGCTATTGCCCCAATATGCCTCTGGGGGGGGCAGAAAGACTGTGGTAATTGTTTTTGGGGTGGGGGCATTATCACGCCCATTCTGGGCAGCCCCCACCCCTACATCATAAAAAAAAAACCCTGGTGCCTAGTCGGCTTTCTGCCCCCCCAGGGGCAGATCACGGGCTACTGCCCCATATGCCCCTGGGGGGAGCAGAAAGACTGTTGTATTTTTTTTGGGTGGGTGGGGGCATTGGCCTGCCCATCTTGGGCACCCCCCACCCCTACAACAATAAAAAAAATCCCTGGTTTCTAGTGGGCTTTTTGCCCCCCCGGGGGGCAGATTGGGGGCTACTGCCCCCATTTGCCCCCTGGGGGGGCAGAAAGACTGGAATTTCACTGGGGGTGGGGGCATTGTCATGCCCATTTTGGGCAGCCCCCACCCCAACTTCAATAAAAAAAAAATCCCTGGTTTCTAGTGGGCTTTTTGCCTCCCCGGGGGCAGATTGGGGCTACTGCCCCCATCTGCCCCCTGGGGGGGCAGAAAGACTGACATTTCTCTGGGGGAGTGGGGGCATTGCCATGCCCTTTTTGGGCAGCCCCCACCCCAACATCAATAAAAAAAAAATCCATGGTCTCTAGTGGGCTTTCTGCCCCCGCAGGGGGGAGCTGATTGGGGGCTGCTGCCCCCCAGGGGGGCAGAAAGACTGTTGTGCCCAAAAAAGTGGGGGGAGGGGGCATGGCCAACGCGTCAAGATCACGGTCGCACTTTGATACTGCTCCGGACCCCTCCGTCATCCGCGTTGGAATCCACTGCCATCGGTGCTCCTGCTAACCCCCCTCAGCCTCCTGCGCGTCCCTGCAGGGGAGAGAAGCGCCCTTGCGAGCTGTTTTCTGAGCAGGGCGGCCTGCTGTGGGGTGAATCCGCCGAGGCGCCAGCCTTCGACATCCTCACATGGCGGCGCCTGACTCCTGGACCTGACGGCCCAGCTCCGATCTCATCTACTGACCTCTCTGTCGCGGGACTGGTGGCTCCCCGGAATGCAACACCACCGGCATGCACCCTGCCCTCTGAGACTGTCCCATCGGCTGCGCTCTACGCCACGCGACCTGAGTGGGCGCCCGCCCATCCCCCTACCTGCCCATGTGCCGCCGTCCATGGTCTGGCCTGCGGGGTGAGGTGTAAGGTGCTGGATCATTCCTCCGGCGGTTTTTCTGTCGGCCGCTAAATCGAGCGGCGGGGAGAGACTGCTGGACTGTGGGACCCGCTGACTGCTGATCTACTCGGGCTTGGGCCTGATCTTGGCCTGGCCCTCTGACTGCTGCGGGGTATGGCCTGGAGCTCCCTGCAGACGATGCCTCAGCCGCCCGGGCCCGCGGAGCGGACCCTCCCCACATGGCTGTCCGATGCTCCTGGGGCCTGGGACTGTGAGAACCTCCTGGTTGCTGATGTGCCACCGGTGTCCCGCGTCTTGGTCTCTGACGCACCTGAGACTCCCTGATGTGTGCAGGCGCAGCAGAGATGGCCTACATTGTCCCCTGATTTCCTGCTCCAGGCCTGGTGGTCGCTGTCTGCTGCAAGGCGGTGGGTGAGTGCTGGCCGTTGGGGACGGGGTTTGGTGTGGGGTTTCCTGGCCCGAGTGCTCCCCCCACATGGTTGCACCCAGTCATCATAGCCAGTACTGGCCTTTCTTGCTCCTCTCCGGCTGGCGTACCAACTCCCTACTCCTGCCTGGCTCCTCTGCGCCTGCACCACCGCTCCACTGGTGACCGCGGCACCAGCTCCCGGGTGACTCGGAGCCTTGTGAGTCTTTGCCTCCGGCCCAACAGGCCCGCCTCTGAGTACCAAGGGTCTTCCGCTCCGCGCCCGGCCCGGGTAGGTGCCCAGGGCGATGCCCCCGATTGAATTCGGCCACGCATATCGGGTGGTGCGGGGTACCTCGAAGATTTGCTGTCTCCGTCCTACATCGGCCGAACTCATCGGGTGGCAGGACGCTTCCTCTATTGACCCCCCTCTGCTTCCCTACTGCTTGGCGCCCGGCCACGTGGGCCGTCCTGGTCTGCTCCTCGACTATTTGGCTTTCATCCTTACTTCTGGTCCGTTGTCCCTGAGGCTGCCTCTGTCCCTCAGACAAATCGCGGAGGTGGGACGGGTTTGGCCGCATCCACTGAACGGTGGTTGATACGCGGACTGGGCCCCCCTCCCCGCCATCTCTCCGGTCCAGCGGTGCTCGCCCCCGGCGGATCCGAGAGGTCCCCCCGCTGGTTCGGCCATCATTTCGGGCGGCGGGAGACGAGATCCACGTCCCTAAGGTGTCGGCGTCCCTTGAGGCCCAGGATCTCCTGCCAAGGTGGGTTAGGCGCCCGAGCCTGAGTATCGACGGCTTGGGTGCCCGCGCCTCCCTTCCCTGTGGCTGGAGCCAGCTGTTCACGAGCCTCTCATCTACCTTTGGAGGACATCCAGGTCCTGTGCTGGCGGCGAAGATGGGCAGGGATTGTGCCCCGAAAACACCGGCACCGCAAACTCAAACTGAAATGGACCAATACACTACTGCTGACCGGAGTCCGGCGAGGGGGGCGTCCGGTGGCCCCTCCCTGGCTAGGGGAGACCTTTCGACTATCCTGCAGGCGATTGGCACCTCCCAGGCCTCCGTGGAGGGCAAGATTGGCGAGGTGCGGGTTGACGTGGCCCTTATCCGTCAAGACATCTGCAACGCTACGGCGCGATTGTCGGAAGCGGAGTCACGTCTCTCTGCCGCCGAAGACGACTTGGGCCAGTTGAAAACACAGGTGGCCCGCCTGCAGACTCAGACCTCGGAGCTGTACCGCCAAGCAGAAGATGCTGAGAATCGCTCGAGGCGGAACAACCTGCGCCTCATAGGTTTTCCCGAGAATGTCGAACAGGGGCACGCGGACACCTTCGTTGAGACATGGGTCAGGTCGTGGATACCCAAAGAAGCCCTCTCACCGTGGTTCGCAGTCTAGCGCACGCTCCGCTCTCTGGCGGCCAAGCCTCCCACCGGGGCCCCTCCTCGTCCTGTTATCATCCGGGTCCTCAACTTCCGAGACAGAGACGCTATCCTGAGGGAAGCCCGAACCCATGGTCCTCTAAAATACCAGAACAGTACCATAATGATCTTCCCAGATTACACGAGGGACGTTCAGGCCCAGCGCCGTACATACGCAGATGTTAAGCAAAAACTCTGTAACTTGGGCTTGCGCTATGGGCTCCTCTTCCCGGCCCGCCTCAGAGTTATCTTCCAGGACAAGGCAATATTCTGCAAGTGGCTTGGACATGGCTCACGGAGGAGCGACCTCTGAGACTCCAACCTGCTTCCCCCCTCCTGTGTCGGGCCCCTCCTGACCGCATCCTTCTCCTCCCAAACAGCAACGGAGGCACAACCGTTCCCGCAGGAGGGGGGAGCGGCAGGGAGACCACTCACGATCGCCTGGGGCTGCCTCCCAAATGCTGATCTCTTCTCAGGCCCCTCTGAATGTGAATGACCACAGCCGGGCCAGTGCTCTGATAAACCTGAACCATGAGCACGACTTGGCTTCGACGATGCGCCTGGCTCTCTCTGACTCAGACCTGTCTCGGAGTCCGGCGCTCCAGGAGTCCGGGGATGACACTGGACTCTGACTATGGGGTCCCATGGAAATGGAGCCGAATCGGAACTCACGGGGCTTGTGGCAGTAATATTCTACTATTGACATTGAGTTATCCGTCTATATGGAGGGGTCCATCGCCATCGCCACGACTTGCCCTGCTAACCGTTTTAGGATAGCTTCTTGATTTTGTTCTGGGCAACAGATGCTTTGGGTTTGGAAGTATAGGGTGGGGGGTGTTGGGAGGGGTTCAGGGAGGGAGGGGGTTGTAGCCCTCCGCTCTTTGTTCATTTTGGCTCCGTTCGAGTCACTGTATACAGTTTTGTTTGTATTGTTGCATTTTATTTTTCATGACAGCCCAGTGCGCACATGCGCCATCTTCACCAACAGGGGGTACACTGCCAGGCACCACCCCTGTCCTTTTCTCTTGTCATGTTGCGTCATCTTGCCTGAGGCCTAGACCTCGCCCAGCCCTTCTCTCTTCGCGCCAACCGCTTCCCAGATGCACATACACGGTAAGTCCCTGCACATCCAGTCGTGGAATGTCAATGGGTTGTTAGACCACATTAAATGCACAGCCGCCCTTAGGAGCACCCAGCGGCAGTCTCCTGACGTCCTCCTCCTGCAGGAGACACACCTCCTGGGAACCCAATGCTCTTTCCTTGCCCGGTATGGGTTCTACAGGGTCTGGCATTCGGGGCTCCCGGGGATGGCTATACTGATTCGGCGTGGGCTCCCCTTCACTTCACTACATGTGTCGACCGACACACAGGGCCACTCCGTGGCCCTCTCCGGTAAACTCGAGGGAAAGGTCTTCAACTTCCTCTCAGTGTATATTCCCTCAGCCACGCTCCCCTCTACCCTCCATCGCCTTACAGAGGTGATCTCTGCACTGCCCCACGGCCACACCATAATTGGGGGGGACTTCAACGCGGTAATGCAACCGAACCTCGATGCCACGGGGACTCCCTCCTCTTCACGCCTCACCTGTTCAAAACGACTATTGGACTGGTCATCTGCACTTGGGCTCTGTGACGCTTGGAGACTCTGGCACCCCCGTGAGAAACAATACACTCACACTTCTGCGGCTCACCACACCCACTCCCGTATTGATCTGCTTCTCCTTCCCGCCACTGACTGCCAACTGGTCTCTGGTGTTTCCATTCTCCCACGGGGAATTTCAGACCACTCCGCTATTTCTCTCCGCTTGGGTACTTCTACCGGGGGGGGCGCGCTCGGTCTGGTGGTTCAACGCGTGGTTTTTGCAAGACGCAGGGATCAAAGATGCGCTTGAGGTAGAGCTGAGACACTATTTTTTGGCTAATAAGGGTTCGGTTCCCTCCGCAGGCGCACTGTGGGAAGCTGGTAAGGCCACCATGCGTGGGGTGGCCAGAGGTCTAGTCCACTCGAAACGGGCGGAACAAACTGCTCGCTTGACTCAGCTTGAAGCGCAAGCCACGCGGCTGGAGGCGACCTCTGGTAATACGGAAGACGCCCACTTGGATAGACAACTTGCGCTGCTTCGCGAAGAGATCCGCCAGATCTCCCTTGACTCGGCCAAGACGCTATGGCGCTCCTCTGTGGCCCGTGTCTATGGATGGGGCAACAAAAATGGTAAATTGCTTCATAACCTGGTCTCTTACCCCAGAGCTAATAGAATTATTCCTGAAATCCGAGTTGCTGCTGGTATCCACCACTATACCTCATCAGCTATTGCCCAAGCCTTCGCGGGATACTATGCCCAGCTCTACTCAGCTCGGCCCCCGGGACCTCTTTGGCCGGCCTATTAGAACGAGCGGAGGTCCGACTCTCCTGCCTAACCCAGACCGACTCGGCGAACCTTGACCTTCCCTTTACTCCGGAAGAGATCCACGGCGCTATCTCCTGATTGCATTCTGGGAAGACGCCCAGATGCCTGATGGCTTTCCGCAAGAATACTATGCGGCATATTGAGACTTGTTGGTTCCTCACCTAATTGATCTCTTTCAACACGTGGTAAAAACGGGCTCATTCCCTCCAGAGACTGACGTGGCCACCATCGTGGTCATCCCGAAGACTCAGCCACCCTCTCTCTCTTGCGCGGACTACCGCCCGATCTCTCTTATTAACACCGAAATGAAAATCTTTGCTACAGCCCTGGCCCAATGTCTTCACCCCTTGCTGCATGAGCGGGTCCACCCGGATCAATGTGGCTTTATGCCCACCCATGGCACTCGGCATTGCATACGCCGCCTCCATCTTGCCCTGGCCCATCGCCACTGGCTCACCCCCTATTTGGCCCTGCTGCTAATTGATTTCGAGAAGGCCTTTGACACGGTCGACTGGTCCTATTTGGAGGACGTTCTGGCCACAATGGGCTTCGGCCCCCCCTTTCGGCGCTTCATCCGAGTCCGGTACTCGAGCCCTCAGGCAAGGGTCCTGACTAACGGCGCCTTCTCAGAGGCGTTCTCCATCCGAAGAGGCACCCGTCAGGGGTGTCCTCTTTCACCACTTTTATTCGCGCTGGTGATGGAGCCGTTGGCATGCCTCATACGCACTGACTCCCGGATCCGAGGGTGGTCCTGGGACCCCCATCAGACTGACAAAATTGCCCTATATGCGGATGACGTTCTGCTTTTCTTGGCTGACCCGGAGAACTCCGGCCCACGCTGTCTAGAACTGCTTTGGATTTTTGAGGATGTCTCGGGTCTACGACTCAGCCCGACGAAGTCCACTCTGGTCCCCCTCCACCCCTCACGAGCCTGCTTTGATTGGCAGTCTACTATCCCCCTACGGAGACAATCGTTTAAATATCTGGGGATCTGGATAACCCTGCTCCCTGAACTGGAGTGGGCTCTTAACCTCACACCCCTGGTTACGTAAGCCAAATCCGATCTCAAGCGTTGGCAGTCCCTCCCGCTTAACCCCGTTGGCAGAGGGGCACTTTTTAAAATGATGATCCTTCCCCGCTTTTTATACATTCTTCAGAGCATCACTTTTCATCTACCGGGTAGCTGGTTTTGCGAGTTTGACGGGGTAATTACCAAGTTTCTGTGGGGGAGTGGAAGACCGCGTATGGCTCTGGCCCGCTGTCGGATACCTCCCTTTGATGGGGGCATGGGGGTAACCAACCTCCACCTCTACTATCTGGCCACCCGGCTTATTGTCATCCATGACTGGTTCGCCGGGGGCTGGTCTGACCCGGCCTACCGGACCGAGCTCAGAAATATGAACTTCCCTCAGCTTCAGGCTTACCTGTACGGGTCCCCTATCCCACAGACTATCCCGCCCATTACCAGAGCGGTCCTAACGGCCTGGCGCTCTACCCTGCGCTACACACAATGGGACAAGAAACTCACCCAACACACACCTCTGTGGCACGGCACATGGCTACTCAAAGTATCGGCTCTCCGAGGGTTTCAACAATGGGACCGGATCGGGATTACACTCCTTGGGGATGTCGGGGTTGGTGATCACATCCGGGCCTTCTCCGATCAGCAGCAGCGCCACTCCCTTTACCCTACACAATTTTATAAATATTTGCAACTCCGTCAGGCCCTTCATACACATGTTCCACCAGATACCTCGCTCCCCGAATTTAACCCGCTGGAAGCACAGGTCATGATGGGCAACCTGGGTAGAGGGGGAGTGTCGCGGATCTATCGTTCCCTAGTGAACAACGGCCCTGCCACTTTAGATGCGCTGCGAGCTCGCTGGGAGGGATGGCTCGGTCCCCTGGAAGAGGCAGACTGGCAAGACGCCCTGATCTCTCCCAAAACTCTAACAACCTCCTCTAAACTACGCCTCATTCAACTTTACTATCGCCACACGGCGTACCTCACCCCGGTACGCCTACACAGGATGGGGCTGTGCCCCTCACCGGACTGTACCCATTGTGGCCAAGCCCTGGCCGATTTTTACCACATGGTCTGGCAATGTCCTGTTCTCACCTCCTTCTGGACAGGTATAGAGTCTGAACTCACACACACTTTGGGCTGGCAGGTCCCCCATGATCCCCTACGCCTCCTCCTCAGAGTATTCGATGGCTTGGACGGCTCTCGAGCTGACAAGCGTTTCCTGGGTATGGCGGTGGTGGTGGCGGTGGCCAAGCGAGATATCGCCGCGGCCTGGTCTCAAGCCAAGCCTCCCACTGTTCGTAAATGGCGCAGAGGGGTGGATTGGTGAGCGGCCCAAGAAGAACCCCTCTTTGAGGCCAGAGGGTGTCCGGAGAAGTTTGAGAAGGTATGGGGCAAATGGTTAAACCTGCTGTTTTGAATTTTGTGTTTGTTTCCTTCTTAAATGGTTGCTCTCCTCCCTCGTATGAAACAATTTGTTTAAGAGCGGTCTACTTGGATCACGCCTCCTGCTGTCTGCTGATGATGGACTTCGCTGTATCATGCATTTCTTGGCTGTCTTTATATGTTTTCGTTTTTACAAATGCTAATAAAATTGATTATCAAAAAAAAAAAGTGTGGGGGGAGCAAAGGCCCTTGCCCAAGGGGCCGCTCCCCCCTCCCAGGGCGATCCCCAAGCAGGAATCCACTAGGGAGGGGTACCATTGGAAAGGGGAGATTCTCCCCTTTCCAGTGATACCTCTCCTGTCTACGTGCTCGGGGGGCTAAGATAGCGTAAGTATCTTAGTTTTTAAGTTATATTTAAAGAGCGGATTGTTGGGTTTGTAGGGGTACAGGGTGGGAGGTAAATTAATAATAATGTATTCATATTCATTTTGTTATTAATGTAAATTTTTTAATTGATAATTATGTAAATTGTGCAACAAATTTATTTTTTAAGTTATACTTTAAGTGTTTAAGTGTGGTTTGTGGGGTTTGTATGGGTACAGGGTGGAAGTAAATTAATTATAATTAATTAATAATTAATTGCAATTACTAATTCTTATTGAATTGATAATTATGTACATTGCTCAATTAAGATAATGTTTAAGTTATATTTCAGGTGTGGTTTGTTGGGGCTGTAGGCCAGAAAAGGTAGGAAGTTAATTAATTATAAATAATTCATTATTAGGTATCTATTATTAATTGTTTAATTGATAATTAATTATGTAAATTGTGTAATTATTATAATTTTTAAGAAATATTTTTGGTGTGGGTTGTTGGGTTTTTCGGGGTACAGGAAAGTTTATTAAGAAATAATGTATTGATAATTAATTACTAATTTGTGATTATTTAATTGATAGTTTTGTAAATTGTGAAATTATATTTGTTAAGTTATATTATAGGTGTGGGCTGTTTAGTTTGTAGAGGTATATGGTGAAAAGATATTTATGTAATAATACAATAAAAATTATTTATTAAAAATTGTGTTATTATGTAATTTGTTAATTGTGTTATGCTTTTTTTTCAATGACATTTGCAAGAATTGATTGTGAGAATATAATGTGGTATTTTTTATTAAATTAATATTATTTTTCTTAATTGATAATAATTATTAAAACAAATTATCATGCACGTTGTAATTTTTGTTAACATTTAGACATATAATTTTAAAATTTAAATATTAATATTTTTTGTTCTTTAATGGAATTGTTAAAATATGTTTTTGGTTTATAGTCACCTACTCTCTCTCTACTGATGCACAAAGTGGAGTAGGAATAGTAAATTTTACCCCTCCTGAGTCCAACGCTTTCGCTACTGTTTCACAAACTGGAATGGGAATAGTAAAATGTACCCCTCATGAGTTCACCGCTTTCCCTACTGTTGCACAGACAGGAGGGGGAATAGTAAATTTTACCCCTTCTGAGTCAAACGCGTTCCTTACTTTGTATAAATTGGAGTGGGAATAGTATATTATTTATAGAGTTTAATGCTTTTATTAATATTGTTTAAAGATATATTTATTACTCTGTGTTTGAGAATTCAATTTTATATTTATATATATATATATATATAGACGAAGGCCTTTGGCCGAAACGCGTAGGTCGTTCTGTTTGTTTCCTGATGCACCTGATATCTTGCATTTTGCACGTTTTGAAACTGAATGAAGATAAAATACCTGAAAAAATAAAAATGATAAATGCCAAAGTGACTTAAACTTGCCTGAAACTCTTTGCTGAGGAAAAGTGCTGCCTTGTCTGTGATCTTCTGGAACTGTTTGATGGTATGGACTGAAGAACAAACACAGCAAATCCCTTTGCATATATATATATATATATATATATAACTGTATGTCGTCTTTAAGATCTTTTTAGTAAAACGCATTTTCATATATTGTTTACTTTTTATGTATAATTCTTCAAATGATTTGGTTTTAATTTCAGTACTTTGGGTGCTGTTATATTTTTTACCTTATGTTTCTTTCTTAAATATTAATAATAAACTTTATTACACTCCAAAAGGGATGTCTGTATCGGACAAATGATGTGATAGAGTGGCAAAATGCAAAGCATTACATGCTTTGATATACACGTGAAATCACCTTGAGAGCTCGATCTCTCTGTCGATGAATATGTAAATATTTACAATGTAAATTGGTATAATTGTGTGATGTGATACAAATGAGTGTAATGTGAACATATTATCATGCAGTATATATATATAGTACTTGCTAGGGGCACTGCGCTTGCTCTCACCAGTCCTTAGTGAGCTTCCACGTTGATGTCCTTAGCTCATGTCCTGAGCAGGTGGTAACCATTTATTGCTTTCTGGTTGCATGATTGATTGGGAAACATTGAGATATATATACCCATGGGAATTGTAAGCAGGGTTGTTGCAATATTGGTATAGTCTGGATCGGAATTTCTGATTCCACTGGTAAATCGCAATGCACTTTCATGTGCAAGTTATTGGGGGGGATGGCCTTCAGAAAGCCTGGAAAGGTCGACAGCATTAGATTTTTGAAGACAAAACTCTCGCAGGCATATGGCTTAGGTCACCATCATCCCTAAAACAACAGTGGTTATTATCATACTGGATATAGCCGTTAAAAAGCAATTTTGAAAGTGACATGATCTGGATGGGTATGGCATTGGTTGACATACTACAGGCGGATGCTACAGACTCACAAAACAGATCGATTATATAAAGGAGTTTTCATCTTTCAGCCTCTGTGCATTTTTTAAAGACAAGAGGATGAGTTGACCCTGAGTCCAATAATAGACCCTCTCTTCTTCTCACCACTCCCCTACCCTCTTCTGTTCTATCCCTTCTGCTCTTTTCCCTCTTCCCCCTTACTTTTTCCTCCACTCCTCCCATCCTCCTCTAATCTTTCCTCTCTTTTCTTTTCCTCCCATCGCCTGCACTCAGATCTTC
Source organism: Calotriton arnoldi (assembly GCA_963921515.1). Classification (NCBI taxonomy): domain Eukaryota; kingdom Metazoa; phylum Chordata; class Amphibia; order Caudata; family Salamandridae; genus Calotriton; species Calotriton arnoldi. The sequence continues at coordinate 701,935 of CAWUFW010009156.1, forward strand.
CCTCCCCCGCCCCCATGTACTACTCTGCTCTCCTTTCCTCTAGTCCCCACCCTTCCATTTGCCCCATCACTCCTGTCCTCCACTACCATCCGGTCCCAAATAAATTGGGATTAGGAAAATACATATCATTAATGTGCAGTATTTCGAGATCACATTGTTGCTAAAAGAAGCATAATAACGAAAGCATCTTGAAAAAAGCAAGCAGTTATCAAACACAGTATGCTGAAGGAGATGACACATACACGGATCGTGCAGAAAACTCAGCCCTAGCGGTCAAATGTGTGAGATGTAATAGAATATAAAAAATCCTGAAATTCAAAAACATGTCAGGATCCTTGGAAACTAATGTTCTACTGAGAAAAAAATACCGAGAAAGACGGTACTGCATTTGTGTGGATGTCAGACATCTGAACTTTGCTAGAAGTTAATAATTAATGATCTTTGATTGTATAGTTTCACTTACCTAACAAGGGCGAACCTAGACTATAAAGTATCACTAATGGAGCTTTCAAGAAAGGCGTGCATTTGTGAGCAGGCTTTGTGCCTTGAATATCAGAAATAAAAGTTGTAAACTGTGTCTATAAAAGGAGTGGGGCGCAGGAAAATATGTTTGTTCGTTTACAATAAGATTGATTTTTATAAGCAAATGTCTTTTTTCAAGCACCTTTTAGAGCTTGTTGTTTATTTACAGCTGAGAGGTACACCTCACAGAAAGATTAAATAACAGTAGAAAATCTCTTGCTGCAAGAATGATAATTTTAGTAAATAACAACATATCCTAGTTTAATTGTAATCCTAAAACGATTTCCACAACCAATATGTGTTTTGCAAAATATTCATTTAATTATTAGAGATACCATATACAGCATGACGTAATGCACCTGAAAGTTGAGTAGTTTTGCAATCATTTTAAAATAAGCAGGCATATATTGAAATACTCGTTTTGAATGTAGCCCCCTCCCCCGTAAGTTCTAGAGTGTGAAAGATACGACATTACCCTTATTCATTTTTTCTTGATTTTAACATCGATTTCAAACTTTTACTAAAGATTACAGAGCTGTAATTTTGCTCTATGTTTCAATATAGTGAATACGTCTGAGACTAAAGTCCCTGCAGGAGATGGTACAGAACAACGACACAATGCACTTCTGTCTCTAAGGAACCAGAGACAGATGGTACCCAAAATCATACTTCTCTCTCTACAGATGTGAGGAGAGACTGACGGACAGGAAGAGAAAAATAACGGTGCATAGAAAGTTGGGGAGTAGAAGAAAGACAGAGGAATTTACAGAGGGACAGAAAGACGTAGAAATGGGGAGACATAAAGTTCAAAAGGGGAAAAAGGCAGTAAGAGAGAAGGAAATATTGGAAAAAAGATTTAAAAAAATAGAGGGCTATATATGGGAAAGACATAATAAGAAACTGAGACAGGAAGCATGACATAGGGAGAGGGAAAGAAACAATAGGACTAAGTGAGGCAGATGCACGCTATTGTGTATTTCTGGGTTGTGGAATGTGTGTTTCCACTGGTGCCTACAAATCTGATATCACATACTGGAGACAGTAATTTCCTTGACTCTCTTGTTCTTGTGTCAATCCTTGCCAGGACTTTTCTTTTCTTTCCATGAGTGAGTGTGACATACACCTGGAATTTCGGAAGTAAGTCAAAAATAGGAAGCACCTACTCACAGAAAATTATTTGTGAATCTTCCACAATTAAGACCTTCCAGATCATGGCATAATTTCCCAGGTGTGAAAAGGTGTGAACACTTTACATTGGTTGTGATTTTTGTGGGGTTGGAATGCTTGCCAAGTGATTGGCTTCTTAAGTTCTCATTGCTTATTGGGTGTTGGACGTTACAGTCTGTACTGAGGTTTGGAATTGAATGGGAAATGCTTACCCATTTCTGATTATCAGTGGTATTCTGGTAAGAGAACGTACTCACCTTCCATTAGTAGGTAGACTTCCTCTTTCTTCACTGGATGACAGTCACTCTCAGTTAACCTAGGCCTGAACCAACTAAAGGACCATGTTGATAGTTTTTGGGATGGTAAAGTCCTCTGCATGATAAAGGTGTGTACCCCTGACCTGAGTGCCCAACTGTACTGTTGTCTGGATACCCAATGCTGATTATTTGTTATAGGCAAACAAAGATAATGTGTGTACACCATGACATAGTCCTGTCTCATGGATTGCAGTCTTGTAGGACTGGGAGGGACAGCTAAAGAGCTACCCTCATAGTGGTGGAAGGCTGCCACCTTCACCAGGAGTTAAGAATCACAAGTGCAGTAGTGTCAGCATACTGTGTAGTGATCAGTGGTACTTGAACAGTACCTTTTCACCATGTGTCACTGGAGTGAGGCCTACAGGCCCATTCTCCTTTTTAAAGGTTCTGCTGCTGTGTGCTTAACTCACCCTTGACCTACATCATGTAGATGTGGAGCGCTGCGTGAAGCAGGAGTAGTGACTCTGAGCTGCTTGTAAGTGTGCCTGGGAAGGGTACAGTACGGGGATAGATCAGTACTGTGCAGTGCATGTGTGGTTAGTGTATGTGCTTAGTCTATATATGCCTGTGAGGAATACATGACGTGAAAAGATGTAGTGCTGTGCAATGGATGCACAAGGAAAGCATGTACTGAATGTATGCGTGCTTCTGTGAAGTGCAATACAAAAAGGTTGAATGTTGTGCAGTGCACACATGGTGAGTGTAGGTGCTGGTAGTGTGTGTGTGTTTGTAAATAACACACCCTTGTTAAATATAGAAAAGCTTTGTGCTGAACAGTGCATGCAGGCTGAGTGAGTCTACTGAATGTATGTGTGCATGTAAAGGTACAGTGCATAGAGGGAACAGTGCTGGACCGAAAGTGTGCTGGGAATGAACTCTGAGTAAGTGGGCTTGCAGTGGTACATTACATGGATGCCTCTGAGTTCCATTTTGGGAAACCCAGGCTTGCCTGATAAATGCATGAGGAGGAGAGGAATCCCCCAGACAGATTTGTGGATTGCTGTATTCCAATGAGCTGCACGGGACAAACACTGGAGGGAAAAGGAAGAAACTCCCTTTACACTTGAAAAGACTGCTCTTTGGTTCAGTGATAGATAACAAGGGAGGGGCTTAGAAACATCTCAAGAAGAGAAATGGGGCTGGGAATCATATAGAGTAGGGATGGTGGCCTGGGATTAGCCTCTTGATGCACATGTCACTGTGGTTGATATACAGGTGTGAACTCTCGTCACTCCCATTGGTGGTGCTGTGGGACAATCAGCTTTGGAATCATGCCTGCTGTGACAGAAATCTTTTATGAGGAAAGAAGAGAGAAGTGGCCACTTCAAAAGAAGCAGAACCGAAAACATAAAACTTCAAAGACATAGACCCTAAATCACATTTGGTGTCTGGAAAAGGAATATAAGAAAGGGAGATTCCCCAAACATTTGTCATCTGCCAAGCAGCCAGAAGGGCTGGGGGCCAAGGCCTGCTAGTCTTTCTGCTGGGTGAGGGGACACCAAGTTAACATGTCCTGGAACCTGGAGAACCATCACCTGCTGCTTGCCAAGACAAGTGTGCCCTATGAGGAAGAGGAAAGTGTTGGAGGGTACACGGTTCATAGGGTAACCCTGCATGAGGATTTCCTGAGTGAGGTATGAGGTTGTGCACTGATCAGGCCAATACCCATGTGCAGTATTGGCTCTGTGACCTCCATATGCCAGGAGAAGGCTGCACTGTTCTGAGCCATAACAGAAGCACTGTACGGGAAGCACCAGGCCGCACCCTGTGCCGCGGTGACCCCACATCTTGGACGGGGTCGCCAGTGAACTGATTTTAGGTCAGAAGTGCAAGACTTGTGCCTACCAAAATTGGTGACCCCTTGTGCCAGGAGGTGCCGCTGTAATGAGGGCAACCATATAAGAAGAGCCTGGGCATGGATCGTGAGTGCTGCAGCAACCCTTTAAGCCAAAAGGGGCTGTCAGTACCTCTTTGGCCAACGATGTTGCCCAAACTGAAGGAATACTGCTGTGAGCAGCAGGTCGAGCCTGCACGCTGTGATCTGCACCTGACGGAATCCCTGAGGATCACCAAAATGCTTCAGAGGACGTCATACTCTCATTGGAGTTTTGGTCGGGAGCCAGAGGATCACACCAGCACACCCCTCTGCTAAGGTGAAAGAGCAACTTACCTTTGTGTCTGCAGACCGGGAGCAGCTCTGATCACTGAAACTAAACGCCAGTGCTGTTTAACACTGACAGTCTGTGTTGCCAGGTGCAGCAGCATACACTGCGAGTGGTCCTACTTTGCCGTACAGGATCCAGACTTGTGAGCCCCTGATGAGAGAGCACTTGTTGCACTGTTAAACACTACCATACCTCCAGAGTAGGTAAGACTGGAACTGGCCCTTTGTTGCCCACAGGGGACTTGCTGCTAATGGTGCTGCAGCACCTCTGGCACTGTTGACTAATTCCTAGAGTCAAAGGAAGAACTCTAAATTATGGCCTAATAGTTTTGCATTCCCTAGATGCAGCCACCAGTGAATGGGGAATAACCCTGAACACGTTACAAGAATCAGGATGCGATAGGGATTTGCCTGACAACGAATAGAGCCCCAAACTCAAGGGAGTTTAGTTATTGCTTCTGAATGTTTATACATTTGCATGTGTAGAGTTAGCAATAAAATACTTCCTTTTCTTATAAAAGCGAGTATTGGACTGGACAATCATTTACTGCTTTTACTGTTTGAACTTTGAGTAATGAGTGTGTCCATTGACCAATATCCTCATTCCCCTCGAGGGAGCCTTGACTGCTCGAGCACAACTACCACTGATAGTCAAGTGCAGAAGGGGTACTTGACCCAGTTGCTCAGAACCCAACCAACTCAACCACTATGTTTGGGCCCGGTAGCCCCTGCATGTCCCTTGGCCCTTTGAAAGTGGTCTGTGTTCAGGAGATTGGTGCTGGTGAGTGGACTCATTGCCATGATGGGATACGTCTTACGACAGTCCAACTGTCCAGTAACAGAAACCTCTGTAGTGATAACCACAGGAGAGAGCCACCCAGCCGGCACCCACATAACGAATGCATCACTGCCTGAAAACTCTTTTTCTCATCGACCCTAACCATTTATACAGTGCTACCTTTGAAAGATGCCTATATACATTGTGCCCTGGCCGGACAGTACTTTCATGATCCTGTCCCAACCTGGGCATCGAAGAAGGAGACAAGTGTGACATGCAGTCCTCTGCTAACCCTAGAGTTCTTTAATGACTATTGGCAAAACGCTCCTGCCTATGTCTATAGAGACGTTTTCACTGCTACAGTTGTGCTGCACTTGGGGCAGGGCGTTTGTAGGGGAGGAGACAAGAGGGTGAGTGTGCACTGCTATTGTCCATGATTTGTTAGTTGTGTGTCAGGTCTCAGGCCAGCTGGCTGGTCTTGTGGCCCACCATGGACAGTGAGTGTTATGACTGCCCACTCCACACCCACCACAGATGAAGTATAACTGAAGCTACTTAGAGACTTAGAGGGTACAGTGTTCTGGTGTCATTATAAACACCCCCAAGAGGGCAGGTGTACCTTTATTGTTGGGCCTCTATGGTCTTAACTTTTTTTTAAATACTCTAATCCTTTGTGCTATTCAAAAAGCTGTGTGGCAAAAAGGAACGTCAGTCAATGCATATATAAATTTCTGTATTTATGAGATTTGGATTGCACCCAATAAATAACCAATCATGCACTTAGTTATATGTGTACTCGATCTACCATTCTCCTATCTGTCAATGTGCCCGGCTAAGAGGTCAAAGTACAATTGGTGGTAGAGGGCACAGAGAGCACAACCATAGGGGTATAGAAAGCAATGATACAGAGGAAACCAAAGAGTTTATATTATGAGGGCAGAAAGAGTATGTCAGAGGAGGCAGAAATGTAGGAAGGGAGTACAAAAAGGGAAGGAGATGTAGAAGAATATAAGAGTAGAGTAAAGAAGGGTAGAGAGGAAGGAAGGGAGAAGAGTCGAAGTAGAAAGGAGGAATAAAGGAGAGAGGGTGGAAGAAAAAGCAGAGAGAAAGGATTATGAAATTGTATTATAGAAATAGGAGAGAGAGGAGATTAGATGGAGAGGATGTGGGAGGGGATGTAAAGGGAAAAGAAAAGGAAAAGAAAAAGAAAGAAAAAGGAGGACTGCAGAGGGAAGGGGGGGGAGATGATGAGAGAGGAGGGGCAGAGCGTTCTGCTGTTCATGTTTGGATGTAGATTGCTTGTCTCTACTACCTGATCAGTCTAATGGCCAACCCCTGTACCTTTTGAACAAAGAAGATTAATTTCTTGATAAGGGGTTTACATGCAGATTATTATGGCTTTCCAGAGCCAGTTTAGGATGCGACCTGTTCTTTGCTAGCACTGCATTGGATGGTTGAGAATTGGGTGGATGTTGATCTAAAGAGTGGTCAAAGTAGCTGGTAGCTACCAGTTTGGTGGAGTGATAACTAACCTCTGTCCAAACCTAAATATGTACACCCTATGACATTGAGAAAGGGCATAGTGAGAGACTCTTAACCAGTGGTGGAGGAGCGGTGCCCCCAAGAACGTCACAAAAGGAAAAATAAAACAGCACTTGTTTTACTATTCCTTTCCCTCCGAGTCTTGGGGGCGGCCGTGGTAGTGACAGGCACTGATGGGAGTGGTAGTGCACTCCCATGATGGTTTCGTCGGCTGTCTCAGGCTGGCCAAACCATCATGAGCAGTAAAAACTATTTTCAACCCAGCAACTCAGGTGGGTTGGACAGAGCAGGCACAGACTCACAGCTTGTCCTGGAGTGCGACTTGAGGGCGCTCGGGATTGGCCACAGGGCATTCTGGGAGTCTGTGCCTTCCTGAAGATGTGAAGAACAGTGCTCTTGCCCGTAACATAAACATATGAGATAAAAGAATCCTCCATAGACGTATCAACCATCACACCTGTTCCTGTAGAAAAAGGAGTAACATTTCAAAAGTACAATAATGGTGATCAACGTCAGAGACACTATATTTTTGTTTTGCAAATTGCCAATCCAGTTTGAATTGTGGATTCCTTAAAGTCACTGTGCATGCTCTATCCCACGCCACAAGAGAAGACTATATCATCACTCTTCCAGAACCTGAGATGTAGCATGTAGGGAAACGCAGAAAAAACAATGATGCCACTGAAGCGAGAGGTGGTGGCCGGAAGCAGCGTTGTAGGCCAGGCATGGGTCAACAGACAAAGAAGCAATGAGAAAACCACTGCATCAGCAGAGAGTGGATCCAAATCACCACAAGTAGAGATTAACACAGAAAGCAATTGTAATATCAGTCATTCGCCATCTCAGATGCACAACATAACATAATGTGTATTTGTAGAGCTCAACATTACCCCCTCCCTCCACGAGGTCATGGTGCTATTGACAGATAACAGACACACACACACAAAGCAAAAGTCATTAAGAATCTTGAGGTGGTTTCAGCCTTCATTGTGATCCACATTAATATGCACAATCACTTATTTCAAATATCAGTCACTCTTTTATCTTAATCATTCCATCTCTGTCCACAAGTTTGTCAGTCTCAGTTTAATTTACTCTTTCTCTCACTTTTTTAGTCTTAATCACTACCAGCCTGTCTCTCCTTTGCCAAGTTTCAGTGAATTTGTAACTCTGTCTTACTTTTTTGTCAGTCTGTCTCAAAGTCACTTTCAATATGACATCCAGCAAGTCTGCTGAGCCATCTCAGTCTCTATCAATCATTCTCAGTGACTGTCAGCTTGTCATTCCTTTTATTTCCGCCACTTTCAAGTCATTGTCCCTCTCAGTCACTATCACTCGCAGTCTTTTAGACACTATTTGTCTTATAGACAGTCAGTCGTAGTCATGGACTTAGTCACTGAGCTGAACTCTGTTACTCTCAGTCTCTCTTGATCCCATTCACTCTCAGACTTGCTGTTGCTCACTCCACTCATGCAGTCTCTAGCTTCATACCCTTCCCTGCAGTCTCCTGCGGCACTCCTCTGGATGCACCCTCACCTCACCTGCTGTAGCCGCCTCTCTCATACCACACATATTCCTTCCCTCTGCCTTACCCTCCTCCCTCTCACTGTCTCGTCCCCTCCATCTCACTCACCTTCTTCTCTCTGCCTCACCCACCTCCCTCTATACTGCACCCTCCTCTCTTTTCCCATTCTCTCACCCAGTCGTGCTATCCTCTCTCAGACTCACCATCCTCTGTCTCAGCATTTCTATCCTCTTTCAGGCTTGGTCTCTCACCATTCTGCCTCCATCTCTCTACCTTTGCCCTCCTGTATCTCTCTACCGTGCTCTCCTCCTGCTGTCTACTTCTCATTTCTTTCTCTCCTTCTCACCTTCCCTTCACTCTCAGCCTCCCCTCTCCTTCTCACTCTGCCTCAATGTGCCCCCTCTGCCCTCAATTGCTTTATCTACCTCTCCTTCCTCATTTCACATCACCTTCCCACTCTCTTTTTCCAACTCATCCTATTCTCCTCCTCCATCCCACCTTCTTTTTCATCACTTTTCTTTTCCTCTGACCCTCCTCTCTCCTTCCCCCTCGCCCCTCACTCTGCTCGCTCACCTTACCCTCCCTTTCCTGACTCACCCTCCTTTCACACTCCACCTTACCTTCCCCTTTCACTCTCCAACTCATCCTCCCTTTTTCACCTCACCTGCCACTCTTACCCTCATCTTTCTCAGCTTCACCCTTCCCTCGCTCTCTCTCTTTCTCTTTCTCTTTCTCTCTCTCTCACCCTCTCCTGTCTCCCCATCTCCCCCCTCTTCTGCCTCAGCCTCCTCTTTCCTCTCCTTTCTTTCATCTCGCTGTACCTCAGGCTCCTCTCTTGCCTCCCCTTTCTCTCACCTCTTCCTATTCCCAAGGACATTTTAAGGATTTTCGGGGCCCGGGCCAAACATATTTTGGGGCCCCTGTTTGGAACAGCTTTGAATTAATGATCAAGTTTCAGCTCTTTCAAGCCCCCTTTGGCCAGGTCACTGACAATGCAAAGGCACACTCGTCCAAATTGCAAATGTGTTTAAATCTAATATTCAGGGATAGTGAAGTGTGTTATTAATATTGTAACTCAGCAGTAGCTCACTAACATTACTGCAAATAATCTCTGTGACACCCTCCCATTTCTCATATGTGAGGTCCCGTTTTGATATAAAAAAACTTTTTTATGGACTTCGCATGAAACATAAACAACATTTCTCTGCAAATTGTCTGTAATAGACTCTCACACATCACCCACATTAAAAACTAATTAAAGGAAAACAGTATTTAAAACAATCTGTTTAAGAATTATTCAAGGTTATCAGGGAAAGATTATCTGCAGAACAGAGCTGGCTCTGTCAGATGGCCCCCTGAAAGGTTGGGGGCCTGGGCCACAGCCCACGTTGCCCATGCCTTAATACGTCTCTGCCTATTCCTTCATTACCTCTCCATCTCTTTGCCTCAGATACTCTCTCTGTATCAAACTCCACTCTATCTCCTCACTCCACTCGCCATCCTCTCAGCTTCATCCTCCTCCCTGCCTCCCACTTTTCTCCCTCTCTGCCCCTCCTAACGATCTCTGCCTACATTCCTTTTAGCCTCCCCCTCTTGACATCCTCTCTCAGCCTCACTCTCATACCATCCTTTCTCCGAGCCTCACACTCTCAACATCCTCTTAATCATCCTTAGCCTATTCCCATCCTCTCTTTCACCCTCTCTTCCTGCAGGGCTATACTTCATCCCTGCCTAGCCATCCTCTTCCCTTATCTCGCCACACTCTCCATTCTTACACCTTGCCATCAACTCTCTCATTTCGCTCTCCTCTCCCTCACTGCCGCACTCACTTCTCTCCTTTACCTCACTCTTCTGTCCCCCTCCAACTCATCCTACTTTTCCCCACCGCCTTACCTACCCCCTTCTCACCCTCCTCGCACTCTTTCTATCAGAATTGGTATATTCATATTATGGCTATTTGATGACAGTGTTTGTTTTTCAATAGAAAATGACTCTGAAAATAAGAAAGATGGGGCATATTAGCAAGACCCACGTTAAAATTATCGCCGTTTTAGCGGCAGGAAACTGCCGCTAAAGCGGCGATAATGGGCTTGCTAATATGCGTTATAGAATTCCAATAGAAGTCCAGGTTAGATGTGCAGGACATCTAACCTGGGCTTCTATTGGAATTCTATAACGCATATTAGCAAGCCCATTATCGCCGTTTTAGCGTCAGTTTCCTGCCGCTAAAGCGGCGATAATTGTAACGAGTTTCTTGCTAATATGCCCCGATGTTCTTTAGGGAGACCAGCGACTTGCAGGATGCTGAGAATCAACGAGGATTAGCGCACACGTCTGTTAACCGAACTTGGATTTCCAGTGAGACCCACAAGCTAGTGTTTGAAGTGGATTTGCCATATCGGAACATAAAAATCTATTGAGAATGTTAAATCACCACTTCCCAATCATCAGTCCGACCTGTGAAAGCATCTTTGCAAGTTCATCACTTTCGAAGCAAAATCGAATGGCGCGTAACCCTGGATTGCAAGACATTTGTTTCTGCTGGTTTCAGCTGAACAGATTTTGCAGTCAGACGCTATTTTTATTTTCTTCTGCTTGGGCTGCTTTCTATCGTCAAGTTAGAAGGGCAGTTGTAATTTATTTTAGGAAAGCAGAGGCTTCAGTAAGAATTCAAAATATGGCTAGAGCCTATCCACTGCTTCTAAGGAAGTTTGGTCACTGTTTCCAATGTTTCCTTTATTGAGGAATTAAGCAACATCCTTTGCTATGGCTTTTTTGTTGAATTGATGCTTGAATCATAGTGAGGTGGCGCAACCTTGAACTTTCTTCTTATTATTATTATTCAATCAACAAACTTTATTTCGAATGAAACAGCCAGAAAAAAGTTTGACAATCATACATTATAAAATTTAAAAATATATACAAAACTGTACATTAGTCAAGCCATACTATTTGAGCATTTAAAATACAGCTTAAAAAAAGAAAAATATACTTTCCACAATTGCTCATAAAACATTGTGCATCATCTAGCGCCTAACAGCCAAGGCACTACACATTTTTGACAGATGATATATTCTATACTGATATGTAACAACATAATCTCAATCGCTGTCTTTCACTACAGTAGGATGGAAATGTTTATATCCATACGATGACTTCTCATTCGTGGTGCCTGACAGTCAAAAGCTAAAGTTAGAGATGAGCCAACGTAAATTAAAATACAGCTATGATGCTTAATCCGAAAATACTAGTTGAACACGTAAAAGCAGCATTGAATGCACGTTCCTTGATCGCTCAGAAAGTGTATTGTGCTTAACCCATCATTTTATCTGACAGCTCATTATGAATATCCAATAAAAAATATGTTCTATACAAACGTTAATAATATAGCCTCAATCACTTGATAGTAAGTGGTTAGTACTTGGGTATGCCGATTTATTCTAAGCTCCTTGTCCTAACAGGTTTTTTTTCGGAGAAGTCATGAGCAACGCCTTTGTTCCAGGCCCATTGCAGATAGTGAGAGATTGCAAACACTAGATGTTCACGCGTGTCGCTCTTTAAGGTTCTTAAACCATCCCTGTGGTGCCTCACACCAATGTTTCGACATAATACCTTAATCCATGTTTTGCGTGGCAGTACATACTTCGGGCAGAAAAAAAGAAAAAGTGCCTCACTTTCTGTATGTTGTGGGCAGTGACTTAAATGGCCTCCTGACTTGTGAGTGAACATAGCTGTAGGACACCACATCTGAATTGAACACATACGGGCTTATTACAATGTAGGTCGGAGTTTCCTCCGACTAACACCGTGGTGTAAACAAGACCGACAGACCTCCGGTCGGCGGTCCCGACCGCCAAATTACGATGCGACTGCACATGGTGCTGTCGCATTCCCACATTTCCCTATTGGATTATGTGTTACGGCCGTAAACCGTCCGTAGTACAAGCTCCCATAAGGAAATGGGAGGTTGTGTTAATCCCTGCACCCCGTGGCAGGCACCTCAAGGTGCCTGCCACGGGGTGCAGGGATCCTCGACCACCAACCGGAGGCCTCAAATAAAAGGGGGCCCTGCTGGGGGCCCCCAAACTCGCTTTCCGACAGGCTTTTCATGCCAGAAAGCCAGACATGGAAAGCCTGTCGGAAACCAAGCATCTTATCCCGAAGGCGGAAATGCCTTCCTATGGGATTACGGGGTGATCACCGACTGGCCGACAGGCTCCTGGAGCCTTTCGGAAGCCAGCAGGAATGACAGGCTAGTTTTAATTCTGACTGGCTGTATTGTAATCAGCCGGTCAGAATTGAAACTGACGATCTCAGTCATAAAGCCTCCGACCTAAGGTCGAAGGCTTTACGACTAAAGATCGTAAAAGGCCACATAGTCTTTTAGTTTAGTATAGATTAATTCTATCCATATATGGCTCAAAGCTAGGGGTACATTTGTGGAGAAGAAACAGCCCTGCTTTGGTTCCCGCTGGATAGTCGTTCCAGAGGCGCGTTGTCATGCTCTCCCAGGAGTTTGTTTTGAATTTCTCAGTTGTGCCCTTAGTTATTCTAGCTGGACAATCCCGCAATTCTCCCATATTGACAACCCCGCATAGTTTCTTGACATATTTTAACCATGGGGTGCGGACATGTTTATCACATAGAATTAGTTTTTCTAAAATTGCCCTCCACGGTGGACAGTAGCCGGTACAGCAAGGGCTTTAAAGCAGTTACCAAATGAATACTATTAAGTGCTAGATCGTATCTCAGTGGTTGGAGTGAGGTGCTCACTGGTAGATTGAATAAAACTCTAATTAATTTATTTTCCGCTAGCCTTAACATACCAATGTCCACATAGTCCCAGATCTCGGTCCCATAAGAAGCTGCTGCTAAGGGCTGTAGCTCTATATACCTTATGGTTTTGGGGACACAGACCTACCAGAGGTAGCTTTTAATTTCCTCCCAATTGCCATTCCCTTTGGGTAAGGGAGGTTTTACTCTTGGCTAGTTGGGAGCTCATGGTCAAATTATTGGACAATCTGACTCCCAGATAGTCGAAGCTTTTAACCTAATCTATCTGGCGCCCTCAATTGTCATCCTACCTCTGAAGTTGTGGTGTGGTTTTATTACCATGTACTTAGAATTAGAGGGATTTCGTTCTAGCCCTCTTTGTGAGCAAAAGTTTGCAAAAGAGTAGTTCTGCTTGTAAGCCCATAGGGGTTCTAGATATAAGAAGAGAGTCGTCGGCGAACATAAGGAGCAGGGCGGAGACACCCGCGCACCTAGGAGCATCGTGCTTACACCCACTTAGCTACTTCACCGCTCCGTTAATATACAGGCTAAATAATGTGGGCACAAGCACGCATCTCTGCCTAACTCCCTTTTTTATTATTATTATTATTATTATTGTTATTATTATTATTATTATTACAGAAAAACAAATTGTATTTCACCTCTAATCTTAAAGAGGCAATTACTGAATATTACTTTGGAAAGAGGTGCAATTAGGGAAAGGTGTATTTGAATGACCATGAACTGCATCACGAAATGTTTGTATTTGTCTTTTCTAACAGTATTGTTGTTTTAGGCAAAATAATGATAATATTCACTGCGAACAGTCAGGCAAGGAAGTTCTATTACATTAAGGTCAGTTCGATATTAGAACTCAGTATGATATTTGATGTTCTCACATCTCCTAGTAATAGTGTTTATTCTGTTGTTTTAGGTAATACAGAGGATTAGTGCTAGAAGTTCACTGTTTTCAGTTTTTTTGTTGTTTTACTCTAGCTTTGTCTGGGGGTTTTTTGTGTCTCAAAGGAAAGTGGTGTAAAAGTATATTGGTAATCCAGGATACCCCAGCAGTAGAGCTCAGGTACTTGTTTGACATTTTGTAACAGACCCTCAGCCTCACCTTTCCCCTTCCTTTCTGCCACCCCATCTCTCCCCCTCCATTTCACATGCCCCTTTTACTCTCCACCTCATCCTTTTAAACTTCTTGACTTCACCTCCTCTCCCTCTCTGCCTCACCATTCTCTCTGCCTCATTCTACTTTCTCCCTCCACCTCCACTTCGCCCTCCTCTCTCATGCCACTTCACTTTCCTTTCCCTCTCTACTGCACCTTCTTCTTGTTTCCTTTCTCTTGCTCGTATCATCTCTTCTTTTGCCTCACCTTCCCTCTCTATGCTTATTGTTCTCCTTTTGTCCTCATCTTCCGCCCTACTCTCTACTTCTACCTACTCTCTTTCCACACCTTTTACACCCTCTTTTCACCCCACTCCTCTCTCGCCTGACCATCTTCCCTCTCTGCCTCTCCATCCTCTCTCTTGCCTCACTCTTCTCCTTTACTCAGCTTTCTTGTCTCACTCTCCTCACCAACAGGCTCCCGGGCCTTAGTTAAGACAGCTTCACTGCCCTGGAACCTCACAAGACCACCTGCACTCTTTGCAGTGCTTGTGCTTAACCAAACTATGCTTCCCTCTGGACCCCAGTGCAACTCTAGAAATATTTATGGATTGCCAGAGGCAGGGCATGTCTTCTCCCCTAGGCTACCAACTGAGGTGTGTGAGAGGGCTTATGAAGGCATATCCCAGCTAGCTGTATGCAACTTCACTGTCTCTGGCACTGCAAGTCAGTCCAAAACCTCTGCTGTGCATGGGCTGCAGTTAGACCTCAGTGGCCCTTGGACCCGCCACACTGGCAGCATGGTTAACTTATGGTGATATGGTGGGAAACACGGTTGTGAGTACTGTGCCTCCAGACTGGGCACTGCCCATGTTCCCCACCAGACTGGCAAAATATCAGCAGGGGCTGGTTCTCAGCACGCTGGGAGAGGCTGAGAATACAGTCCCTGCAGCAGTGTCTGTAGTGCCTTGTGAGTTGAAATCCCACCACACTGCCTTGCTGAGATTGGGAGCTTTCTTTCCCCTGTGCACCTGCGCCTATGCTTACCTCCAGGGCTCAGTGCGGGGTACCCAAAGCATAAGTCTGTCAAAGCCCTCAACTGAAGTGAGCTCATTGGAATCTGGATTGTGAGAAATTGTGTTGTTGACTGAGGGGGTGTGAGCCCTTCTCAAGCAACAGGTGCAATGCTTGTCAGAGTGAACCACAAACAGTCACAAAATAAACCTGTGCTTAACCCTCTGGCAGCTTGGAGCAAAAGCAGTCATGTTTACCTTTGAGGTAATATGTAAAGCATTTGCGCAGCACTTTAACAGTAACAAAGTGAAAACACAACGCAATAAACATCCCACACCAATTTAGAAAAATAGAGTAAAACGTAATAGATTATTTGACATCAAAACAACAAAAATCCAATTATTAGAACCGGAGTTATGCAATTTCAAAGATTTAAGGTAAGCATAGTGCCTAAAAGCGCATAGTGCCACTCGTGGATATCTGGTCATGCGAGATTGGGTGAAAGTCACAATTTCAGGCCAATCATGATTTAGATTAGGCCAGATACAGGGACCAAGTTAGTACTGTTGAAAAAGTTATCTTCTAAAGTCCAGCGTGAAGAGTTCTGTTCGTGGTGGAGGAGGCAGTGGGGAACAGATACAGTGTCACGGATGATCATTGCTGTATCATGAAGAGCAGGCTGGGCGTCACTAATGGTCATCATTGTAGTGCAAATATCATTTTGTGTGTCACAGACAGTCGTTGCTGGAGCTTAACGCTGGCGGTCACCACTGGCTGTCGATGTTGTAGTGCACAGAGCAAATAATGCATTGCTAGTTGTCGCTGCAGCGAGAAGAGTTCGATTCACCGGAGCTTCACTTTGATGGTCAGTGCGGGTGGCAAGATCATGGTGCAAAGTGGCCCATTTGTGGTCATGTAGAGCCCAAACCTTCAGGATTTCTGCTTTTCTTTTAGGACGAGCTCAGCTATTGCCACACCTATGGTTCAGAACCTGAGGGGCACCTCTTGGGGATCAGGAACTCACTCAAGCAGAGGCCAGCAGGACTGAGGCAGGACTAATTGCAGGTCAGCTGGGTGGCCTCTGGAGCTTGTTGTGTCTCTGTTGCTCAGAACAGGAGCCTGGGATGAAGGGTGCACTTTCCAGTCTTCCTTCCCAGACAGCAGGTCAGACTTTAGGCATCAGGGTACTGGCAGCAGGATAATCCTTCTTCTGTAGTATCCACAGGTCCACAGTGAGTCTGAGGGTCCTCTTTTTATACCTCTGGCCCACTTTTATAAGTGGAAAAAACTTCTGAAGTCCCACCCTACAGAAGTGTCAGGAATTTCCAGCCTCCTTGTCCTGGTCAAAGTCTGTCTGGGGGCACAATCGACTAGTGTGAAGTCCTTTGTTAGTGAGCTGAGGCAGTATCTCTGAAGGGGAAGTCTGACTGGTGACAGCTCCACTCCCTCGTCAAGAAGGATGCCCAAACTGCCTACACCCAGACCCTCTACTGTGTCACTGTGTGGGAGGAATATACAAAAAACAACTGCCAACTACACCTAGTCATGTGATCCAGGAAAAAGGATGTAGCCGGCAAATGGTTAGGCCAAGAAAATGCCAACTTTCTAATAGTTTGTAACAAAAAGGGGGTTGGACCATTACTACCACCCAAGCTAGGCCACAGCTATATTTTTAGAACAAAGAATGCTTGGGTGTAAGCTCATGAATTCATTACTTACAAAAAAAACACTTTCGCAACTAGAGTGGTTTGGTGTTTTTATTACACCTCTCTTTTTCTTTTACAATTTCAATATACTTGACTGTTTAAGTCATATCAAAAAAAGAAAACAATAATTACTCACAATTAACACATCAAAAATGACATTTAACATATGACATTACAAATCATATTTAACAAATACATCAGTTATCTACATAACAGAAAATGACCAACAATTACAAACAACGGTTGACCAGTCCTAATTTAGACAAAAAATGGCGACACACATTGTTTAGATTTTTCACTTCTGTGGTCTGCCATACAACGCTAAGCAGTGTAAACAGTGACACTAGGCAATTGTCTTATGTGCACAGTTTTTTTGTAAGTAATGAATTCATGAGCTTACACCCAAGCATTCTTTGTTCTAAAAACTTTCTAATAGTGGCATTTTCAGAATTGTTACTTAAAATCCAACTTGACCATTAAAGAGGGTTTTAAATTACAATTCCTCAGATACCAAACATGACTCTGGTTTCACTGGCTCAATAGTTGTCACTCATTGAACACAAAGTATAATACTCTGGCTGCCAAGCCAGTTTGTCAATTTACACTTCTTCTGATTGACAAAAACTGCACATTTTAAGTAGACGAGAAGGCAAACAGTATTATTGAAAATGAGTGAACATTGCACCATTGGATGCAGAGCAGAATTCGACATCATCCAGCAGGCACTGAAGAAAAAGCTGTAAAGCTGTTACTGGAACAAACCGAGGGGGATATTCACAAGAACGTGCGCTAAACATCTCCAAAAAATGTTAACGCAACATTACACATCGCAGTCTATCGCGGGAAAATAACCCTGTGTCAACGTGGAATTCACAACACGGCGATACCATGCAATAGTCTCCCGAAAACGCGGACAATGTCCGCGATACAACAACCACGACGGTGATAAAAACCCAAACCCCAACGCAAAAAAACATGCGATGGGCCAAACCGCGATGAGGAAATCAGCGATAAGCAGCGCCCGGCCTGCAATACACACACGGCAGGTGGGAAAATCACTACAAAAGTAGAAAAAACACAAAATGACCAACCCCGAAGCACCATGGAGGCAGCCGGAGCAGGCGCAGAGGACGAGTGGAACCACACAAGCACCCCGCTCGACCAGCCTGGGACCTCGGGGACAGGGAAGGGCAAGGACAAGAAGAAGAGGAAGACGAAGTTCAGTCCGCAGCAGAATAGGATCCTGGTCACGGAGGTGATGGAATACCATCAAGCAATGTTCGTCACCTCCAACGTGTCATTGGGCACCAAAAATGGAATATGGCGGTCCATCGTGGACAAGGTGAATGCCGTCGGAGAGCACAAGATGTCAATGGACGAGGCCAAGAGGCGATGGATTGACATCAAGCGCAAAACCAAGGAGAAACTCGCAGGCAACCAGAAGGCAGCAATGCAGAATGGAGGTGGGAGCCCAGCGCCACAGCTGGAGCTGGATGACATGGCTGAGCTGGTGTCGACAGTCATCAGTGTGGAGACCGTGGCAGGAGTCGGGGGACCGGACACTGCTCGACATGACACAACACAACAGCAACAGGGTGAGTAACCAACAGGTACTGGGGGGACTGGGGAAGATGGCCACAATGGCACACATGCACAATCAAGCAGAGCACAGTGCACACCCCCAATGTCTCTGGATCATGGCCATGATTTACAGACTGTCTCAATGTACATTGCCATGCCGTCTGAATGTGAACATGTACCATGCGGCTACATACATGTGGACACATTGTAACACAGCATCTCCCCTTCACATTGCAGGGGCACCATCAACACCTCCTGCAGAGCAGTCCCAGCCACTCTTCACTGATGACGAGGAGGACACCACCAGCATCGACACCCAAGCCCTCCAAGACATCATTGAACTCATCCGCCAATCACCTCCAGGACCAGGGCAGCCCAGCTGCATCGAGGAGACCCCACCTACTCCACAAACAACCCAGCAGGAGGCACTCACAACCCCGGCTGTCTCCCAAGACCCCCCCGAACAACACATGGCCTTCCAATGCCGTGTGTTGGAGGTCCAGAGGGAGATGGCTGAGCACGTGCGTTGGGGTTCGACTTCATGGCTACCAAACTTGACGCCATCCATGGGTGTCTGAGTCACATCAGGGACCACCTCCAGTCCCTAACGGACACCCACAGGCCGCTCCATGGTCTCCAACTAGCCCTGGATGACATCGCTGGAGTCATGACTCGGAGACAAGAACACTTGTCCGCTCAGAGTGGCTCCAGCGATCTCAGCCGTGAGCTGGCACACATGCGGAGGCTCATGGAGGACATGGGGCGGATGGAGGCGGAAAGGATGGCAGCCACCGCTGCACATCAGCGAAATGTAGCTGGGATCTACCATGCCCTGCAGATCCTCATCATGGCATTGCTGCCACAAGGCGTGGCGCAGATGAATGCTGCTGCTCCTACACCAACCACATCTCCGCCCCCTGGTGTGTCAGTGCCTCACAGTGCGGCAGGCATTTCCACTCCGGCACCTGATGTGTCACTGCCGCACAGTGCGGCCGACAATCCACCTCCGGCCCCTGATGTATCAGTGGCACACAGTGCCGCAGCCGGAACTGCACCACCCACAGGTGGGGCAGAGCACACATCCGAGGACGTGGATGGCCTTGAGATCAGGAGGAGGCACTAGCATTCATGTCCGCCACCTGGCCTGTTGCTGCTTGGTGCCGCACATGGCCCCTTGACCTTCCACAGACCCCCGATACACTCTGCTGCACTCACCTTGGCCCTCGACATGGACTGCCATAATCTGTTTGGTGACCAATGACACGGTGACCAGACTGCGGACTGTACCCTTCCTCTTCCGCTGTACTTGTCATTCCCCGATGGACTCTAGCTGGCCCTCCACGGGCCCATATTGTGAAGTGGTGTTGGCATGGCCCTGTACTGCTCCAGCTGCAAAACTCCACTGGATGAGCCGAATCAAAGTCAGTGTATGGGTCTGGCGTAAACATGAGATCATCTATTTCCGTAGCCAAAATATCGTCCACCGAAGTTGGTGACATTTGGAACACCTCGTTCAGAAGGTTAATTGCACAGAGATGAGAAACATCGCCTTCAGCAGAAGATGCAATGTTTGCGTCCGTTGTTACCTGTGTGCCTGTTGATTCATCTCGTACCTCAGCAGCTGCAGGAAGGGTCTGTGAGATCTCAATGAATGCCGTCATCAGGATTGGTAGCCTCTGGGGACAACACAGAGCATGGGCCATTATCGGGTCCAGCAGAGTATCGACATCCGTTGGCACGACTGATGGGAGTGTTAGACAGGTGTCTAGCACGCATTCTTCACTGCAAAACAGGCAGCGTAGAACAGGTAAGATGCAATCTTGCCAGATTGGTCTGAATGACAGGAACCATGTTGTATTAAGTTCCCGCAGACGAGGCATGCCCAAAAGCTGTACTATTCGCTCACGGCATTTCCGTTCAAGGAGAGCTTTCTCCACATCGCTCGGAGTGATGTTGGCGAATAGGCTTGCCATAGCGTAGTAGGAGGAATAGAAATAGAATTCCTGCAACAAGTGCTAGAATTAATGGCACATCACCAAACACCCAATGAGCGAAGTTTGGGATGATTCCGAGGACAGCCTGGAAAGGTGCTAATAGTCCGGAACAGATGGTCTTAAATACATGTACAATTCCGCTCGTATCAGACATGTTAAAGATACGTCCCATCATTTCTACGAAATGTATAGGGCAGTTTGTACGAATTAAAGCCTGTATCTCAGCCGAAGCCCTTGAAACTTGTAAATCATAGATTTCTTTGGCCGAGGTCAGAGGCACTGTTTGTTGTATAAGCATGGCTTTCATTCTGCTTAAAGTATCAAATCGTATAAAAGAGACATTCAACGAAGGCCATAGAGGTGACTCCCTGACTGCGTCTATTGGGGCAAACAATACTTGCATACAGCAAGTGACCCTGGAGTCGACCGTTACTAGATATGGGATGCCTGGCAACATGCCACAGCAACTCTGATCATTCAACATGAGGTAACTCCCATTAGAAAGTTGGCCAAACGGATTAATCACAGTAGCTGGTGTACCCTGCTGGAGGCAGGACAAATTTGCCACAGAACCATTACAAGCCCCGTGCAAAGAAATGTCCTGACAAATCAGTGAACCGCTTAGTGCACTTTCACAGTGTGTGCCGCTCAGAAACACTTCACGATCCCCACTCCAACATTTATATGTGTAAGGTAAAGTCCAGGATGTCTTAATGTATTCTTTACCCACCCTTTCATATTTGCCTGCTTGCATTTGTTTGAGGCAATACTGAAACTGAAAAGTAGTTACAGGCAGAGTGATTTTGCCATGAATAAGCCATTCTGTGGCTGGTTTTTCTGCCACTGTGAATGGTAATTTTTCCAGTTTTTCAATGCTCAGCACTGTATACTTTGCTCCTCTTTGTGCCAGTTCAATCTGTTTATCAGTTAGATTGTATTCTGCAAACAGAGCCGACGTGTTGATAAAACGCCAAGGCACATAGCCCGCACGCAAAGATTGCAGCGTCCAGCTTAATAACATAATAGAACGTAACTGAGATTGGCCTTGTTGTAACATGGCTAAATCTTGTTCCAGTATGTCAATAGCAGAGGATGCAATGTTGTCCAAAGAATAAATTCTGGATGACAAAGTTGTTAACCCGTTGTCGACCACAGTTAGTGTTTTCTCTAAGTTAATACGATCAAGTTCACGTATTCATTCTGCGGCCTCTGCCTGTGAAACCTTCCATGCTTCATTATACGCAGCATAAATGCCGGCATATATGAAACGTTTTTGACGCGGTTTTCTTGGTCCAAGAAAGAATTCCCTAAGGTCTGCGTCTTCTTTAAGTAAAGATAAGTGTTGTTTCACATCCTTAAGTGTAGATTTTTGCAGCCAATCGAGACATAATTTTCCTACACTGTATGTTGTTACTACCCCCAGATGTTGTCTTTGGACGTATCGTGGGTCTGGCCTATGGATAGTAAACCCCTGTGTTTTATTCAGGAATCGTTCTTGACAGATGTTTGTGTCTGTGGGCCAGATCAACCATTTTCTCCAATCAGGATTTGTTCTGTTGATTTGTAGTATTGTGTCAACTGTAACCGCTGCCTGTGTATTGTTATTACTGGCAGGTGTTGGTACAGAAGGTGTTTTCATGTCTTTGATCTTGGCTAAACCAAGGCATGACGTTTGTTGCACAGTGTCATTCAAAAACATTATTTGCTGAGGGATGATACAGGCTCTAAACAAAGCTTCTATCCCCTGCACTTGCCAATCTTTAGTACCCCAGACAGATTTTGTGTCTATTGTGTCTTTCCACAAGTCGAAACCAAGCCCGAGAGCTAAACGCAGGGCCCTGGTCAGAATGTAGCGTGCCTATTGCGTATGTGCCGATAAAGACTCGCAAATCTTTTATAACAGTTCGAGCGTCAGCCGAGCGCTGAGGCCATATCCATAGGAACCTAGAGCATGAATCCACTGCGACCATTATATATTTATAGTTACAGTCCCTTTGCAAGGGACCGCAGTGGTCCAGGTAAACACAAGCTAATGGTTTGTCTGAAATTAACAAGGGTGTCTGCGCAGGACGTTTCACTGTGGAGACTTTCATCTGTTGGCAAATTTCACATTCCAGAACATAGTTCTTGGTCTGTTTCCTAATGCCAGGCCACCAATATCTTTGTTTCAGTAAAGATACTGTTGCAGAAATACATGCATGGGCAGAGGCTATCCCTTCGTGTGCTGCTAGGATTAGTCCTAATCTACGTTCCTTGTTTGGAATGACCCTATCCCCCACTCCAGGGATTCGAGCAAAAGGAACGTTGTTCGCATCAATTACATAAGAGTACTTGAGTGGAAACTTTTTTGGTAACGCTGCACCACTGCCTTTGCTCGTAGCATTGACAGCCAACATTATCTCACTGTCTGTTCTCGTTTTTGAACGAGTGATCACAGCTACGGAAGCCGTCTGAACAGCCCCCTTTGCGGCTTCGTCAGCCAATGAATTCCCTGCAACGTGAACGCCATCACGTTAATGACTCAGCGTGTGTATCACATGAGCCTTTGGTAGTTCGTTTTTAAACTGAACTACTTGTTCCCAAAGCGTTGTATGCTTTATTGTGCCACCTTTTGCATCTTTGAACCCATTTTCAAGCCAATTTTGTATATATTCATTATACGACTGCACACAGTAGAAAGAGTCGCAGACTATTAGTGTGGGGAATTCGCGATCTGTACTTTCAAGTGCCAGTTTGAATGCTTGTAGTTCAGCTCTCTGAGCTGTACAATCTCCTAGAGATTGAGTTTTAGTGACCATTGGTCTGAAGTTACCATCGCGCATGCGACCTTTAACGATTGCGGACGCTGCACTGTAAGCTTGCTTACTCCCTGTAGCGGGTTGTGCGGATCCGTCAGTGTAAATTATGAATTAGTACTGATCGAGAGGCAGAATTTCAGTGGGCAGAGGACATTCATGTTCATATTGCAGGAACGCTTGTGTTTTTAGATCAGGATCAAAAACATATTCAACATCTGTTGCAGCAAGAGAATTAACCCATTGTATCCTTCTAGGATGTAATGCTTTAGCATTTGGAATGCTCGCTTTTGTGACCGCCTCTAAGGCCGGTACTGGGGTTACGACAATAATGCGTTTCCCTTGGGCTAGAGCTCTTTCTTTTGCTACTGCAGTTTGAACTGCTGCCAGTATTTTTTCAGTTGAAGTGAAGCGCATTTCTGCTTGTGTATACAAATGTGATTTGTATGCTATTGGTATTTTTTCACCCTCATTAAATGTTAAGTAGGTGAATCCGCATTGACCCGAAATTATTCGGATCACTAAATTGCGTTGACTTACGCGTGTTTGTAAGTGATTTGTTGCTAACATGTTAGCTTGGAGTGAACGCAAGATTTCTGTGTGTTCATGTGTCCAATTTTTGATTGAAAAATCAGGTTTGATTAATGCGTAGAGAGGTTTAACCCTTTCTGCGTAATTTAGAATGTAAGTTCTTGCAAAATTTAGGAAACCCAGGATGGATTGTAAATTTTTCAGCGTTTTTGGAGGTTGGAGCAGCGCACATCTTTCTAAAAAGTTGGCTGCCAAGCTCTTGCCTTCACTTGAAAGCTCATATCCTAGGAAAAGGACATTGAGATGGGCAATTCTGGATTTTTTAAAGTTGAACTTATAGCCCTCAGAGGCGAAGCCCAATATAATGGTGCTCACCCTGTTCAAGTGTCTATCCAGGTCATCGTCTGTCAGATATATGTCATCGACATATGACAATGCCTCATTATCATAAATTTGTAGTAACTCCGTTACCCTCGCTGAGAATAACCCTGGGCTGTTCTTGAACCCTTGTGGGAGTCGACAAAATTGACGCTGGGTCCCCATTATTGAGAAAGCTGTTAAGTACCTGCTTTCAGGTGCTATGTTTTGACAAAAGAAACCATTTGAGATGTCCAATGTGGTTTTATATTTTTTACGCACAATGTTATTCATTAATGCTGTAATATGTGCATTTTGCACTGCAAATGTTTTAGAACAAGTGTTTAAGTGTCTGTAATCCAAAACTAGACGATATGTATTGTCTGGTTTGGAGACAGGAAACAAAGGATTGTTCATTGAAGAGTTGCATGTTTCAATCACCCCTTGGTATTCAAGTTGATCTAAGATCTCCCTGACCTGTTTTTTAGCTTCTTGCTTTATTGGGTACTGCCTTTGTGCAGTAGGTTCATTTTTAGATGTATTTTATGGTGAGGTCAGTCCTCATCCCATCCTACATGATTTTTGTATAATGCTGGAGCCTGGGCAACTGCCCATTTCCTGGCATAAGTATATTTTAGATGAATTGGAATATGGTTGGAGAAGGCAGGCATAATAATGTCTTCACCATGTGGGCACTCCCTGACAAATTGTGGTGGCCAGTCTTTTTCTGCTAGAAGTATATCATAACCCCTTGAAAGTTTCTCCCAAAAGAGTGTTTTCACCTTTCTTGGTATGTCTCCCTCCATTCGGAGTGTTATTTCATATAACTTTTGTGGAGTACTAACCCTGGTGTCTACAGTCTCAACTGTGATGTACTCATTCAAGTCCACTATCTCCAGAAGTTCCTTCAGGTTCTGGCGAGCTATTGTGACTTCTGCCGCACTGTCCAGCATTGTCTGAGCCCATTCTCCGTTCTTGAGTTGTGTTCTCAGTATCCTCGGCATGTCTGATCTTCAGACCTGCTACCTTCTTTTTGGAGAATTGAGGTTTTGATTTATTTTTCTGAACGTGTTTGTCGTCTTTCAATTTGACGCGTTCTTCTCTATGTTCTGACCGTCCTCTTCTTTCCGATGTCTGTGACGATATCTGAAAGGTACAAGAGGAACGTGTATCAGTATCTTGATACCTGTCAGGCTTTTTTAAATTATCCCTATTCCTGAGGTTATACCTCCTTTCAGAGGGCTCCTTTTGAGGAGACCTACCTCGGGATTGAGAACGTTTCTCGTTTGAATTTTGTTTATTAGTTTCCCACTTCTTTTTAGAAGATGTAGGAGTTTGTTTAATAGAGTCCTTCTCAGGACGTTCAGATAGTTTTGGCTTCAATGGTCTTCCACCTAAACTATCTCTGCCTAATTCTGCATAAGATTGTTCTATTATTCTGGGTAGTTCAGTTTGATGTTCTGTAACATCGAATTCACTTAATCGTTGGCGGATCGCCACTGCTGCTGCCTCTCCTTTAATATTAGATAATATTATTGTTGAGACCTGGTCGAAATTTTTCAGTAATTTCATACCTAAATTCAGAGCAGGCTCTGCCCCGTATTCGTTTTGAATTTGTTTCAGGACATCTGGTATTACTGCAATTGACGGAACACCATGTCTTTTAGTAAAGATGGCAGCAAAGGCTGAGCCCCAAGTGGTGCAGTCTTCCAGTTGTGGTGTGATCCCCATTGGTAAACAGATTGTTAGGATTCTGTGTTTCTCATAAGGGCTAGGATTTGGAAATACTGCTTCTATTTGAGTAATATTTTGAGCTATCCAGAATGGAATTTGCTCATGTTTTGTGGGCATTTTACCCATGACTGCGTATAAAGTCTGTGGAGTAATTTTTAGTGTATTCCCCTGTTGAGGAGTTTGATTTGGAATGGTCAATGGTGGTTGGACTGTGAAAGTCCGCATGACATATTGGACTAATTGTCTGTAAATTTTTATTAACTCTGTAAGTTGAGTAAGTAATTCCTCGTCTGACATTATATCGAGGTCAGGATGAGGAGTGTAGCCGGCTAGAATCGGCCATGTTGCTCCTGGTCTACCTAGTGGACCGAGCCTGGTAATGTTTCTGTGATGTTTTAGGGCGCCTTTAAACCAGAGCTGATGCTCCTGGTATGTTAGTGGAATTTCAATATCCTTGAAAGGAATATATTCCTCTGGTGGTTCATCTTCTTTGTAGAAGTGAAACAGTTTTGTTACTGAATTTGATTCAGGGAATATGATCCATGAATAGAATACCTCTGTCTGAAATGATTTGTGTGCCTCTATCACGAAAACTGCTCTACCGCCTCTTGGTGGTAGGCCGTGTTTTATAAGTTTTAGAGTGATGGCTCTTCTTAAGTTTGGATGGATGTCTATAACACCCTCCTCGGTTTCATTTAAACCTGTAAAGTTAAAAACTGCTATGACTGGGTCAGCCGCAGCTCCACCAGTTTCGGAGGCATTGTCCCATGTGGACATTTGTTTTTTGAAAAATGTAGAACAAGTTTTAAGGAAACAAAAAGATAAGGTGCACAATATTTTGGAACACTGTATCCTTCAACGTTGAACAAACCAAGCAACTAATATATAGGGTTTTTTGTCCTAATTAGTTTTGGCGGATATTTAACCCTACCCACTCCAGATGTCTTATGGAGTATGTGAGTAGGGGTCTCTGGGAAAAGCACGACTGAGTTACTCAGTATCTAGCATTAAATTACTGCCTTACCAAACGTTCGGGCGCCATGTAGTGTAGTTGCTATTTCCCTAATAGGCTCTGTGCATTGGAATAATATAACCTATAGACTTGACATAGGACTAAGGTCGGTATGTCCCTATCGAGTATATTAAACTTAATTACTTGTGCTAGCTAGCTCAGAGGCCACTAGAAACTCCTTGAGAACAAGAAGGGAGTAGTTTCTGGCAACCGCATAAACATGACCACTTTGTTTCCCTTTAGAATCGGAACACGTCTCAGCATCGTGGAAGCAATAGATAACAGTTTCACTCAGTCAATCGTGCATGCTTAGTTTCCGCAGAGTTACACAGAAAGGAAAGACGGGCGTTTCAATAAAGAGGTTTTATTGAACAGTCTTGTTTCTCGTGTAAGAGATATGTGCTGTTATGATCCCAAGGCAGTATGCAAGATAAATAATGTACAGCGTAAGCAGTAGAAATAAATAATACTGCGCTAGCATTATCTTTTAGCATATATTCACGTACATAAATAACATGAGCTAAAAATGCGAGTACTCATACGATGCGTCTCTAAGCTAGTTCTACCCCAATGTACCTAACCTAGTCTAGGTGTAGGGAAAGGTAAGAAGTAGGTGGAGTATTCTCTAGTATGGTATACTAAGAGTATGTTAAGTCTAGTATGCCAAGAGTCCCTCTAGGTTCTAGTCAGCTCCATACCTTGAGAATGAGGGAGGTGGGAATCTCTTGCCGGATCTGGAACTCTAACACCCCGCGAAGGGAGTCAGAACACTGGAAGCTGGATTCTTCTGCGAGCAGGAATGACAGCGTCTTCTCAGTGCGTCAGGCCGGGATACGGGCTCCTCTGAAGTCGAGGTCTCCTCTAACTTGCTTGGGCAAGGGAAGGTATATTTATACCTGGTAGGTGTCTTGGAATGTTAGCATTGACGTGAAGTCGGACAGAGGAAGACGTCAGGAAAGAACCCTTAAGGTATAACGGTTCATACATAATAGATGAGTTCTTGGAGAAATCAATAGTCCTGTGCTAGGGGAACTCCCGAAGCTTAAGGGTCTGGTTTCTAAGAACTCGTTGTGATGTTAGGGTGGACGGATGTCGGTGACCATGCCTGTATTTGGGGTGCACGGTTAATGCCTAAATAAGGACTGGGATTCTATGCCTATATAAGGGCAATGCGAATTGTGCCTATATAAGGACATGATTCAGGAAAACTTATATACGGACACCTAAAGCGGAATACAACACCTTCCTTTCCTTCTCTCTCTCGCTCCCTTCCTTTCCTTCTCTCTCTCTCTCTCTCTCCCTTCCTTTCCTTCTCTCTCTCTCCCTTCCTTTCCCTCTCTCTCTCTCTCCCTTCCTTTCCTTCTCTCTCTCTCTCCCTTCCTTTCCTTCTCTCTCTCTCTCCCTTCCTTTCCTTCTCTCTCTCTCTCTCTCTCCCTTCCTTTCCTTCTCTCTCTCTCTCTCTCCCTTCCTTTCCTTCTCTCTCTCTCCCTTCCTTTCCTTCTCTCTCTATCTCCCCTCCTTTCCTTCTCTCTCTTTCTTTCTCTGCCTTTCTTTCCTTCTCTGTTTCTCTGTGTCTCGCTCCTTTGATGTGCGCATGACACACGTTCTGATTTGGTGCTTTATTTTCCAGGCTGTGACATCAAGATTGTCCCGGACGGAGCCGACAGGAGTCTTCCGCATTGGTGTTTTGTGTTGTATTTCAATAAAGTTTTTGGTTGTTACTTCATTGATGAGTGACTGTTTCTCGTTCTTCTGACCACACATGTGGGTTTCTTGTTGTCATTGTGCGGCATAATGCGCTTTTTGGGGCTCTTGTGTCGTGCACAGTATGTGTTTGTCCGGGGGGGGGCCTGGGAGTGGTGGCGGTGGGTGTTGTGGCCCTCATGGGTCTCCGAGCTGCATGGTCATTCTCTCCATGGCATCTGTGGGTCTTCAGATGTGGCTCTGGCCTGGGCTCCCTTTCATGCTGCAGGTAGTCGTCCTGCTTAACACCAGCAGAAGGCAGGTGTTAAATCCCTGCTGCTACTGCGGCTTATCGCCTGTTTTTGGTTCGCATCGCAGATCTGGCAGTTTGTTGTGAATGTGGTGTAGTGGTGTTTTTGTGTGTTTTTGCACGGGAACGCCTACTCTGCATCTCATTAGGGTTAGTTGGTGGTGTCACCCGTGGAGGTAAATTTTGCGGCAGTTATCGCAGGAATATTAGCGATGTCTGCTGTTTGCACCCGCTTGTGAATGGGGCGTTAAATCTATCTCCACTTTTGATGCGTTAAGGTGGCGATAACTCGGAGATAAGTCCTTGTGAATATGCCCCTTAGACTCTTGAGAGGAAGAGTCCTACTGCCTCAACACTGAAGAGAACAATGGGGTGTTGTAATAACAGGTATGAAGCTCTGAAGCTTTGGAAACAGCTGGTCTGGAGTCTGGCAGGCTGGATTCTGAAGAGATGCTTAAATCACAGGTTCACAAGTCTCAAAGGCTTGCAGAGAGATCGAAAGAGGATCATAGTCATCGGGGTGCAGCTACTCAGGTGTTGGGGGGACCTGGAGGAAGAGATCCATGGCAGAGACTGATGGAGAGAAGTGGATTTGGGTGAGTATGCAACCCAAATCCATTGTTTCTGATGACTTGAGGCAGTTGTTCGGACCGCCAAGGTCAGGTCATCGGAAACCCACATTGTAATCCGGACAACGGTTGGAGATCCCTGTATTGCCTTATGGATGCTGTTTTTCTCTAACCGCCATCTGGACGGTTGGAGAAAGGCAGTCGGAGTCGGTGGTCTTTCAGCGGTCGGTCGGAGTACAGGATGCATGCACCGTAATCATCGTAAACCGGCGGTTGGGCCGAGTGCTTCCAAAGAGACAGCGGCAGTCCAACTGCCCCCGACAGGGCCTCAGAATGTGGTCCGAACTGCATCATAATCAGGACTGCAGTCACACTTGAGAACTACATAGACCAGGGCATGAAATATATAGATATTTCAGTAAAAACTGAAAATATAAAGAGAAGCTAAGGTTGACTTTTTTATTTACTTTTTTGTTTTCCTCATGCGATTTCAATAGTGGCCAAAGCACAACATTTCAAAAGACAAGACATTTGCAAGCTATGATATTACTTTAAGTTTATTTCTGATCCCTATTATACTAACAGTCTTAACTTCCACTTGAGTGATCACTTTTGCAAGGTGAAAAAGATGATGAAAGAGAGTGTGACTATGTATGTATGAGTTTGTGACTAAGTACCAGAAGTGATTAACGAAAACAATGGCTCCTGTGGAATAATATTGAAGTGATATTGATATACTTATGCACAATGGCAATGAAGAGGGTTAGAGTGATGTCAAAAGGAGAAAAGACCTCATACACCTTAATTTTTGTATTTCACAATCAAGTTTATATAGTTCTTGAAAGAAATCAAGATATGCACAAGGAAATAATATCACAGTAGTGCTTAGTGTCCCCAGTGAGAAAAAAGGAACCTAAAATATTGGTGACACATTTGTGACATATGTACAAGGTTTCCAATTAATCATAGAGTCGACCATTTGTAAGTATACAAAATGTACACCGCATTTCTTATACAATGATAAGCGCTGGTTTAATGGTTCGCTTCTGTTATCTGCCGATGACGTTTCGACCCTTTCTGCAATGTAGGGTCTCTTCAGGACCTAGAAATGTAGGGACATCTGAAGGGTGGTTTGCGCAGCTGTGTAGTAGATGTGTGCCACAAGTGAGTATAGGAAAGAGACACAGAAGAAGAAGATACTCACAAGGGTCCCAGCCTGGTGCCCATGTGAGGGTAGAGTAGAGGGTAGAGTAGGGCTGGCAGCCTGTGGTGTAGCACAACGTGAGGATTTCACATGTTGAAACCTGATTCTAACAGCACGACAGTGCGTGCGTTCCTAGTACGATCTCCAGATGCTATGAATGACGTGCACACAGGAGGGGCGTCCACTCTGTCCTGTGGGTTATGGATAACTTCCTACGTATTAGGCTGGATTAGCATTACTTGTTAAAAATGGGTGGATGAATGCCGGAGGTGCAGTCACTCCGTGTTGGGGTTAGAAGGTGCCACCGACCATTAGGCCAAGCAGACAGACACACGCTGTCCTGCTCCCATGCGCTGCATCAGCAGGCTAGGCTGATCTCCTTTCAACATACTTTAGAGGTCGACCACGTAAATTACTGATTGACTCGGTCGGTGGCACAGCATGACGCTATTGTGGTGTATATGCAAGAGAAGGAAGGTGTTGATTAGTTTTGTTTAACTTTGCATTAGCAAGGGGAAATACGTGCTTTTTTCTTCAACATAACTTGTATGTGCTTGTAGAACGTGGACGTTGGGCCCTCTGCAAAAGGTATTTTTTGCTTGATTTTCACAAACATTGAAATATGTTTAATTTTGTAATTCAGAATAACTCTTGGCTTACATGTGCACGTGTTTGTTAGGCAAAGCAAGGTGAGAAATTTGCCCATGGCAAGTATGTTGATATGTTTAGCTTGATGTTAACGAACATTTGGCCTTGGTGGGTTAAAAACCCAGCATCATAGGGGTCTGTGTGTGTATGTGGGAAGCGTAACTGTTGGGCCCTCCGGGGTATTATGGACATTATCCATGCTCAGTTAGTTGATTTGTTTAGTTTAATGTTTCCTAGCATTGATGTCTGGTTATTGAACGCTTGCAAAAGGAACAAATGATGGACGGAATGCTGAACAATGCAAGCATTCACCCCCAGTCACAACGATCTGGGTTTAATCCATCGTTTTTTGCTCACCACCCCACCCCAGTTTGAACCCGGCCATATGCAAATCTGTCTTGACCCTGTTCCTCATAGGAACAGTCCAGCCCGAACTGCCAAGCCCGGTCCTCCTTGGACCAGAAACAAGCATCCTGGGACCGGTTTCGGGGCATCACCCCTCATCAGCCAGCTAGCTTGAATTCAGGGGCACAGTGTGCACTGGACCCGTCTGGGCATAACCTTCCCGCTTAGGGTGACAAATGCAAAACAAACAAATATTGGACGGAATGCTGAACAATGCAAGCATTCACCCCCAGTCACAAAGTTCTGGGTTTAATCCATTGTTTTTTTGCTCACCATTCCACCCCAGTTTGGACACAGCCATATGCAAATCAGTCTTGACCCTGTTCCTCATGGGAACAGTCCAGCCCGAACTGCCAAGCCAGGTCCTTCCTCAAAGAAGAAGTGATATGGAGTCAACTGCTGAGGTCAACCATAAGGGCTACCCTAAGAAAATTGCTACTACTTCTGAAGTACCAAATGTATTGGCGCACCAGGGGAGTAAGGAAATGTATACAGTGACAGTGACTAATAGATTGGCACAGCTAGAACAAGCAGACAGGTTTGATGGACCAAACTTGAGTGTTCTCAGAAACCTAGAAGCAGAGGGAGATGCTGAGGCGGGACCCAGGAGTTTTTCACGCCATTAGTTGAGCCGGGATCTGAGTGAACGGACATTCAAACACCTACCTTGTCACAAACTTTCCAAAATAAAAAGCCTGAGTCAGGTTATACAACTCAATTCACAGAAGACAAAAATGAGACAGAAAAAATACTA
Source organism: Calotriton arnoldi (assembly GCA_963921515.1). Classification (NCBI taxonomy): domain Eukaryota; kingdom Metazoa; phylum Chordata; class Amphibia; order Caudata; family Salamandridae; genus Calotriton; species Calotriton arnoldi. The sequence goes on from CAWUFW010009156.1 coordinate 734,131, forward strand.
TTAGAACTTGTCAAGGAGGTCAGGAATGGGTTTGAAACCTCAAAGAAGAACCAGAGAGAGAGATTTATGACACATCCCAAAAGCTCTCAGATAAGATAGATAAGTTGACCTCAACAACTGTAGAGCTAGAAGTGCAATGGCAGAGCTGACAGTAGATGTGAGTAAGAATTCTGAGGAAGTGGAGGAGCTTAAAAGGCAGAACAAATTAACACAAGCATCCATGGAGAGGTTTGAGAACCAAGCTAGATGCAATAACATTAAGATTATGAATGTTCCGGAAGAGGTGGAATTCTCAGACATTAAAGCTTTTGTCATCAGGTTGATAAATGTGGGGTTATTCGGGGAACATTCCAGGAAGATTTGGATGCAGAAGTTCAAAGGATGCACAGGGACCCATTTAGAATTAGTCAGAATAGGGAAAAGCCTAGAAAAATCCTGGTGAACTTTTGCTCCTTTCAGGTAAAGGAGGTAATCATGTCTAAAGCTCTGAAAACAAATTTCTACTCATTTGAGGGAGCTCCATGCCGTATATGGTCAGACCTCTGTTGAGCTACGGAAGAGAGGAGGTGGAATATGGGGATAAAGATGCCCAAATTTAAAGAGCTGGGCTTAATTTCCAGCCAACTTAAAGGTCATGTGGGACAAATAAATTAATTTTCTTCATAGCAGCGAAGAGGCTGACTTCCTACTTCAGCATGTACAGCAAAATCGATGAGAAATTAGGAGTATTTGTTCTTAGAGATGGCCAATCATCTGAGAGGTTAAGATGTTAAGATTCAGATCCCCATAAACACAAAAAACACAAGAGCCTAGCAAAGTAACTTAAGTGAAAATATAGAATAAAGGGCAAAACAGAAAACATGTATAGATATGCCTGGTGAGGATGGAAGGAGAAGAAGAATGGTTGTGCAGGGAGCTACTACATTTACACTTAAAGATAAGGGGGGGGTCTCGGAAAGCACACACAAATGGCTGTTATTCAGCCAATGAAATTTGGAGGGTTTATCAGAGATGTGAGGGGTACACTGTGGGGGAAGCGTAAGGGGTGCACTGGGTGGGAAGCACTGAGGAAAAAAAAATAAAAAAATAGTCCACATCACTGCCAATAGAATAGTTCATACCATGCAAGTTTCAAGTATAAAGTGTGTAATGTACAGTGGGGCAGAAAATTCTTGGGCATAGACCATATAGGGGACAAGAAAAATTATAGGCATTGCATCAAAATAATGTCATGGAATGTAAATGGTCTCCAAGTTAGAAGAAGACAAAGGGTGATCTTGCAGGAAATGAGGGATCTTAGAGTATATGTGGTGGTGTTACAGAAGACAGATTTGCCGGGTTCTGAAATGAAAGAACTTGTTTCAAAGCAGAGGTGGGTTCAGGAGGCTTTTTTTACAACTCAGCCAGGTGTAACAAAGGGAGTGGCTATTCTAGTGTCAACTAACACAGAGTTACAAGTGGTGCATTCGGAGGTGGATGATAAAGGAAGATGGCTAATAGTGGAGATGATTTTGGGTCAAGTCAAATTTGTCTGTGGTGGGTATTGTGGTCTGAATCTAAAATGTTCATTTGGAAAGTTATTGAAATGTAAAAACCCTATAATATGGGGAGGTGATTTCAATATTTTGATGGATTCTAAAAGGGACAGATCCAATCAGTGATCCCACGTCTGCTCTTCAAAAATGGCGAGTAGTCTGAAAGCAATGTTGAGGGACTTAGGATTGAGAAATGCTTGGAGGGAGAAAATGAGTGATAAAAGTGTATATATTCTTTTCACAGTGCAAAATATGGACACGGTTCAAGATTGGATTATTGGTTTATTTACCACAAGCATATGGAGAATAGTGAGTCAGATCAAATATATGCCTACTGCGCTCTCAGATCATAAACGTTTTTGGTTAGAGATGGAAGGGGAAGACTCTAAGATGGATGATCGATCAAGGCGGTGGACATTGGAAAGAAGGTATCTGATACATCCTGAATTCTCACAAAATTTGTTAGTTCATACCAAAGAATATTTTGATAACAATACAGGCAACTGCGAGGGGAGGATAGTGTGGGACGCTTGTAAAATGTATATAAGGTGAGTGATTGTCAAATGGGTGAAGGATCAGAGAAGGGAAGAAAAGAAACTGGAATCAGCATTACAGCAAGATATCAAACGATTAGACAGTTTGATTAGTGATGCGGAAAAGAGTTGTCTGTATGAATCACTAAGGGCCAGATGTAAGACCAATTTTAGCATGCGCAAACGGGTTAGTGACCCGTTTGCGCATGCTAAAATTAGTATGGCCATGTACTAACACAATTTTGCGAGTCGCAAATGAATTGCGACTCGCAAAATAGTGTTTAGAGACTCGCTATTTGGAAGGGGCGTTCCCTTCCAAATAGCGACTCTCTAACCCATGTACTAATGTTTTGCGTCCGTAATTGCGGTCGCAAAACACTCGCAATTGCCACCTACTTCAAGTAGAAATGGGAAAATATTTTTTAAGGGCAGGCAGTGGTCCCAGGGACCCCTGTCTGCCCTTAAAAAATGAAACAAAAACGTTTCATTTTTATTTTTGTAAATGCATCCCGTTTTCCTTAAAGGAAAGCGGGCTGCATTTAAAAAAAAAAAAAGCTGCTTTATTAAACAGCAGTCCCAGACATGGTGGTCTGCTGAGCCCAGCAGGCCACCATCCCTGGGAGGGCCAGCCATTCCCAGTGGGGTCGCAAAATGCGGGTGCCTCGTTAATATTAATGAGCCTCGCATTTTGCGACCCCATTGGGAATCTCAGTGTCTCTGACACTGTTATACATAGTAAATTGCGACTCGCAATTTGCGACTCGCAATCGAGCGCAAATTGCGAGTTGCAATATACTAGGGTCGTACATCTGGCCCCTAAATGAGGAATTAGTAACACGTAAACAAGAATATAGAGAACTTGTGGGTAAGAAACAACAAGAGAGTTGGGAAGCTGGGAGGATGAGACACTTTAATGAAGAAGAAAATGTTGGTAATCTGCTAGAATAGCATGCGAGAATACAGACTACCCATGACATCATCAGAAGTATCTCAGCAGCCTCCATAGAATAAACTGGGTAAGAGGGCGCGGACTAATGCAGCCGGAGGAAATTAGAGATGTGTTTCAGAAGTTCTTTCAGGATCTTTATAAGGATGATTTGAGACCTAATCCACAAACTATCAGGGAATGGTTTGAGTCTATACACTTGCCGCATCTCTCTGAGTAATCTAGGGCAGATTTGGTCCAGGAAGGAAGAGAGGAAGAGGTTAGAGAGGCCATTAAGGGTATAAGCTGTGGGAAGAGCGGCAGGAACAGATAGAATACCATGGGAGCTTTATAAGGCCATAAGTAAGGAGATTAGCCCTGTTTTAAAAACACTCTTTAATGATATATTATAGTCAGGGCAAGCCCCCCACTGTCGTCAGAGGCAACCATCTCAGTAATCTCGAAACCCAATAAAACCTCCTAAAAATGTGAATTGTACCACGCTGTCTCATTACTGAATGCAGCCTATAAGATTCTAGCAGATATTTTGGCAAAGAGAATTGGTCAGGTTGTAGGCAATGTCATACACCAGGATCAGCAAGGTTTTATGAAAGGGCATCAAATGCACAATTTATCCCACTTATTGATAGGTACTGTTGACCTGGCCAGCACTAGAGACGTCCCCTTAGCGATACTGACCTTCAACGTAGCCAAAGCATTCAATCGGGTGCACTGGGCTTATTTATAGCTTTGTCTTGAGAGGTTTGTTATCCCTAAGCCATATATAGAGACCCTGAGGGAATTATATTTGAAGACCTTGGCTAGAGTACTGATTATTGGGGTCTTCACAGATTGCTTCCCTGTAACTTGAGGCACCCATCAGGGGTTTTCCTTGTCACCTTTACTGTTTAACTTCTATATTGAGCACTTGGCCCAGAAGGTTAGAGAAGATCATGACATTACCCCCTTCTGATCCCACGAATATACAAAAGAAATTGGTGTTTATGATGATGATTTGATATTATAAGCATCTATGCGTAGTTCTGCCCTGGACAGGTTCAAAAAAATTGGCTAATGAATTTGGGGCATTCTTAGGATATCTTGTTAATTAGGATAAAACAGAGGTAAGGGTGTGGAATGTACAAATGCTGAATATCCTAGTAAAAGAGAAAGTGTGCTATTCAGGTATCCTTATGAACCACAAGTTAGAAACTTTCACAGAAGTCAGCTTGGGCATAGCCTCTGTAGAAACCAACAAAGCTCTTAAAAGATGGAAGAACTTATCTCCTACAATATACGGCAAAGATAATTTGATCAAAATATTTTTTCTCCCTAAGCTCACATTTCTCTTTAAATGTATCTTGTTAGCATTCCCAAAGGGATTAATACAAAAGATTCAGGTGAACAGAAATAGCTTTATCTGGGGGTAAAGAGGAGCCAGGATATTGTTGAAGAAGCTCAGACAAAAGCTGCGGGAAGGGGGCCTACAGTTGCCAGATATCCAATTTTATTGTATGGCATTTCAATTTAAGTTCTACAGGGTCCTTCTAAACACATTAATAGACACAGGTAGCGAGGATATGGATAGGTTGTTTCGCGCTATGTTAGGTTCTCGAACTGAAGAAGTTGGGTTCCTGTATAAGTTTGGGGATCTTAGATATTACAAAAAAGTTAGGATGAAGATTCTGGTAGCGGACACATCATTATGGATTAGGCTATGGAAAATCAGGTCAATTCCTTAATTTACTTCCCAGGCACTGATCTGGGATTCACCTGGCACTCCAGAGTGCTTTCAAGACAGCTTAAGTGCCCCATTGTGACTTGCAGGGATTCAAATTTGGGGAGATCTGTTAGATGGCAGTACCTTAAAATCCTAGTCAGAGCAAAGCTCTAAGTCAGACGGAAATCTTTCCAAATTTAAATACTTGCAATTATCTTCATGGTCAGTGACACATAAAGATGGATTATAAACCCCACTGAACATCAAAACAGCCTTGCACCTGACTGGGGTCAAGAAAGAAGTCGCGAAATGGTATGGACTGTTGTGTCAAGTGGACGACCTGCTCATTCCAACATCCTACATGATTTGGAACAGGTGCTTGCAGGGTGGCCAGTTAGAAACCTTTTGGCAAGTATCCTTTTGCACTCTATATAAGGTAGTCAATTCTGCTGTGCTTAAAAGAAATCACTTGTTTGCACAGGTCTTACTGCACTCCACAGAAACTCTAAAAAAATTCTGATGCGCCTGAGAGGTGCTGTAAGAGGTGCAACATAATCAGGGTGGACGATCTTCACCTGTTCGTGGAAAGCCCAGATGTGAAGATTTTTTTGGGAAAAACTAGGTTCATTAATGGCAGAAATGACCAACAAAGCAATTAAGGTAAACACCTGCCTAGTGTTGTTTGGGATACCCCAAGAAAAATGAGGAAGACCCTAATAAATTGAAAATAAGGAACCAAAGGAAATCAAGCCCAAATGGCCTGTCATTCAACTCAAAATAGTCAGTCACTCCATACCATTCATCATTGACAGTGTTGGGTCCATCAACATTCTGCCTGAAGACAAATTCAAAGAACTGGTACTGACACCAATTCTTATCCCATCAGACGTTAAGGTATACATGTGGGCTGCCTCTCAGCCCCTGCAAAGCCAAGGATCCTTCACGACGATTGTGAAACATAAAGAAAAATCAGCTCAATTGAAAATGTACTTTTAAAAGTGAACAATGTCAAGTGCATGCCTTCTCAGTTTCACAATGGCAGCTCACATGAGGCTGATCTCCCTTAACTATCATCTGAGCACAGAGCCTGACATAGCACGTCAATTCTTATCGTTCATAGATTGGGAAAATTGGAAGGTGTCAAAGTACAATTACACATAAATGAAGATATTTGCCCAATTGCTTTTCATCTACAAAACACTGTAGAGAAGGAAATAACAACACTCCTAAAACTTGGCATTATAGAGCACTCAACTGGATTCACCCCATGGGTTTCACCCATTGTTGTAGGGCCAAAAAAGAGACAACAAGACAGAGGTACGCAGCTGTGTTGATATGCGTCATCAGAATTGGGCTAAACAATGTGAAAGGCATCTAGGACCCCATATAGCAGACATGATCACCCAACTCAATGGTGCCAAAGTGTTTTCAAGCTGGATCTAAACAAGGGAGACAGTTGATGGAGCAGGCTAATTGAAAAATGTTTAACCTCCTAATATTTACGTTAAATAAATTAACACACATGTTCGTCTTAGTGAATAACCAACCATGTATGTTACATGTAAAGGGTTAAAGGTAACACGCTATATATGTGCAAACTAACTTACTTACAATTGTTAACGTGGATAACATAAGTCTGACAATTGCGTACTAATTAGAATAATAAATGCATGATTTGTGCTTGGAAATAAACTGTGTAAGTGGCAAAACAAAGCATTGGTAAGTAAGGGATGGCTTTATATGTCGCTTTTGCTAGGTAATACCTAATTGGGGTACGTAGAATGACGGGAGGGAAACGAAAAGGCTTATATTCTTTATTCTTAACTCTGTTTTGTTTATCTTTATAATAGTGCGCTTAGGCCTGTTGAGCAGCGAAATAAGATGGCCGCCATGGGTTAGAGTACGCAGGCACGAGAGGGGTTACGAAAGAAAGAAAGGCCGTGAACAAGAGGGATCATGTGATCATTCCAAAAGCCTAGGATGGAAGCGTGGTCAAGGCTGTGATGACCTTATCGCATAAACGTGTGCCAAAGCAAGACAGCAAAAAGCGTGAGAAGTCGCAGTGAATAAATGAATGGACAATAAACTGACCGACTGAAATGTATCAGAAAAAGATACAGTTTGAAAACCATGAACTAAGGGATGATGTCGTTAACCCGTGGGAAACGACAAAAATATGAACTTGTCACAAAGAACTGGTTGAAACAAGGATATTCATGAGGAGATGGATACTGACCCGAATGGACCAATTAGAGAGAATCTTGCCATAAAGATGTAACATTTTCACTTAGTAAGCTAGTATTAGGGTATAAGAAGACCTACTCTTAGAGGGGAGGGGGTTAGCTGCTGTTGCCGTTTTACGAACTGATGCTGCGGCTGCTGCTGTTATTTTATATTTTTGATTGAGCATGAGACGCTGATATTGGAGAACTTTTTAATCCTAATAGATTTTTCATTTAAAACATTAGACTTTTATTCTTAAAATACTAAAGGGGAAAGGAACGAGAAGGCCTGTTTTCCAGGACAGATAGATTGATCTTTTTGGAGTTCTTGCTGTGACGAACTTTATTTTTCCATCTAATAGGTATGCATTGCGATTTCAATTTATTCTAATAATGATGCTAAATGTAATAATCTGAATAATAAATTTGAAACTTATTCATGCTTTTAAACTTTATATAAACTTTATTATCTTTAAACAATGAGTCAGTGGTTCTTTAGCTCAATGATAAATGTAAATGTTTAAAGGTTTATAGTGGTTGAGCTGGTCTTAATCACCATCAACTGATTCCTACTAGTTGGTCCATCGACCAATGAGCGGAATACCTTAGAGCTTGAGAAGTGTAATGTCGTCTTTATAAAAAGGTATCCCGTCTCCTTCCAGCATATCATTTAACTGTTTTTCTCCTAGGTAAGAACGGATTAAATCCAGGGAATAAATGAGTGAGTGAATGTATATGCGGTGTTATGGGCCCCACCGTCATATGGATATAGTTGTGTTTAAGAGGAATATTTGCACCTGGACGTCCAAAGACATATAGGAGAAGAAATTTTATTGATAGCGCTGGATCACAATCAATTAGAATTGGAAGAAAACAGCTGAGATATTTCTACTTTTTCGCCACCTGTGGGTCTGTTCATGTACAAGATACTCAGCTTTGGTGTCTCTTCAGTGGCTACAATTTTTCACAATGCAATTCAAAGACTTATCCAGCTTGTATCAAATGCCTTCAATTACAGTGATGACATCCTGATGTTTGGCAGCACAGGGAAAGAGCATGATAAGGCACTCTTAAAAGTATGTCAACTCCTTAATGACGCTGGCCTCACTTTGAACATCTACAAATGTGAATTTCATAAGACACAACTCAAGTTCTATGAACACATATTCCAGATAATAGCATGACGCCTGACCCGGAGAAAGTAAAAGCCCTCTCAGAAAGCAAGCCCCCTCAAGACATGACCTTATTACAATCCTTCAGTGGGATGGCCAGCTACTGCACTGGAAACATTGTGACAATGTGTCATGGGTACTCAACTTCTGACTCCAAGAACTCATGTACGGAAAAGCACCCTTCTGCCCACAGGGTTCCAGTGGGGTATTCACTCCCAGTGCAGGCGCAGGAGCTATTATACCAAGTCCTTTAGGGTATCCCTGCTTGAGCATGACTGGGAGGATTTGGAAGGTTCAGCATAAAATCAGGAGTGTACTACTGTTATTCTTAGTATCTGAATTGGTATGTGCCTTCAAGGCAAGAGTATGCTTGTATGTGATTAAGTAACCATTTAACACATTGAAAAGAACAAACCCCGTAGTCAGGCATTAGAATAAAGCAGCACTGTTCTTTGCCACATATTCTGCCACAATGACTTGGCACTTCAGATTGCACACTTCATCTCCCATCAGGCCATGAGTCATTCATCTCCCATCAGGCTATGAGTCACTGTTTAGGCCCATCTGCCATCAGGCCATGAGTCATTCATCTCCCATCAGGCTATGAGTCACTGTTTAGGCCATGAGCCACTGTTACATTTTGGGCGTTGGCCTGTGGAGGGTATATAACCACTCCCACCGATCACGCCCTTTGCTAGGCAATCTCGCCTGTCATCACAGAACTGCTTCCGCTCCTGCCGTCCGGATTCAGCTCCTGCCGGAAGACTTCCACGACCGGACTTCTGCCGTCGAGGGACGCCCATCGGATCTCCGCATCTGCCGACGATGGACGTCCATCATATCTTCATCTGTTCCGTTCCGGCTCCAAGGAAGTGGTCCTGAACAATGGGGAGGATTCCCCAGTCAGCTAAGTCAGCGTAGCCGAGGCCTCGCACGCACGTTACTAATTGCATCTTAATGTGATATTCAAATTATGATTTAAAGGCTGTTAATCTTTAGTCGCTTCCGTGCCAGCACGTGTTAAGGAACTATTAACATTGTTGAAATCGCATGTTACGCAGCTTGCTTATGAACTATTAACCCTTTGCAAACCACAGGTAATGCAACCTTGAGAAAACATTACAAACCACTAACGCATTTATAACCTGCATGTGACGCAGCTCTAGGAAAGCAGGAAGGAACTTTCAATAGAGAGGCTTTATCTCTATGGACTTAAGTTTCACAGCGGTTCCTGTTCATCCACGTTTGTCTAACAAAAAACATCCGGCTCGTAGCTTTTATGTAAGTGGTTTATTCGCATTAGCTGGAGTAATGCAAGTATGAGTGTAACCTAATCCACATCTAACTTCCAGTATGTTTGTTGATTGGGCAGTTGAGGAGGCTAAGCGTGCTGATACTCTCTTGTTCTTCTCTTACACAGTCTTAGACGCTCCCTGGGTCTTCCAGTCCCTGCATTCACCAGCTCCAGGAAGAATAACCGGTGAGGGAGGTCCGCTACCGTGCAAGCTGTCTTTATTATTTTGTCCCAACCCCCATTCCCCTTGACGTGCTTCTCGGGGAGCAATTTACTGTTCTCCGTGGAGAGCGGCATTGGGAGTGGTCGGACTGTCATCTTCATCACTCCTGCTGGGCCTACAGACATCAGGTTAGTGCACGTGTGTGTTTGGCTTCTGACACAATGCCACTCTAAGTGCTCCATTGTGTGACATGACAAAGAAGGACATCAAGTTTCAGTGATCACAGGACTGTAGAAGAAGTTTCAGAGACATCAAAGAGGCCATTGAAAAAGCAACAGTTGTCACCTATTTTGACCTCAAACTCCGCACTAAAGTCACAGTTGATGCAAGCTCAGTGGGGCTGGAGACATCTTAGCACAACACAATGGTCTGCTGGATGCCCAGAGACACTCAATCAATCAATCAATCATGTCACTTATAAAGCGCACTACATACCCGCGAGGGTCTCAAGGCGCTGGGGGAAGAGGGGGTGGTGCTGCTACTGATCGAAGAGCCAGGTCTTGAGGAGTCTTCTGAAGGCCAGTAGGTCTTGGGTCTGTCGGAGGTTGGTGGGGAGGGTGTTCCAGGTCTTGGCGGCGAGGTGGGAGAAGGATCTGCCGCCGGCGGTCGTTTTCCGGATGCGGGGTACTGTGGCGAGGGCGAGGCTGGTCGAGCGGAGCTGGTGGGTGGGGGTGTAGAAGCTGAGTCGTCTGTTGAGGTAGGCTGGTCCGGAGTTGTGGAGTGCTTTGTGTGCGTGGGTGAGGAGCTTGAAGGTTATCCTCTTGTTGACAGGGAGCCAGTGCAGGTCTCTCAGGTGGGGTGTGATGTGGCTGCGTCGGGGGATGTCGAGGATAAGACGTGCAGAGGCGTTCTGGATGCGTTGCAGCCGTCTCAGGAGCTTAGCCGTCGTTCCTGCGTAGAGGGCGTTTCCGTAGTCCAGCCTGCTGGTGACGAGGGCCTGGGTGACTGTTTTTCTTGTTTCGGTGGGGATCCACTTGAAGATCCTGCGGAGCATTCGGAGGATGTTGAAGCAGGATGAGGAAACGGCGTTGACCTGCTTAGTCATGGAGAGGGTGGGGTCGAGGATGACCCCTAGGTTGCGTACGTGGTCGGTGGGTGGCGGGGCTGTTCCCAGTGATGTTGGCCACCAGGAGTCATCCCAGGCTGAAGGGTTGGAACCAAGGATGAGGACCTCCGTCTTGTCCGAGTTCAGCTTCAGGCGGCTGGTCCTCATCCATTCGGCGACGGCCTTCATTCCTTCGTGGAGGTGGGCTTTGGCGGTGTGAGGGTCTTTGGTGAGGGAGAGGATCAGCTGGGTGTCGTCGGCGTAGGAGATGATGTTGAGGTTGTGCTGTCGGGCGACGTGGGCGAGGGGTGCCATGTAGATGTTGAACAGCGTTGGGCTGAGGGAGGAGCCTTGGGGTACGCCGCAGATGATCTTGGTGGCCTTGGATCGGAAGGGGGCGAGGCGGACGCTTTGTGTTCTGCCGGAAAGGAAGGATGTGGTCCAGTCCAGGGCCTTCTCTTGGATCCCGGCGTCGTGAAGGCGTGTTCGTAGTGTGTGGTGGCAGACCGTGTCGAAGGCGGCTGATAGGTCCAGGAGGATGAGGGCTGCTGTTTCTCCGTTGTCTAGCAGGGTCCTGATGTCATCGGTGGCGGCGATGAGGGCGGTTTCGGTGCTGTGGTTGCTGTGGAAGCCGGACTGGGAAGGGTCCAGGATGTTGTTCTCCTCGAGGTAGCGGGTCAGTTGTTTGTTGATGATTTTCTCGGTGACCTTCGCGGGGAACGGGAGCAGAGAGATGGGTCGGAAGTTCTTGAGGTCCTTGGGGTCTGCCTTGGGTTTCTTGAGTAAGGCGGTGATCTCGGCGTGCTTCCAGCTTTCCGGGAAGGTTGCTGTCTCGAAGGAGATGTTGATTATTTTCCGGAGATGGGGCACGATGGCTGTACTGGCTTTGTTGAAGATGTGGTGAGGGCACGGGTCTAGCGGTGAACCGGAGTGGATGGTGTTCATGATCTCGCTGGTGTCCTCGTCGTTGATGTTGGTCCAGGAGAGCAGGCGGTTGGTGGCTGTGGGGGCAGTGGTCTCGGTGGTTGCCGGGGCGGTCGTGGTGTTGAAGCTGTCGTGGATGTCGGCGATTTTGCGGTGGAAGAAGGTGGCCAGTGAGTCGCACAGGTCTCGCGACGGCTGGATGTCGTTGGTGTTGGAGCTGGGGTTGGAGAGTTCCTTCACGATGTTGAAGAGCTCTTTGCTGTTGTGTGTGTTGTTGTCTAGGCGGTCTTTGAGTGAGGCCCTTTTGGCGGATCTGATGAGGTGATGGTGACTGCGGGTGGCGCTCTTGTGGGCGGCGTAGCTGTCCGCTGTCCGTTCGTGGAGCCAGATCTTCTCCAGTTTTCGGCATGTTCGTTTGGAGGCCTGGAGGTCTTCGGTGAACCAGGTGGCTTTCTTGCTGGTGTGGCTGTTGGGCGGATTCTTGAGCGGGGCGAGGGTGTTGGCGCAGTCGTCTATCCACTGTCTGAGGTTGCGGGCGGCGGTGTCGGGGTCGGAGGGTTCGGCGTGTGGGCTCAGGGCGAGGGTTGTGGTTAGCTGGTCTTCCGTGACTCTGCTCCAGCAGCGGCGAGGCATTTGTTCGGTGCGGTGGTGCGTGGTGGGCTTCCTGTAGGTGAAGTGGATGCAGTGGTGGTCAGTCCAGTGGGGTTCGGAGGTGTGGTTGAAGGAGACGTGTGGGCTTGCGGAAAAGATGGAGTCGAGCGTGTGGCCGGCGGCGTGGGTGGGTGTAGTCACGAGCTGTCTGAGTCCGAGGGTGGCGAGGTTGTCGATCAGGGTGGTGGGGTTGGTGTCCTTGTTGTTCTCGAGGTGGAAGTTCAGGTCCCCGAGGAGGATGTAGTCCGTGGAGGCGATGGCGTGTGTGCTGACGAAGTCAGCGATGGAATCACTGAACTGTGGTCGGGGTCCGGGGGTCTGTAGATGAGGGTTCCTCTGAGGGTGGTGTTGGGATCGGTGTGGATCTGGAAGTGCATGTGTTCGGCGGTGCTGAGGGTGTCGTCGGTGTTGGTTGAGACTCTGAGGGTGTTCCTGTGGACGATGGCGATGCCTCCTCCGACTCCGTTGGTGCGGTCCCTGCGGGTGATCTTGTATCCGTCCGGGATGGCAATGGCGATGTCGGGGGCTGAAGCGGGATTCAGCCAGGTCTCCGTCAGGAATGCGACGTCTGGGGAGGTTGAGTCGAGAAGGTCCCAGAGTTCGATGGCGTGATTGCGGGCGGAGCGGGTGTTGAGGAGGATGCATCTGAGGTAGTTGGGTTCTTTCCTGGGCGGTGGTTTGGCGGGGCGGGTGCTGGCGAAGCTGCAGTTCCGGCAGGTGAAGGGCCCTTGGGTGCGCTTCGGGGTGGCCTGGTAGCAGGCGTGATCTTTTCCGGGGTTGAGTGCGTGGAGGGTGCTGGCGTCGTATCGGGCGTCTGTTGATGTGGCGGGCGCGGGAGATGCCCGGACCAGGGGTCTGGCGCTGGGCGCGGTCACGGCGCGGACGGGCGCAGACGGGCTTGCCTTAGGCGCACCTTCGGCACGCCAGCGGGGCACAGAAAGGAAAAAACGAGCACAATCAGGGGCAGCAAGGGGGGACAGAAAGGAAAAACGAGCACAATCAGGGGCAGCAAGGGGGCACAGAAAGGAAAAACGAGCACAATCAGGGGCAGCAAGGGGGCACAGAAAGGAAAAACGAGCACAATCAGGGGCAGCAAGGGGGCACAGAAAGGAAAAACGAGCACAATCAGGGGCAGCAAGGGGGGCACAGAAAGGAAAAAACGAGCACAATCAGGGGCAGCAAGGGGGGCACAGAAAGGAAAACGAGCACAATCAGGGGCAGCAAGGGGGCACAGAAAGGAAAAACGAGCAAAATCAGGGGCACCAGCAGGGCACACAGACGGAGCTGTGTGGTGGGGGAGCGACCTACCAGTCAAGGTCAGGGGTCACATTGTTGCATATATCAGCCGCAGTCTGTCTGATACTGAATCAGCATATTCTCAACCAGAGAAGGAGAGCTTGGCAGTTGTCTGGGCCTATGAACTTTTCCATATTTTCTTATATGGCACACATTTTACAATCATCACTGATCATCAGGCTCTGCTGACCATTTTCGGGAACCCCAAGGCCAAGATACCACCATGATTAAAATGCTGGCGCTGTGGCTTTAAGTCAGGAAAGGCACAGAATTGTGCAGATTACTTATTGTGGATCCCTCTGTATGTGACTGCCTCAAGGCCCTCTGCAGCAGAAGAGTACCTCCATTTTGTAATACAATCCAGCACCCCATTAGCATTGTCTGTAGATCAGTTTGCAGCTGCCAACATGGCTGATGAAACCATGGCTGTGGTCAAACAGCTGATCACCAATTAAACTTGGAAAGTAAAGAACAAAAAAGGAGGTGCATCAGAAGAGTTTCACAATGTCCAAGAAGAACTGGCAGTCACTCAAGAAGGAATTATTCTCCGAGGATTAAGAATTGTCTTGCCAGAAAGACTGACACACGTTGCCATCGAACTTGCTCACGAAGGCCAATGTGGCGTAATTGCTACCAAAAGAGCCTTGAAAGAGTGTACTTTCCAAAGCTCAACGAGAGAGTTGAGTAGGAGCTAAAAAAGGTGCCATTTATGTCAATGTCTCTCATCAAAAACCAAACATCATCCAATAACAATGTCAGAACTCCCTATTCAAATCTAGGAGAGGGTTGCTATTGACTACTTTGGACCACTAACTGATGGGCAACACCTAATGGTCCTCATAGATGAATACTCTAGTTTTCCATTAGTCAAAACCATCTCGTCCACAGGCCACAAAAAGGTCATAAAAATATTGGATGACATTTTCACAACATGGAGCATTCCTTAAACACTAAAGTCCGACAATGCCCCTCCATTCACCAACAAAGAATTTCAAAAGTTCCTGACCCAGATGGGTGTAGTACACCAACGAATCACACTGCTATGGCATCAAGCCAATGGTGTCGCTGAAAGATTCATGGGCACGCTCAAGAGAACTGTTCAGAGGGCATCCGCAGAAGGAGTCTCCTTGAATCAGGCATTGTGCCAGGTCCTGAGAGCCTGCCACTCAACCCCTCACTCCACAACAGGTGAGAGTCCATCCACCCTCATGTTTGGTTGAGCAATCTGAACCAAGCTTCCTCAGTGGACTGCCGAAAGGTGAGTGGACGTATGAAAGCTGTGCACCACTGATGCACACCAAACGAAGAAGATGAAGACCAATGCAGACAAGCGGCAATAAGCATGAGAGAGAGCCATTGGAAGAGGAGACTGGGTACTTATTCGACACAGAAGAAATAATTTCACCCCTTTTGATAAAGACCCTCTACAATTAGATGGGAGAAAAAGACACATGGTCAAGGCATGTCGAACTGGAAAATCCATCACCATATATGTATCCCATTTCAAATGAATACTCAGTTCTTCAGAGCCATCAGACTCAGCTAGATGAGGCTCATCCCATCCATCTGTGCCTCCTGAAATTGAGCTGCATACAGAGAGGCAGTATGAAGACACACCTCGTCCAGTAGTCACCATAAGATCTGGAAGGCAAGTGTGTTCGGCTCGAAGACTAAAGAAATGTAATTATTCCTTTTGGAGTTGTAGGTTCATTGTTAATTAGGGGGGAGGTGACATGTCTAGGCACTAGGACCCTGTTAGAGTGGTTCCCTTCCTCTGATATGGCAGTACCAAGCTGGATGTGGCCACTGGGTAGGAAAAGGAAATGATGTAGGGAGGTCAGGGGACAGAGGATAGGGTGTGACGATACGTGCTGAATAAAGATGGTGGTTCCGCATGATCTTGTGTCCCGAGCCGTCTATGTGTGCTAGGCACTGCGTCGATGCAGTAATTTTAGAAACTCCCTTTCAGTCTCCAATAAAGCTAGATCATTTCCTATTTGCTGAAATATTTGGACTCTTTTTTACTCTCTCCTCTACATGTACTTTAATTAGCAACTTAGTTTACCCTTCATCAGGCATGGAGACCAACTTATTCCCTATTTTGATCTTCCCTGATTTCCATACTGATTTACTAATTGACTATGTACAATACCTAATCCTAGGAGATTTTAAGATCTGGGCAGAGCAATCATCTGGCTAGGACATAACTGACTGTTTAGATCTTTTCCATTAGTTGGTAGTTCCCACCCATGTTCAACGACATACTACAGATCTAATATTTGCTCCAATTGAGGACATGAATTTCCTTGATTCAGCCCCATGTATTTGGACTTATCATTATATAATCTCTTTTCTTTGGCTATTTCCTCTCTCCGTCAAACTAATTGCACTTCCCGAAGTAGGTTTTACCCATTTAGGTAGCCATTGTGCTTTGTAAACCTGATGTACTCTTATGTCAAAAGGTATGTGATAGGTTAAAACCGTCTGTTGTAGTAACATCAGACTTGTTTTAACTTTGTTGAGCAGTTGAAGTGATAAACTAGGAATGTGCACTTTCAAGGCTTTGAATGGAGCTGATTAGGATGTCTCATGGGGGAAGTCAAAATCTCATCCAACCTGACAACACATGTTGGAAGTTACTGTATTAATTCTTTATGGTCTAGCTTGACAGAGCAGCTGTCGCCAGACCATTATGTGAGCATTACTAGAGAGGGGCTTTGGCTCTGCCCACATGGTGGGACCATAGTGCATGTTTAGGTTTGGCAGAAGTTGTGTGCTTCTATAAAAAAAGGTGCTTGCCCTCTGCACAACTAGAATCATTTTGTTTATTTGATATTAAAGTGTCTTAGATAACAAAATAATTTATGTTCTTTAGGGCGAGCCTCGAGTAGCGCGCAAGCGCTGCACTGGCGAGACTTTAAGTTAGGGGGTTTCGAAAGCTGACCAGACGCTCGTGCGTCATGGCCTTTTCCGTGCGGTTACCCGCAGGGCCGACATCTGTTTGCAATTATCGTGCCCTGACGCGGGCGCGATAATTAAAACCAGATGTCTCGCTGTGGCGCGCGCGCGCGCACCACTTGCGTCGCCCCCCCCCTCCTCCCCGCTCGTGCCTTCAAATGCTTGTTACTTTTTGCGCCTGGCCCAAAGACAGCTTCAGTGCTTGCTACTGCTGTTGAAATGAAAACAAAATAACAATTCATAAATGGGCTTTGAGTCAGCCCCCGTCAGCCAATGCGTTGCTGAATCAATTGTGAATCATATTCTGTATCAGCCCAACGCATATAGAGTGGGGAGTGGACAGGCCAATTCGACCACTGCTTTGTTTGAAGGGTCAGTCACATGTTGCTTCAACCCATGGGTTAGCCATTTGGTGGTTAAAGTGTCAGGAAACGTGAGTGACAGCATTTCTCCACTTTATATCTCAGTCAGAATCGGACCGAAGCACAACCACAAACCAAAATGTCGATCTCAAACCACGACCACCACTGGGCATCACAACTGGCCCTCAGCAGAGTTGTTGGCTGCAATACTGATAATGCGGACACAGCAACGGGGACCACAATGGGGCACCATTTACGGCGTTCTGTATTGGAGGAGCAACTGCCACAACATTTCTCAGTCACGCAAGGGACGTCACAAGATTGCCAGCCCTGTGCTTGGCAAAGATCATCTCTCATGCATAAGCAGCATCCCCGTGAGATAGATGAATGAAGTGTATCACGTGCAAGAGGAGACACGTGCTATTGTTGTGCCGCGTACCCAGCCCACATCTAAACGTGCTCGATTCATCTGTCTCTGAACTGCATCAGTTGCAATTGCAAACGTCATTTATTATTTTTTTGTAAAAAAAAAAACATTTGACACTTTGTTACAGCCTTCTTACGCCTGCTATAAATGCTCACAAAGACAATAACATTGAATTGCTGTGATTTCGGAATGCAAGTCTGAGCTAACATAATGCTTAGCTAAGGAATGTGAAAGTAGACTCGGTCACGTCTGGTGTTGCAATGAGATGCTACTTGAGGTCAAGAGGGCTGCAGTTTTGGTGACTTGTTGATTACAGCCACTTACCATTGTACTTTCTGTTCCGTTTCAATTGAGCGCTGTGGTGTGAAAACAACAAAAAAACAAGCATTGGCATAGCCAATAGGTCTCGCCTTTGGGACCTTATAAGTGTTTAACCATGCAACAGTTAATGTTGTTGCCCCAAGGATATTGTGCTGCGTAACTAAATACTTATAAGGTCCCAAAAGTGAGACCTATTGGCTATGCCAATGCTTGTTTTCACTAGCAGCTGCACAGATGGGAGGAGGGCTGCCATTAACCTGCATGGATTTTTAAGTCTTGCTTGATAGTGCAACTTTCATCTGACCTTTAACCTACACCAATAACATTTTACAGTTCTTTGCTTACACAAAAATGCATATTAATTCCCATGCTATTTACTTGTAATGTGTCACATTGCTATACCACATTTGTTTAAAGCCAGACGTATTGGCATTGCCAATGCTTGTTTATTTTCTTTGACCATAGGGCTGAGATTAGTATGCACATGACATCAATTCTGGGAACCTTAAGACTTTATATTTTGTGTTTTTTTATTAAATTGTCCAGAAAAGTATTGCATTTATATATTAGGTTTTAAATCACAAAATGTCACTTCATGTTGGAAAGTTCATATGAATGTTTTAGTAATTAAATATGCAGCTAGTATATCAGCAATCGCTGCTGATGTGTTTGACATCACATAACTCAACTAGCTTAAATTCTTCATACACCAGACGTACTTTACTCCCTTAATGCAGGAATGCATGGTATAGTTTATAAAGGTGAAGAACACAGAGGCATTTGAATCATTTCTGAATGGCCAATGTCAAAGTGAAGGACGACATTAAGTCAAACATTTTGTAATACAGTAGAAATGCTTGAGCTCTTTATACTGAGCTCTCAGATGTAGTAGGCTTAGAGAACTAGAATATTTTTGTGTGGACCATATTATATCTAGAATAGTCATCATAGTTCCCATACTCATTGCCACGAGTGTGAGAATATTTTGATGCAAAAGTTCCCAAAATTACACTTTTAGTGTGAAATGTGATTTCCTAGTATCCCCCTGGACATATCACATGAGGGCATACTTCAGACCTACCAACTCACATGGTTCCACCGTGTGTCACATGATTTTGGCTCCCTTCATAAGGTCACCTGGTGAGGATCCAAAACCACACAGTAGCAGGCAAGGCGAGTTGGAAACCACTGCATATAGTGGATTTCCAGCTTGACTTCTGTGGCTGTAAGCAGCCGATATCCATTGAAAGGAGTGAACATACTCCAGGATGTCAGCGACAGCCACAGCGACCCTTTATAATTGTTTTCTTTTGCAGTAGGGGTGGGGGTTGTGGGCTTAGTGGAGGGCAGAGTGCATGTTAGGTAGCTCTGGGCATGAGGCCCCGCCCCCTCCCCACAAGGAGAAATGTACTTACAGGTTGGCGGGTCTAATACTTTGCGTAAAAACATCAGATGGGATGCTGTCAGGAGACAGGTTTGAGCGGAAAGTCTCTCAGCGACACATTTTCTGAGCAAACCAGATTCCCCATGGCGAAATGTGTTCAAAATCATGTAATGTAAAATTTACAGAAGTTTTGCCTTTTTAATTTAAATTTCACAAACACGTACCCAAACCTGTTAATAACTAGCTGCTACCTCTTGCTTAGGCCTTACTGGTATTGTTTGTTACACATACGCTCCTTTCTAACTGTGAACTGTCATTTAAAACTGTGGGAAAATGCCAGATTAACAGTTGATACACACACATATAGCAATTCTTTTAATGTGAACTAAAGCAAATTGATATTGCTGTTTCAATTACTACAACAATCTGTCTGGAACAGTGGGTGCAGTTTGGCAGGGAACAGAAAACGTATGTTGCAGAAATTTTCTAACACTTTTTTTTCTTCTAACTGCTTATATTTATAACAGTGAGGGATATTCTGTCTGTGTACACATTTTTTATTTAAAGTAGGCTGAGGGATTGGTGGACCTAGAGGAGGATGTTGATCGCAAAAAATATCAAAAGAAATTCCCGAGCTTGAAATGTTACCGGAAGATCAGATGCAAGTCTACAAGGTGCATGTAAATGTCGCCAATGGAAACTTACATATTTCATCAAGGGTTTTATTGACAAACCTCTTGGCACTTGTAATAATTTGTTGTAATTCTGTTCAGTTGTCTTAGAAAACTTATAGGTTTAAAATGCATATTATCTGTTGCCACAGGCCTCTCGTTGAAAGTCACATGGTACTGCACAGTCTGATTGGCTAAGTCTACTGGAGTTCTGCAATACCAAGTGATGTGATTGACAACCTCAACAGTAAGAACATTTTTGCAAAGAACATGTGGACATGGTTTCTGTGTTTTGTAACTGCATGATAAATAGAATGCCAGGAGCAGACTACGGCTACCTTACCCCTGTGAGTTATGGGGGTTTGGAGGTGGAGTCGTAGAGGGACTTGCCCAAGTGGGAAAATACCCCCAAAAAATGCAATGGTCAGTCAATGGGACTCTCATGATATTACACTCCTGAGGGAGAACAGCAGGATCAGATTTTAGAATAAAAGTGCACTAAGGAGCAAAGTGCTTACTACACACACCCAAAGCCCTGAACAAAACATCATGGAGAGTCCTCTACTTTCAGACATTCACGTCCCATTGTCAAGCCCTTATTAAACACACAATTCACCCATACCAGGTGGGTAGATGATCTTTTGTGCGCAATTGATAAGATGTGGATACACACAGCCTACACCGGGTACAGAAGTCTTCAACCAGAGGCTACTCCCTTCTTTCACCCATGCAACCTTAGGTGGCAAAGACCCTACTAAGCATACTGTTAGAAACTAGGGTCTCTAGTTGGCAGTGGTATGCACCCTATCCAAGTAGGGACGCTCACTTCTAGTCAAGGTATGTGAGCCTTACTTACCCCTTGGTAGCTTGGTTCAAACATTCCAGATTATCTCAGAGGCAATGTGTAATTCATTTGCACATCAAACACACAGCAACATAGTAAAAACACTACAAATGGATAGCACACCATTTCAGAAAAATAAACACTCTTTATCTAAACCAAACAAGACAAAAACGACTAAAATCCAACATACAGAACTCAAGATATAATTTTTTTAAAGTTTAAACAAATCTGTCCATAGAACTCTGGATGAGATGATTTTAGCACAAAGTACCTTTGATGCGGAAAAACCTAGATGAAAAACAGCTGCAAAAGTGAGAAGCATCAGAAAACACAACAATGCATAGATTCTTGAGTCCCAGGGGAATGGAGGCCTCAGTTCTGCTGTACACAGGAGAAGTTTTGCATCGATTCGTTACTGCGATGAGAAGCGATGCTTCGAAATCCAAAAGCGGTTCCTTTCTGTGGGGCGATATGCTGGAAACTTGGTGCACAAGTGCAATGCATAGAAAATCGAGACGCATTGAGGTCGATGCTCCCAGAAGCGACTAGGCACTGCATCGATCCTTCGGCTGCAGCGATGTAATGGTGTTTCAGCCACACAGACGGACTGCGTCGGAGTCAGAGTGGGTGTCTCAGAAGTAAGAGACACCGTGCTCGGGACTTGGGATACAGCAAACTTCTAGCAATGCAAACCGGCAAGGCATCAATTCTCCCAGCTGCGGACATTCACTGCGTCAATCCTTCAGCCGCAGCATGGTGATGCTTTGGTTTTTCAACCGCACGGCAAGCATGCTGGGGGAAAAACAGGCACA
This sequence comes from Calotriton arnoldi, assembly GCA_963921515.1. NCBI lineage: Eukaryota > Metazoa > Chordata > Amphibia > Caudata > Salamandridae > Calotriton > Calotriton arnoldi. The sequence goes on from CAWUFW010009156.1 coordinate 755,450, forward strand.
GATGGTTGCCCCATGGATTTTCTTCTTCTTTCTACAGCAAAGCCACCTCCAGGGACCCAGACCTGGAATTGGCACCACTTGGCAGGTCAGAACTCCCAGCAGAGGAATCCAGGGGCTGCAGGTAAAGACTTTGATGGCCCTGAGACTTCTTAACAGGAGGCAAGCCCACACAAGCCCTTGGAGAATCTTCTCATGCAGGATACAAAGCAAAGTCCAGTCCTTTTCCTCTCCAAGACAGAAGCAGAAACTTATACCCCTTTTAGCCTTTGAGGTAGGCATACTTCAAAGGATAGCCTTTGTAGTGCACAGGTCCTGCCTTGCTCTGTTCTGGCTCCAGACACATTACAGGGGGATGGAGACAGCATAGTGAGAGGACAAACACAGCCCTATACAGGAGTCAATGACAATTCTTCCCACCACTCCAGCTCAGTAAGGCCCGTCAGCCTGGTGATGGGAAATCAGGATATGCAGGGCACACCTCAGCTCCCTTTGTGTGACTGTTTATGCACAAACAGCACAACTGTCAGTCTAACCAGACATGGATTCCACAGGCAAGCAGAAGCACAGGATGGTAAAGCAAGAAAATGCCCACTTTCTAAAAGTAAACACAAGGAGATGATGGACAGAGCGCTGAAACTTTTCAGACACTCACCCCTAGTCACAGATCTGGGTTGAATCTATCATCGTTCTTTAGCTCACTTCGCCACCCCAGTGCAAACCCAGCCATTTGCAAATCAGTCTTGACTGTGTTCCTCATGGGAACAGTCCAGCCCGAACTGCCAAGCCAGGTCTTCCCTAAACTGGAAACAAGCATCCTGGGACCGGTTTTCGGATAACACCCCACATCAGCCAGGCTAGCTGGAATCCAGTGGCAAAGTGAGCAAGGAACCCACATCTGGGCATACCCTGCCAACTTAGGGCGAACAAGGCAAACACAAGGAGATGATGGACAGAGCGCTGAAACTTTTCAGACACTCACCCCCAGTCACAGATCTGGGTTGAATCCATCATCGTTCTTTAGCTCACTTCGCCACCCCAGTTCAGACCCAGCCATTTGCAAATCAGTCTTTCCCCTGTTCCTCATGGGAACAGTCCAACCCAAACTGCCACGCCAGGTCTTCCCTGGACCGGAAACAAGCATCCTGGGACTGGTTTCGGGGTAACACCCCTCATCAGCCAGGATAGTTTGAATCCAGTGGCAAAGTGGCATTTTCAAACACACAATTTAAAAACCACCTTCAAAGAAAAATATGTTTTTAAATTCAGAGTTCAGGTAATCTAAACTCCAAATCTCTATCTCTTCTCAATTGAAAGTTACACTTGTAAGAAATGACAAGGCAGCTCCAATGATAACCGATGGAAGAGTCAGTCCTTGCAATAGTGAAAAACAAAATTGGCAGTATTTCACTATTAGGACATGTAAAACACACCTAGAAAATGTTCTACCTTTCACATACACTGCACCTTGCTCATGTGGCTACCTTGGGCCTACCTTAGGGGTACCTTACATGAGGTAAAAGGAAAGGGTCGGGCCTGGCAAGTGGGTGCACTTGCCAGGGTGACATGGCAGTTTAAAACTGTGCTTGCAGACACTGCAGTGGCAGGCCTGAGGCATGTTTATTTATTTATTTATTTATTTATTTATTGAGTTTTATATAGCGCTGGCTAGACCCGAAGGTATCAGAGCGCTTTACATGAGGTACCACAAAGTTACAAAATGACAACAGTTAACAGGTTACATAAGTTACTAGTAAAACATTTAAAGAGCATAGGAGATGAGATAAATAGAGCGTAGAGGGGTAGAGGGGTAAGGTAAAGGGGTAGGAGGGCGATACGACGGCGAGACGAAGGACAGTCTGCCCCAAGTCCGGCTGGGTAGGTGACGGCATAGGGGGAAGTCCACGGCCCATCTCCTCTTTAGCTATCAGGTAGCTCCACCGGGCATCGGCCAAATAGCAAGGTCTCGGATAAAAAACATTTTAAAGAGCATAGGAAGACAAGCAAGGGTAGGGTAAAAGGGTAGGGGGAGTACGATGGAGAGACGAAGGAAAGTCTGCCCAAAGTCCGGCTGGGTAGGTGACGGCCGAGGGGAAGTCCACAACCCATCTCCTCTTTAGCTAACAGGTAGCTCCACCGGGCATCGGTCAGCTAGTTAGGTCTCAACGGTCGGAGGAAGATCCCAGAATTAATGTCATGATGAGTGAGCCAGGGGGGGAGGATGGTGGGGGAGCACCCCTAGCCTCGCTGGAGTAAGCTCGATGTGCCAGTCCAAGGGGTCCGGTGTGGGTGGAGGGCCTTCTCTGTTTGCTGCAGACCGGTGGAGTGAGAAGGGTGTGGGTGGAGGAAGGGCTTCAAGAGTGAGGAATGGAAGGTAGGAGCCTAGTTGTTTAGTCCGATTGTGTGGAGGCCATGTCAGGGTCAGGCACCCAGGTATTTTAAGATCCCTCCATCGCTGCATCCTGATGATTGTGGCTCGCACAGCCGCCATGTTGGAGTCAGGCATCCTCCTCCACGAGTGTATTCTCGCCTGGTTGTTGCACCGGAGGGGAAGCTCCTGAAAGTCTGTCGCGTGTAGTGTGGCTCAGGTGGCCGGGGTTCGTGCCGTGCATGGGAGGTACTAGGTGTTAAGTTTTGTTGAGGGGGTGTGGGGAGGACGGCCCGTGTGCGCTCGGGAGATGTCGCGGGCCGTAGGTGCCTGCCACTTGTCTGTGGTGTTCGTAGGAGGATGAACAGAGCTTTTGCCGCCCCTCCGGAGTTCAGGAGCCGTTCTGCTCCGAGCCGCTTCTATCCGCGGATTCCTTGCCGGAGAATAGCCCTCACATACCAGATTTCACGACCTTGCCTTCCCACGGCGGCACAATGATCAGTACCTCCGGAAATAACAGAGAACTAAGCACCGTCGCCATGGAGAAATTCAGCCCCAGATCTCCGGCGGCAGCTCGAGTGCCCCACCAGGGGGGGGACCCGGGCGTCGCTGCACCAGTACCAGAAGGGGGGAATCACCAACCAACTCCTCGAAATAGCTACCCCCAGGGGGCCGGCCAACAGCACTGCGCTACTGGGGAGGAGTGAGGGGGACCGCCACTGGGAGTTCAAGAGAGAAACTAGCAGCATCATGGTACCTGGCTCCCAGCCTCCCAGTGTGGTCGCGAAGATCTCCGGGTGCCATCTTAGCTCACTCCCGTGCGGGCGCTCCGCAGGTCATATCACGGTTGATCAGGATCGCAGACAGGCATTTTTTTGATCAGTGAGAACAGCCAGCATTCCGATTGCGGGAATTGTGCGTCCGGTGGGATTTGATCGCGGTGAAGCGCCGCTCCGGATACTAGAGAGCGGGTCAACCACGGAGCTTCAGTTCAGAGCGGCCATCATGGTCGTGGGTGGCACAATCAGTGCTGCAGGCCCACTAGTAGCACTTGATTTACAGGCTCTGGGCACACACAGTGCACTTTACTAGAGACTTATCAGTAAATAAAATATGCCATTAATGGAAAACTGTAAGACTTGGCCTTTTTGTCTAAAGTTCCCTAAACTTTTTGCTTTCCCCCTAGACCGTTTTCCTGATATAGAGTTGCCAATTTAGATGCTTTGGGTACTTTGCCACTGCTGATCAGTGTCAAAGTACAAGTGTTCCCTGTGTAAAGTGTAATGGTAATTGGTTGGCCATGATTGGTATGTTGCCTTACTAGTAAACTCCCTAGTGATGTGCACTGTGTGTGCCAGGGCTAGTAATGCAAAGGTGCGCGCAGAAGGGAACTCAGGCCTGCAGTGTAGGGCCTGCGCGCAGTTTGCTAAGTTAGCATGTTGTCCTGACAAGTGTAACCACTTGTCAGGCCTTACTTTCCCTTTTGCGTACACAGTGGACACCCCTGTGGTAGGTCCCGGGTAGCTCTGGGCGGGGTGCAGTGTAGGTAAAAGGCAGGACATATACTGAGGTGTGTGTTATGTCCTGACAGTGGAAAACGCTCCATTTCGTTTTTCACTGGTTAAAAGGCCATTCTGCCCATAGAACAGAATGGGGGAGGCTGGGTATTGTGTTTGTTAGCCTAGTTTCCCATAAGTTTAAAATGGAGAGGTGAAGTTTAGTATGTATGAACTCACAGCGGCAAAACACATCTTTCTAGGCAAGGGGTTGTATCACTGTGTGTTCAGAAGCCACACTTTTAGAAAGTGGCTGAGTTTTGTGCTTTAAGCATTTCTGTGTGTCTCTGCTGAATGTGGATTGACTGTCTGGATCTGAGAGGGGAGAGGAGCCGGGGGAGGTCTTGACCCAGGGAGGGGTTGAGATGGCACCAGGCTGACCTGCAGCTGGAGAGCAGGCGAGGAAAAGCACCGGGAGGTGAAGAGGCCTGGGTTGCGGCTATAAAACCATTGACCCATCTCCTGCTGAATGATTAAGGATCCAGACCCCCAGTATCAAAGGGAGAAAGGTGACACTGGGAGGGAGACACCCAGAACTGATTTAGGCAGGGGTCAGGGACCCCTGAGCACAAGGAACTTCAAAGATGTTTAGGGGTATAACTAGGAGAGCTGAGACCCCTGAACGGGGGAATGGAATAGAAATGGATTGAGACTGAAAAGGCTTGGACCCATTTCGTGGTCAAGAGGAACCTGTGCTAAGGAAGGAACAACTGAAGAGACTGCTGGGGAAGGACCAACCCTTGCTTCGTGATCTGGGGCTGGTCTGCAGTTTGCTGTTCTAACCAAGGAAGAGGCTGTTGGGACTGTGCTTGGTGCGCTGGGTCCCCCTGCTTGAAGAAGACTGTGCTTTGTGCTGTGTCTTGTTACCCCCCCCGCCAAGGGCCTGAGGTGAGCTGGCTCCCTGTTTGGAAACACAGGAACATAAAAGTTTCTGGGGAAGTTTCAAGCGATGCGGTGGGCGCGTGTTGTGGCAGCTTGAGACCCTCGGAAGGTGTGCACTGTGATCTTGGACACACGGAGGAGAAGTGAGACTCAGACGTGCTGGGTGTGTGTCGTGGTGCACAGGAGACGTTGGTGAAGAGCGCCTGGTCAACGTGTGCATCGAAGGTGAAGTGAGTCTCGGACGCGCTGGGTGCGTGTCGTGGTGCACCGCAGGTGTTGGTGAAGAGCGCCTGGTCAGCATGTGCATCGAAGGTGACGTCAGACTCGGACGCGCTGGGTGCGTGTCGTGGTGCACCGCAGGCCCTGGTGAAGAGCGCCTGGTCGGCGGGTGCATGGGAGGTGAAGTGAGTCTCGGACTCGCAGGGTGCATGTTGTGGTGCACAGGAGGCGTTGGTGAGGAGCGCCTGGTCAACGTGTGCATCGGAAGTGGAGTGAGTCTCGGACGTGCAGGGTGCGTGTCGTGGTGCACCGGAGGTGCTGGTGAAGAGCGCCTGGTCGTCGAGTGCACCGGAGAAGTGAGGCTCGGATACGGTGAGCGTGTCAGGGTGCGGCCAAAGGCGTTGGTGAAGAGCGCCTGGATATCGGGGTACCGGAGTTGGAGTAAGTCTCAGTGAAGCAGTGTGCATGCTTTGGTGCAACCTGGGACTGTGGAGGTGATCGGCTGATCATCGTGTGCACCGGAAGAAAGTGAGTCTCTGCAACGTGGTGTGCGGGTCTTGGTGCCAACTGAGACCGCAGGAAGGAGTGCCTGGTGAGCGTGCACTAGGAGTCGACGTGAAGTCCCATCTGCGTTGTGTGTGTGGCTTCGTGCCAGAGGAGACCTGGAGGGTGCTGTGGTGAAGTGCACCCGGAGTAACGTAATCTCAGGGGCGTGGGGTACGTGTGCCCTGCGGCCACCTGAGACCTTCTTAACAGTCACGGCCCGGACCGGCAGCCCGGAGGAGCTGAGCTGCCAGGCCGAGCCGCTGAGGCCCATTGAGAAAGTTCTACACGGAAGGCCCAGTTCGCTGAAGGAGGAGAGGAGAGTGGGGTCGCGCCCCCAGGGAACGTGGATCACAACCTGGGTGGGGCGCGGGCTCGGAGGGACACTCTCTCGGCCTCTCAGACCTTCTGGTGGCGTGAGCCTTTGCTTCGGCTCAAAGTGGGGCCCGTACTGCGTTCAGGAGTGGCAGTACTGGGGCCAGAGTGAGAAGCTGTACTTTGTGTCATCGTTGATACATGTGGGGGGGCAACTGTTATCGAAGAGGCTGACTGTCGTAATATACATTGCCAATATTGCTGCTAACGAACTGCCGGACTGTCTTAGGACGCCTGACATTATTTCTGCAGAACGAAGTACATGATTGTAGCGCTACGCATTGCATTATTTCTCCCTTGCAAAGTACAGGATTGTAGCGCCCCGCATTGCATTATTTCTTCATTGTAAAGAACATGATTGTAGCGGTGCGCATTGCATTATTTCTTCATTGCAAAGTACGTGATTGGGGTGTGACGCATTGCATTATTCCTTCATGGCGCAGTACATGATTGTAGCGGTACGCATTGCATTATTTCTCCCATTGCAGGTACCGGGGGGTATCGTTACGCATTGTATTATTTTTCCTGTGCCCATCACAGGATTGTATCGTTACGCAACGCACTATTGTTTGTCCATTGCAACGTGTGTGATTCTAGCATTACGACCAGCATAGCATTTTGAAAGCGGTGGTTGGGATTTGAACCTACCAACCAGCCGGAACGAATATTACCCTTTATTATATGTTGGCTTACGTATCGTGTGGTCTGATCGTATACCTTTTTACATAAAGTTTATACTCGTTTTATCAAACTTGTGTGGAGTCCATTTGTGGTGTCACCAGTGGGTTGCTGTGAGCGTGGTTGCACATACTGTACACTCATGCCTTGGTGATAGGCCTGGCTGCTCGTGCCAAGCTACTAAGGGGGTGAGCGGGGCTTTCTCAAACGGTGTCCTTACTTGGCCTAACGTTGAGGGAGGAGTACCGGGTCTCACATTTAGTGACAGAGGTGCGGGACAGGGACTCCGTCTTCCAACAAAAACCAATTACAATTACCATTTACACCCGAGGGCATATGCACTTTAGCACTGATCAGCAGTGGGAAAATGCCCTGAGTCCTAGAGCCAACAAAAAAAAGTCAGGAAAAATAGGAGGAAGAAGTCAAAAGGTTTGCGGATAACCCTGCAAAAAGGGCCAGGTCCAACACACACCCTCACTAAAGTGACAAAGTGCCTACTATGCACACACTAAGCACTGTATGGAAGACCTAATGGAGATCCCACTCCTTTGAGACATCTATGCCTCATTAGGTGTTTAAGCCCCTACTTCGCACACCATTTGCCCTGTACCAGGGTATTTGCGGGTAGGTGATCTCTTGGATACAATCAATGAGATGTGAGTGCACCGGGCTCTATAACACACAGCTTGAGCCTTGTACAGAAGTCTTCAATAGATCCCACTCCTTTCAGATGCTCTTCCTTCCTTAAGTGGGAAAGACACTACTACACATACCCTACTCCCTGTACAGAAGACCTGACAGAGAGCCCACTTCTTTAAGAAATCCAAGCCTCACTAGGTGGCAAAGCACCAATTTCACACTCCCTCATTAAGGTGGTAAAGCACCTACTATGCACACCCTAAACCCTGAACAGAAGACCTCCACTACGCACTTCTGCACTATGGTGGCAAAGCGCCTATTGAGCACACCCTAAGATCTGTACAGAAGACCTAACGGACATCCCACTTCCATGAGGCATCCATGCCCCATTAGGTGTTCAAGTCTGTTCAAGTCTCCACTACATACACTGGTAACCCTGTACCAGGCTATTTGTGGGTAGCCGATCTCTTGATCGTAATCAATAAGATATGAATTGCCTAGCCCCTCCAACACACAAAGTTTATTACGCACACCTTCACTAAAATGGGAAAGTATCTAGTATGCACACCATAAGCTCTGTATAAAAGACCTCTGGGAGAGCCTATTCCTTTCACACATTTAAGCCCCATTAAGCGTTGAAGCCCCTACTACACACACCCATCGCCTTGTACTAGGCTATGTGTGGGTAGGCAATCTCTCAGGCACAATCAATGTGATGTGAGTGCACAAACCCCTAAAAAACACAGACTATGCCTTGTACAGAAGTCTTCAAGCACAATCTACTCTCTTCTGACAGCCAGACCCCTTAGGTGGCAAAGACACAGCTATACACATACTCACTTAGGTTGTAAAACATCTATTACACACACCCTAAGCCCTTTACAGAAGACCCCACAGGGAGCCCACTCCTTTAAGACCTCTACTCCCCCTTAAGTGTTCAAGCCCCTACTACGCACACTGCTCACCCTATTCCAGGCTATTCTTGGGTAGAAGAGCTCTCAGACGCAATCAATTGAAATGAAAATGGCCAAGTCCCTCCAACACACACCATAAGCCATCTGTAGAAATCTTCAATTGAGCCCACTCTCTCCAGACACTTATGCTTCCTTAGGTGGAAAAGACCCTACTACATACACTATACCCCCTGTTCAGAAGACCTCACAGAGAGCCCACTCCTTTCTGACATCCACATCCTATTAGGTGGCAACGACTTTATTATGCAGTCTTCACTAAGGTGGGAAATGTCCTACTGTGCTCACCCTAATCCCTGTATAGAAGACCTCATAGAGAGCTCGCTCCTTTAACACATCCACTCCCCCTTAGGTAACAAAGACCCACCACGCAGTCCCTCAAAAAGGTGGGAAAGTGCCTACCATGCACACCCTAAGCCCTGAATGGAATACCTCATGGAGAGCTCACTCCTTTTACACATCCATGTCCCATTAGTTGTTGAAACTCATACTATGCATACCCTTTTCCTTCTACCGGGCCATTGTGGGTAGGCAATCTCTTGGGTGCAGTCAATGAGATGCAAGTCTCAAGCCCCTACAACACACAGCCTAGGTCTTGTACAGAACTCTTCAAGCAAAGTACACTCCCTTCAGACACTGATGCACCATTTAGTGGTAAATACCCTATCACACACTTCCTCACTAACGTGGTAAAATTCCTACTATGCATACCTTATGCCTTATACAGAAGCACACTCCCTTCAGACACTCACTCCCCATTAGGTCTTTGTACAAAAGTGTTCACAAAGAGACAAATTACTGAAGTTCTTTTAGGTGTGAAACCCTCACTTGTCTTAATTGTTTCTCACTTGTCCTTTTGAGAGGGAGGTTGAAGAGTAATGCATATTTTTTAAATCTGAAATTGGTAACGCGAAACTATCACAGTACAGGTTAAATACCCATAAAAATAGGTTATTTACCAAGGTCAGTTCTGCAGAGGCCCACTGAACTGAAAACATTATACAAAAAATATTTTGTATAAATATTTTCTATAATTGGTCATAAAGTGGCTCTGAAAAGAGCTGCTGTGTAGTTTTTTGTGCTCACTTATAGGTAGAACTGAATATATTCATTGATGTTTTAAGCAAAATCCTATTCCCTTCTGCTGTTAAATGGACTCCATCCCTACAGTAGTCACCAGGCATGTCAAAGCAGACATTAATGTGGTATATTGAGCCTATTCCATGGTTACTGAGAAATGCCAAAATTGCTTTGTTGACATGTTTCTAAGATTTCTCAATCTTAGGGCAAAATTGTCTTGACCACTGCTACTTCTGCCTTTGACATATATTTGATTAGATGAAGACAGTTTTAGGGAAGAGAGCCATCAAGTGTGCAAAGGTTACCTTCATTTGAATTTCGAGTCCAACTCCTGTAATTGTACCCAAATTGTTGCCATCACAATGTACGTTATTCAAGTCTGAGTGCTCACAATTCAAAATGCTTTCAGCCATAGGTAGCAACTGATGTCTTTCCATGCCTCTGTGGCCAATCCAAGTAATGTCCACCTGAGGAAATCCAAGATACCTGTCAAATCCATCATTTTTGGCTTGCCTCTTTGCGCAAAAGACAAAGATGTTGCTCACAAGCCACACTCAAACGGTCATGTCACTATGAAAATCACGAGACAGGAGGAGTAGAAAGATAAGTATTTTGGAAGAGCATGCAGTTTGAAAAGAAAATAAATATTTTACAGTGGTAGGTAAGTTATTACTTGTAGTTTGTGTGGTAAAATAGTAATGTTAGGTATTTAGTAACCATCTGTTCTTTTGTTAATGATGATTTGAAAAAAATACGTTTTGAGTATAGTGTAACTGCTATTGCTTTACACGTCAAGAAAACATATGGACTTTCAATTGAAAGGTTTAGCAGTACTGCATGCAGACTATGTCTAGTGAACTGTTGAACTGGATGCATGTTTGTATTCAGCATTAACATGTTTCCTTTGGCAACTGCTGTAGAGTACTACAAGTGGGGGGAGAGTTTGAAGCCTTTTATAAATAAACCTTCGTGCTGTTTGACATGTACATTTTTATCAATCTGAATAATTGAATTTTAGTTGCAGAAATCTTATAAGCAGGCAATTATGTGTGTGCAAGGAACCACTTATGCACACTTACCAAACCTTACAACACATTGTATTTTCCCTATACAGAGCTCTTTACGGATAGGCCAGTCTCTCAACAAACCCAACTAAGCACAGTCTTTACCCTGCACAGAGGTTTCTATGGACAGGCCAGTCTGTCAGCAAACCCTAATATGCACAGCCTTCACTTTGTAGAAAGGTGTTTGTGGGCAGGCCAGTTCCTTCTCAAATCCTACTACGTACAGCTTTTGCTTTGCAGAGGGGTCTTTATGGACAGGGCATTCCCTCACCAATACCTACTAGATACAGCCTTTGCCCTGTACAGATAATTCTCTATATCCAAGGAACCATGTTTGAACATTCACATTGATATTCTTCTTGGAAAATATTTTGATTTGGGTAGCAAGCATGTACTACAGATACCCTAACCTTGTGCAGCAGTTGTCACTGTCGATGTAGACACAGCATCCCCAGTGCCCAGGTACCCCTAGGGGTGACAGTGCTGCACTATACACATGTTGATTGATTGATTGATTGATTGACTGATAGTCCAGACTGTCCACATATCTCAGGTTGCTTAGGGGACAAATCCTTACTATGTACTCCCTATTCTTTGTAGAGTAGATTTTAAGGAGAGGCCTGATTCTTGAGGTTTCTGAGATCTCATGCTCCTGTAAATGGTCAAGGCTTAAGGCCCAGATCTCTGTACTGGGGTGAATGTATGACATTGTTCTGCATTCTGTCCATCAACTGTTGTTTTTGCATTTGTCATCCCGAGTGGGACGGGTATGCCCAGACGTGGATCATGTGCTCTCCATACCACTGGAGTCAAGCTATCCTATCTGTTGCGGGGCGAAACCCCGAAACCGGTCCTGGGATGCTTGTTTCCAGTCCAGGGAGGACCTGGCCTGGCAGTTCGGGCTGGACTGTTCCCATTGCGGGCAAGGTCAAGACTGATTTGCATATGGCTGGGTTCAAACTGGAATGGCATGGGGAGCAAAAAAATGATGGATTAAGGCCCAGATCTCTGTACTGGGATGAATGTATGACATTGTTCTGCATTCTGTCTATCAATTGTTCTTTTTGTATTTGTCACCCCGAGTAGGACGGGTATGCCCAGACGTGGGTCCTGTGCTCTCCATGCCACTGGAGTCAAGCTATCCTGGATGTTGAGGGGTGAAACCCCGAAACCGGTCCAAGGATGCTTGTTTCCAGTCTAGGGAAGACCTGGCCTGGCAGTTCGGGCTGGACTGTTCCCATTGGGCGCAGGATCAAGACTGATTTGCATATGGCTGGGTTCAAACTGGAATGGCATGGGGAGCAAAAAACCGATGGATTAAGGCCCAGATCTCTGTACTGGGGTGAATGTATGACATTGTTATGCATTCTGTCCATCAATTGTTCTTTTTGCAGAAGGCTTAACTACGCACACCCCATGCCTTTTTGAGAAGTCTTCACTTCGAGATTTCTTTGATTAAGCACCCTAGTTCCATTAGCAGATCGATTACTAATTTGCACACTGTGTGCCTGGTTCAGAATTCTTTACACAGAGTGCAGTCCTGTCAGACATTGAAGTCCCTTTAAATGGTCCATTTTTAATGTAATTTTTGTACAGCATTTTTTATGGATAGTCATTTACTACCAGACACTCATGGCCCTTTGGTGGGTCTGTGTGAACTGTGCACATCTTTTTCTTGTAGAAACGTGCTCCAGGTGCCCTGTTTCCTCTTTTGCCCTGCGTGAACCCCACAAGACTCAGCACAGATGCCCATGTGCTCTGGCAAGAGTCTCAGACTCTTTAATAAACATCACTGCATGATGGTTGTGGCTGGGTTCTGCCAGACTCTTGCAAAAGCACATGGGGGTGCGTGCTGAATCTTGCAAGACTCCTGATAGAGCTCTGCAGGGGACCACAAGAAAAAATATGCAATTGAGAGTTGGGGAAATGGCTATCCTCTCACCAAAAGTAACATGTGTTGTAGAGTGAACTACTGTATTGTAGTATGATATCTTTAGAAGCAATACTACATTGCAGAAGTAATGGAAGGCTTGACAGAGGTTAGATTAAGTTCAACCAATGGTTGATGTTTCCTTTATACTTTTGAAAAAAGCTTGAATCTGATTGGGTGCAGGGCTTGACGCCCAGCATAACCTTTGCTAAAAGAGTTTATCTCTGGTTAGTGTGACGGTGTTAGATATGAACTCTCTTCTGCTTCCGATCCTCAGAAGTATTCTATTTTGAGTACAAAGCGCTTTATGCATCTATTTTCAACATACAGCTTCTTTTACAGACAATCGAAGATGTAGTGATAATATTTTAAATGTATTTTAGTGCACAAATAATTATTTATATAGTTTTATAAAATATAGTACACAATTGGATGTATATTAAGAGTTACTTATTTTTATTCATAATAATAATTTAAGTGCTTAAATAATACTGTGATTAGCTAGTTTTATTTGTCGGATAGTTTTAAAAATGTGCAGATTACATTACCAAAGAAAAGAAATTCTATCTACAGAATGTTTAATAATGTTTATTCAACTAGAAGAAAGTGTACAATTATGTGGTTTCTTTTCATATGATTCCAGATAGCATAGATTTGTTTCTTTTGAGAAGGAGTTCACCTATGAAGTTTGATCTACTTTACATGGGAAAATATGCGTAAAAAATGCTATATTCTGGTTGTAATGATGTGGGAATGATAGTAGTTACAGTTTGAGATTGGAAGTTACTTGAAATTTTCGTGCCACATATTGCAGTACTATTCTTGATCTTGTTCTTCAGTTGAACCTCTATGTGGTATTTTTATGTTAGACATTTATTTTAGTTGGTTTCTTATAAAACAGAGGGGCATATTATCAAGGAAACACGATAAATATCGCGTTTCCCGCTTTGCGCGATTCTGTTTAACGCCGCATATCGCAGGATTTAATCGCCGAGATATCGCGTTATTATCAACGCATATCTCCACGGCAATTAAATCCTGCGATAGCGGCGTGAAACAGAATCGCGCAAAGCGGAAACGCGATATTTATCGTGTTTCCTTGATAATATGCCCCAGGGTCTCAGCCGTACGATCCACCTGCCATATCAAGTATGGCTAAGTCGGATTCAAACCAGGCGTTGCAAACCCGCGATAACCGCGGTTAGCGCGGTTAATTCAATCTCATCGCGGGTTTGCTCGAGGCTTGGTAATAGTGCGCTGCCATGTCAGCGCGGATTTCCAGGGAGGAATGGAAGGAACGCCCACTTTGCATGTCATTAGCGATATTCTTCGCTGACATGCAAAGTGGAGTTAATTGGGCTGCTTACTCAAGGAAACACGCGTTAGCGTGTCCTTGATAATTGTGCGGAGTGAAATTCGCCGCTTTTCGGCCGAAAACGGCCGATAAAGCGGCGAAAATGGGCTTGATAATATGCCCCAGAGTATATGTAATGTACTAGCCACCCTAAATGAATGATGTAGATGCGAATAGTGTTTTTGTTATTGCTGATTCAATGTTTAGATGAAATTAGTATGCCTTTTTGTAGAGTGGTAACACACTAGATGTTATTGATAAGGTTGTTTAGCATGTGTGTGGTTTGAACAGCGCTGATTGATAGGCTAAGGGTGACATAGTTTTGTAATAGGAAAATGTATAGCAGTTATAAATATAAGCATATTGATGTCTCCATGTTTTTATTCTATAATGTGTGCTATGCTGTTCACCACGTTATTTGAACATACTTTCTCTAACTATACAAGGCCATTTAGGTAGCCTAGCCCCCAATTCTCGCAGCCTTTGTCCTTTGCAGTACTGTTAATGATGAGGCAGTCCCTTCAGGTATTCAAGTGCAATTATACGGGCAAGTAGCTACTACACATACCCTTTGCTTTCTTCAGAGCTCTTCATGGAGTGTGCACTTCAGATAATCGACACCATTAGTTGCATTAAGGGACCAGGTCTGTACTACGCACAGTGTTTGCTCTGTTTACAGGTCTTTACAGAGAGTCCACTCTCTTCAGAAACCCAAGACCAATATGGGGTAGTCTTTACTACAGAGAGGGGGCAAAACATGTTGGAGAGAGGCCAGACCCTTCAGAAACGCAATCATTATTATGTAGGCAATGCCCTAGTACACACAGCTTTTACTGCGCAGTTCTTCACTGAGAATACACTCTTCCAGACTTTCAAACCCCATTAGCTGAGTAAGCCTCTACTATGAACAGTGCTGGCCATGAATATAAATGTTCATGGAGAGGCCAACTCTTTCCCAAATAAGCCCCTTTTCATATCCAAGCCCATAGTATGAACGGGCATTGCCATGTGCACAGCTCTTCATGGGAAGGCTAGTCCCTCCAGACACCCAAGCACCATTATGCGGGTGAGCCTCTAGTACACACAGTGCTCTTTTTCAGTGCAACTCAGTCATGAAGAGGCCAGTACAGCAAGAGAAGCATATTGCATTACGCGACAAGCCTCTGAAATGTGCAGGTTTCCCCTTGTGTATAGGTGTTCATGGAGAGACCAGTCCCTCCAGAGTATGAAGACCTATTAGGTGGCCAAATTTCAACTACATACGGTCTTTGCTCTTTGTACAAATGTTCACAGAGAGGCTAGTCCCTCCGCATAAATAAGCTCCATTAACAAAACTAAGTATCTACTATGCACAGCCTATCCAATATACAGGTTTTCTATGGGAGGCTAGTTCCTTCAGAAGCTGAAGCCCCATTATGTGAGGAAACCCTTAGTACATTCACTGTTCTCCATCTGCACAGCTCATTCACAGAGAATCCACTCCCTCTAGAAACAGATGCACTATTAAGTGACTAAGGTCTGTTAATGATCGGCTTTCCAGCAAAGCAAAGACCTTCATGGAGAGACCAGTCCCTCCAGACAATTAAGGCCCCTGCAGAGGCCAGTCCCTTCAGACAACGGAGACCCATTAGGTGGCAAAGCCCTAGTATGCACAGTCTTCGCCCTGGGTACTGCTGTTTACATACAGGCCAGTCTCTCCAGACATTCAAGCACCATTAGGTGTACTAGGCCTGACTACACACAGGGGCCAATTCCGATTCAGGCCGGAAATCACTCCGACCGCGCCGGACCCGGAGAGATTTCTGACCGAATCGGACTCTGGCAGTCCGACCGAACGAGTACGATGCGCACGCATGCAATCGGACTCGAGTCGGTCGGACTCCCATTGAAGTCAATGGGAGCCGGACGTACAACGCGTACGCGGGCTCCCATTGACTCAATGGGTGCGAGGCGAACAAGGGCACCCCCTACAGCGGGTACGCCTCGATGCGACTCGCGGCGTACATGCACAGGTAGGGGGGGCCCATGGGTCCCCCCTGTGTGCGACTCGCGCGGCTACGCGGACAGGGGGGTCCGACACGGACCCCCAAAGTCCGGCTCCTACTGCTCTTTCGAGCCGGACGGCGCGAGTCGGTCGGACTGCTCGAGGCGCGTATCGTACTTGCCCGGCCGGGGAACGTCTCCATTGCGCGGTGCGAGTCGTGTCCGTGCGAGTCGGTCGGAGCGGTTCGGACCCGCGAACAAGTCGGTCGGCGATTTCGCGTGCGCTCGCATCGTACTCGCTCGGCCGGACGCACGTACGAATCGGTCGGGAAAGAGGGCTCCGAATCGGATCCGGTTAAGCTGAATCCGATTCGGTGCCCTACCGGCCGAGATCGGAATCGGCCCCACAGTGTTTGCTTTCTGTACAGTTCATCGCTGACAGGGCAGTGCCTCCACACAACTGTGCCCATTACATACACAAGCACCTACTAATTACAAACTTTACTCTGTGGACTGCTCTTCATAGGAAGGTAAGCCCCTTTAGACAACCAAGCCCAATTATGTAGGAAACCTCTACTATAGAGACTAACTAGTGTTAGTTTCAGCAAGGAAATGAATGAATTTAATGCTACATCAGCAAAGTTTGTTTTTGTTGCCATTGTACAAGCTACAAGGCACAAACAGGTAGCTATTGGTGAAAAAACTGAAGATAGAGATCTAGTACAGTGGTTCAAACTTTAATAGCTGAGCAATGGTTCGATCTATGATTCAGATAAGTTGAATGCAATTATTGTAGTAGCAAACTGGACGCAGGAGCAGCCAGCACAGGTAAGAGCGGTGAGGCGGGTCACGGAGGTTGGGGGAAGTTGACAGACGATGGGATAGGTAAAATTAAATAAAAGAATAAATAAAACCACTTACCTTGCGCTCGGCACATCGCCGAGTCGGCAATGCAACGAGCGCAAGGTAAGTGTTTTTAAATTTTTTTTTACCTATCCCGTCGCCTGTCATCTACCCCCCAGCCCCCGCCCACCGCTCTTACCTGTGCCAGCCACGCCTGACTGGACGACAATAAATTGTCTCAGACATGCATTCACAGTGATTTAGGTGAGCTTCATCACTTGAATGTGTATGAAAGTATAGTTATCCAAATTGTCCACCATTTCTAAGCTACAGTATGCATGGAGGCAAAAACTTTAAAGTTTCCACCAACAGATTTACTGAAAGACCTACAAGGAAATGTTGTATATCTATCTTCCACTAGACTTGAAGTCGAACATTAAAACTTTGGGTGTAGACCAAGATGTTGATGAACCACTCATGGTTTCAGTGAACAGTGTGCCAACAAAACACAAAACAATGGTCAGGAACTGGTTATGACAAATAAGGTTAAACAAGCATTACAATATCTGAAAGTAGAAAACACATTCTACAAGGATACAGATGTGGAGGAATATTTGAGTTGACAGGGCACTCATCCTTCAAAGTCTAAACACAGTGGCCAGTTTGAAAGAGTAGATTCAACAAAACCACAAACAATATGTGAACATTATAGTATTCATCCTCTACACTCAAGAAATGTGATGGGTGATTCATCAGAATTATACCAAAAGTGGAGGCAAGTAAAAGAGTAGCTTCTTAGGATGTTGGGAAAAAATTTAGAAGCCTGACGTTTTCCACTTCTATTTTCCACAAGAGGGTGAGGTCGGTATGATGATCGTTGATTTCAGATTCCTGCGTCAGAGTATAGGTCAACTTGACTGTATTCTGAAGATCCACAATTCAGACAAAATATTGTATATATGTTTCATCGTCTGTGTAAAAGTGAACTGTTTGTTGTGAGCTATGCAGTAGCAGATGTTCTCAATACAGGTGCAGGATTCCTGAATATGACTGCCAGAGGTTTTCTGGAAAACGTTTGTGGAAAAGATTACATTCTTGAGTGCAACCCCATGAATCTCACGGCCTGTTTAAGTGGAACAAATTAGTACTGGTTCCATTGACATGCTGATCTAAAGTGCATTTTGCATAACTTAGGTGCATCTACCTGGTTCATAACTGTGAGTTGTGCTGAGTTTGCTTGGCATGATCTGCATTTAATCCCAAGGCAAGCTATCTAAAAAATTGCCGGTATCAGTTTTAAAACCCTTTGATAATTGTGTTTAATGGATCCAGCAAATGTTTGCAGGGATTTTAGCCATAGATTTCAAGGCATACTTCGCTTCATCTGCAACAAAAGAAAATACTCCACTAGGCGAGGTTGTTGACTACTTTTGGAGGAAAGAATATTAAGTTAGAGGTGCTCCACTTATTGACATTACTGTGGCTAAAAGGTGCAACGAAATTTGGACAGGATACTGATGAATCAGTATTGTTTTACATTGAGCAGTACATCACCTGTGAGATGCCAAATGAACTCTTAGGCAGCAAGTGTTGTGAGTCCATAGTAATAAGTGTGGAAAATACTGTCATTGCAGTTACAGAGTGTCAAGTAGAAGGAATCACAACAGGAGGTAGGAAAAGAAGCAATTTTATTTTCAATATAGAAGGAGCCCATGTCCAGCACACCTTCACCCTGTGGCTTCCAACTGCAATCTTTCTAGAGAAGTCCAGTTGGAATCCACAACAAGCATGGCCAGAACATGGAATGTCATACAAATAAAAACATATTGCTAAACAGGTAAGTCAATGCAAAGTGAAACAGACATAAGACTATAATAAACTCACTACCTCATGTTTCCCTTTTCAAAGCAAAGTGGGAGCTTTTCACGAAATATCAAATTGATACACGCTGCAACATAAACATTTTAATTAATATAAATAATAATCTTTATATTTTGCTGGCATAGACACATTGCGAGAGAGATGGGCATTTTATTCTGGCAGAGCAAAGTTTGTCTGCTCGTCTGAGTTTAATTGTTCATTCCTCAAGTCAGCAGCGTTTGGTTCCTCCAACACAGAAGACGTATTGTTTTATGCATTGAGACTTTATGTCTCTTCTGCTTTAGAAGAAAGTGAACCAGATGCCGTCGAATAATTATGGTTTCTATCTCCTAAACTGACAGAAATTGAATCAGAAACAGAAGATCCATGTTGGCTCACACTTCTTGCCAACCAAGAAAAAGCTTGACAAGATTCTTAATTCAAACTACCTTTGTACCGATTAATTCTTCTTGCCTGCTTTGAAGATAGATTGACTAAGCATCTTTTACTCCACCATCCTTTCTTATTAAGCAAAACTGAGCTTTTGGATACTCTAATTATTTGTACAGGTGCAGTAGACAGTAACTCACCTTTTTTGATTTTTTTTTTATCAAAACACATTCTCCAATTTGAAACTCTCTGTCCTTCACACCATGTTTGCTGTTAAAATATGTTTTGTGAATCCCCTGTTGTTTTGAAACTCTTTGTGCAACATCTTTATATTCTCCTCAAATATATTTGACATCCCTAGAAATTAAGGGGGCAATTATGATGCAGCCCATAAAGACTCCGACCGATGGTCGGAGCCTTCCTGGCTGCATCCTAATGGGTCGCTAGGTTTACTTTCCAACCACTGCATTATGATACTGGCGGTCAGAAAGTAAACCGTCCGGTTATTCCGGCTGACTTCTGATGGGCTCAAGCAGACCGTCGGCCAGACGTAATCGGCTTGTAATATAAAGGGCGGGCCTTTCCGCCCTTGGGATTACAACGCACAGTTTCCAACATGGTTTCCGTGCTGGCCTATCCGACATGGAAACCATGTTGGAAAGCGTGTGTGATGGCCCACAGCAGGGCCCCCTTAGGTGCGCGGTCTCCGATTGGGGGCCGAGGGCCCTCCTGTTCATCCCTGCACCCCGAGGCAGGCCCCTGGAGGGGCCTGCCACAGGGTGCAGGGATGAACAACACCTCCCATTTCTCAATGGGAGCTTGTGTCACAGCTGGTTTACAGCAGTAACACGAGCTCCCATTGAGAAATGGGAGTATGCGACGGAACAGTGTTCGGTTGCATTGTAATTGGCCGGTCGGGACCGCGGACCGGAGGTCGGTCGGTCCCAGGACCATCATAATCAGACCCTAAATGTTTATCCCAGTTGGGACAGGCTTTAGATCTAGGGTCTCTCGTTCAGAGGAGTTGAAAACATGAAACACCTGTTGTATTGTGTGTAGTGGTTACATATGTCAACAGTTTTATTCTTAAAATATCCTCCACTGGTGCTCCAAAAGCTATAGCTAACTGAATGCTTTCTTTCATGAACTTGTTCATCCTCTCAACCAAACCATTTGAAGTTGGAGAATATAACGCCACCCCCAAATGTTTGATATGGTGCGAAGTGATAAAGTCCCTCATCTGTGTTGATGTGAAGTGTGTTCCATTATCTGTAACTATCTCTTTAGAAGAGACTTCAATTTTAAATACTCTTCTTAGAAATGTAATTGCACATGACATAGTGGGTGCTGCTGTAAACTTAAAGCATACCCACTCCGAGAAATAGTTTATTACGACCAATACATGCCTCTTATCCATTGCTAAGACATCAAATGGACCAGCAAAATCTAAGGCCACGTTCAACCACACCTCATCAAGCAGAGGTACCATATGCAATGGAGTTTGGGACATCTTCCAATGTTTATCAGAAATGAGGCACACCATGCATTTCTCTATCCAGCTACCAACTTGCATCCATGACAGGCCACCAAAAATATTGCTTTAAATTTCTGCATGATCCACCTATCCCAATGTGCCCTTCATGTGCTTCTTTAATGAGTTTCTCACTGACTGAGACAGGTGGAACAAACAAATCGTTTCATCGTAGTAAAACTCCTTTTTCAATTGAGAGCTCACTCCCTACTTGTGCGTATGGTTTTAAAGTGGACACTAAAGACCTTTATTTGGGCCATCCAGTTTTGACAAACTCCATTGTAGACAGTAATACATTATCTCTTTCCACAGCTTCCAACCATTCTTTTAAAGAGATAAGACCTTTGGAAGCCATTCCATCTCCAACCAATGCTACAACACTTTCCACATCATCATCCTGTTCTAAATCTTGAGGTGAAATGTTCAGGGGCATCGTTATATTTTTTTATAATTCTTTTTATTAACATTTGTATCATACAGAATAGACGGCTTTTGGAGATGCAATCATCATACATCATACTAAACATGTAATAGTATCTTTTACATTTGAACACATGGTCTTCATCATAGAGACACTTTTATGGCCCATCATCTACTTCATTGTTCTGTTCCAAAGCAAGGAAGGATCCCAGATGTCAAACTTATCCTATAATCCCTCTATCTTCCCTTACCTTAAAAACCTTGGCCTGCCAGCCCCCCCCCCCACAACTTCTCCTATTTCTTGGTGCACCCACCACTCGTTCTGCTCTCTGACTCCAGTCCATGTCCAATATCCATCCGTCTATAGTCGGGGTGCCACCTTGCCCCATACCCTTGCTATATTCCCCTTGGCCGCCAGTGTTAGCCAGATATTTTGAAACCTAGGCTATGGTTCCTCCCCGGATATATTTAAAATAAGCCTCTTGGAATGCAACAGGACAGATCGTGACATCACCTGGGCCATCATTTCTGTTATTTGTTTCCAATACTCTTGGATCTTTGGACATTCCCAAAGGATATGAAAAAATGTGCCCTCCTGTTCACACCCCGTAGACATAGCGGTGTCACCACCCATCCAACCTTACATTAGACTGTCCTTGAGTAACAAGATCTATGCAGGATCCACAACTGTAACAGGCAAAATCGAGTCCTAATGGTGATTTCCCTTGGGATTTGTATCACTTCTGTCCATTCCTCATTCTCTATTTCACGTTGGTCCTTGGTCTATGCCTCTCTTAACTTCAATAAGGGGTCTGGGGAATTATTGAATAGCTTTCTGTATATGTTAGAAATTCCCTTATCTGGCATAGGGCCTGCCAATAATCGGTCCTCTAAAGGGGACGCCTCGGGCAAATGCTCCCCTTCTGTTACGTGCCTTCGAATGGCATGGCCCAATTGCATATGCTTATAGTATCCTACGTCCACCAGGTCATATTCCTGAAGAAGATCGGCAAAGGGTACCAGAGCCTGCCCTCTCCAGACATCACCCAAATGTTCTATCCTGATCAGTTTCTGTCTTGAGAACCCCTCTAGGCTGCCCACTTCCCTCAGTAAGTTGCTGTGCCACAATGGAGTCTGGTCTGTTAGTCTGCTACTCCACCCCAGAGAATGTGTGGCCTCTCTCCAGGCCCTAACCACCATCCGCGTATGTATTGGCAGACCCAGCTCCATCCCCTTCCGATAAAGGATAACTTCATATCATCCCTGGTCCATCATGTACCTATCCATCCGGTAAGCCGGCTCCTGTTGATCTGAGAAAACCCAGTCATTCATCACCAAAAGCTGCATCGTCCAAAAGTTCAATTGAATATCAGGAAACCCGACCTCCCTCGTATATGCCCCTCTGCAGTTTGCGCAAGGCAATTCTTGGAGTAGAGCCATTCCATAGTAATGTACTGACCTCTTGGTTTATTTTCCTTAAGGTCTCCAGAGGAATCTTAAACAGAATGGGTGGAAACACATACAATAGACGTGGGAGGGTCATCATTTTGTGGAGAGATGGCCACCCCCTCAATGAAAGAGGTAGGGACCACCAGTGGGCAATATCACCCCGCAACCTTTCAAGCTGTGGAAACATATTCAAGCAAAGAAAATCTTGTGGGTCTCGAGTAATGTATATGCCCAAATACTTGAAGCTTTCGTGCACAACCTCTGCCGAACAGTCAGATGGAAGCCTGGTTTCCCCTCCAGCGAGGGCAAAACCCCTGACTTGGAACAATTTATACGATAGCCAGAATAGCTCCCAAACATTTCAAAGACTTGTAGTATTCTGCCTAAGGAGTGGTACGGCCGAGAAATGCATTAAAGGACGTCGCCCACGTAAAGTGATATGTGTTCCACCCAGCCGCAGGGTGCCTGTATTCCCTTTATCAGTGTGTCCCCATGCACCCACACCGCCATCGGCTCGAGGGCTAGTCCAAAGATCATAGGTGAGAGGGGACACCCTAGTCTCGTCTTCTTGTGTAGTGCAAATTCCCGGGAGTCTGATCCATTGACCCTGACCCTCGCCAGGGGAGACTGGTAAAGAACTGGTTCCTCCTCTCTAACCAGGCCAGTAACTTGCCAGCCTTATCGCCTACATTGTACAAATGACGTTGCGCTGCCAAGGCATGGCTCCTCGCCCTATTTTTTTTACACTGCAGTTGATAGCCCAGGCCCAGTGTTCCTTTCATTATCGCCCTTTACTCCAAGGCCAACACCTCTTTCTCAGCCGCCTCCCACTCCAGTCTATGTTCCTTCTTTTTCCCTTCTATCAGGGATTGAACTTGGCACCGTAGTCCAGTTTTGAACTCCTCCCAGAGTTCACAGACCGACTCCACAGAGCCCTGGTTCTCTTGAAAATTGAGGTCTGTCACCTTCCTAATTTTGTCACCTATACCCTTGTCTCGGAGATACCAGGTGTCTATCTTAGGAACTAGTGGAAACTCACTGTGGGGCCCCTGCAAGAGGACCCCGGTGGGGGAATGATCGGAGATGCCTCTTGCATAGTGTGTTTCATCTCAAAATGTATTGGCAGTCATAGCATGCGTAAAAATGTAATCAAGTCAGGAAAAGCTATTGTGTGCTGATGAAAAGTGTGTGTGCCGCAGTTGAATCGTACTGTGCTGTTGCAATTGATCGACTAATCCCAGCACTTCTACAAAGGAGCTCAATGGGTCCTTCCCTCCTCTGGGCGCAGCACTACCTACTCTGTTAACCACAGGGTCCATCATGTCGTTCATATCCCCACCCAAGACTAATGTTCCCCCAGGCATGGCTAACAAGAGAGAACTGATGTCTAGAAGGGTCGCTGCATGGAGGCGTGGCAGAACATAAACAGAACAAAGGTGGATCGTCTGACCCTCCCAAGTACAGGTGACTGCCACATATTTGCCTTGCGGATCATTCCATGTGCGATGCACAGTAAAGGGCACTGGCTTCTTGAGTAGTATGCCCACCCCTCTGGAATCAGTGGTATACCCTGAGTGAGCTATCATCGTATATGCAAATCTATCAAGGGCCTTGTATCTTGTGCCTATGAGGCGCGTTTCCTGGACCAGGACCACATCAGGAGTGTGACGCCTCAATTACTGTAGCATAAATGTTCACTTAATCTTATGCCCTAGTCCATTAACATTCCATGATCAAATATTTAGATCTCTCCATATGTGCCATGCCGTGGAGGTGCCAGAGTGATGGGTGCCTATCTGTCGCTTTGCAGATTTATTTCGAAACAGTCCGGACCGTGGGAGGCGTTCTGAAACCCCCTCCCATCCTTCTTCCCCATAGCCATTGTCATGCTGTGTTGATAAGTTGATATAATTAAAAAATTGAACAGTTGTACTACCCCCATTAACTCCCCCCTCCCTGCTGCCCTGCATCGTGAGCTCAGAACCACAACCCACCCCAACCTGCCTGTTGCCCAGGAACTAACATAGCTGAACGTAGGTAGGCTGCTCTTGCCACCTCCGCCAAAGAATGAAAGGATAATGCTGCAAAATAATCCCTCTATAAAGAACTCACTATGGAGACCTAATGTTGGTGCCTTTATGCATACTTCCGCAATAAACAATAAACAATCACACCCACAAGCCCCTCCCTCCAATGACAGCAAACCAATTCATATACTGTCGCATGACTATGTTATCATCAAACAAAGTTCAAACAGCATTGCCCCATGGTCCATACAGATGTTTGCCCATGTGCCCATGGGAGAGTCCAGAGAATGATGTCAACCAGGGGCAGAGCTTTGCAATTTGTCCCCCGAGTTTGGGCCCCCCACTCCTTTGCTCTTTGCCCCTCTCCGACTCACTGGCCACCAGCCCTCCAGCCAGTTCCATGCCTCTTCCGGGGAGGTGAAATGCCACATCTTGCTACCGGAGATAATTTGAAGTTTAGTAGGGTACATCATCATATATTTTATTTCCTTGTCCTGCAGATCTCCCTTTACTGCTACAAAACTCCGCCGCTGGCTCTGCACTTGCAGGGTAAAATCAGGGTACAGTCCGACGGTCGCATTGTCTACCTATAGGTTCCCATGTACTCATGCCGCAGAATGATGGCGTCACGGTCTCTATAATTGAAAAGTCTGGCAATAATCATGCACGGGGAGGCATCCAGTTTTGAGCGACGGCCCAGTGCCCTGTGTACCCATTCAATCGAAAATAATCTGGACAGTCTCTTTCGGCAGAGGGTGTTAAGAATCAAATCCTAAAAAAACAGGTCCACACTAGGTTCCTCTGACCCCTCAGGGACCCCCACCACCCTAATGTTATTCCTTTGGGATCTACCTTCTTGATCTTCGACTCTGGCGGTGAGAATTGTATTTTGCCTCATCAGTGTTTGAACCTGTTCCTCCAGTCTTTTGGACATGGATTTAAGGCCAGCAATCTGTGTCTCCGCAGTTTTAACTTTTTCTGAGGTGTTGCGGACATCCGCACTTAGGAGATTAACATAGTTTTTTACGGCGTCCAACTTTGGTTCAAGTGTGCCACGCAGATCCTTAATGCCTGCCATAATCTCTCGGAGGGAAGGTTCCTCCACAGGCTGGTCAGGGGCATCCTTGAAAGTCAGTCTGACATCAATTTTTTCTTCCAGGTATGTACTTGATCGTGAAGTTAAATTCTTGTAATTGAGACAAGAGCCTCACCAATCTTGCTGATGCCTTACCAGAACCAGTACCACTTAAAAGATGAATTCATGGTTTATGATTGGTAAAAATCTGGAAGTGTGTACCCCAAAGAAGGTATTAAATGTTTCTACAGCCCAAGAACAGACCAATGCCGCTTGCTCAATTGCACTGTAATGTAGTTCAGCCTTTTTTAAAGACTGAGAGGTGAAAGCAGTGGTCTGCTCCTTGTTGTTCACCAACTGCGAGAGAGCAGCACCTACGCCTGTTTGACTGGCATCTACAGTTAACCTACACTTATGACCAGCTACAAAAGGAGATAGTGGAGGTGCTGACACAATTAATTATTTGACTATTTCAAAAGCCTCATTCACAGACTCACTCCAATCAAAGTTGACTCCTTTCCTTCAGAAATTGAACAGAGGTTGTATTACTGAGACGTAACCTTGAATGAACCTAGAATAATATTCACTTAGTCCTAGAAAGGATCTCAAAGTGCCTTTAACTTTAGGAGGTGTAACATATTTGAACTCCTGGGTCAGTGAGAATTTTGGCTTAATACCCTGTGGAGAAAAACAATAACCCAGATAATCACATTCTTTAGTGAGAAACTGACGTTTCTCTTTTGAGGGTGATCCCAACTTCTTTGAAAATACTCAAAATTTCCTCTAGAACTGTATTGTGGTCAGCCATAATTTTAGCATTTAAGCATTTATCATCTAGATAAGCTTGCACCCCATTGACACCTGCTAAAATATAGTCCATCAGTTTCTGAAAAATGCTTACTGCAGATGCTAAGCCAAAAGGTAGTCTCAAGACTTTTTATGCCCCAAATGAAGTTATTAGTGTGGTCAATTCTTGTGACTCCTTGGGGAGTGGTATCTGATGGTATGCAGAGCTTAGATCTAATAGTGAAAATTACCATGTATTTCCAATATTAGCTACCAAGTTGTGTATCTTGGGTAATGTGTTGCAATCCTTGGTAAAGCTCTTATTGAGTGTGTGCAAATCCGCAAAAAGATGAGTTTCACCAAATTTCTTCACACAATTACTATGGGACTGACCCATTCTGATGTGTCAACCCTAAAGTAGACCCTAACCATTCATACAGCAGGATGTGAGGTGTTAGAAATTGGATTTTTGTTTGGCAGAGGTATGCACCCTGTCTGAGAAGGAACCACAATCCCAGTCAGGGTAAGTCAGAAACACACTTTAAATTAACCTGTGCTCACCCTCAGGTAGCTTGGTGCAGAGCAGGCAAGCTTAACTTAAACGGCAATGTGTAAAGTATTTGTGCAACACTTCAAACAGTAATGCAATGAAAACACCACAAATAGACTCCACACCAGTTTAGAAAATAGATTATGATTTTATAAATAAAACAAGAACAAAATTACAAAAATCCAATAAGTAGAAAGTGAGAAATGAATTTTTGAAGATTAAATGTAAAAATAGCGCTTAGAAGTAATAAGTGTCTATCAATCAATCAATCAATCACAGAATTTGTAAAGCGCACTACTTACCCGCGAGGGTCTCAAGGCGCTGGGGGAGAAAAAATGGGGGGGGTGCTGCTACTGGTCGAACAACCAGGTCTTGAGTAGCCTCCTGAAGGTCAGCAGGTCTTGGGTCTGTCGTAGGCTTAGTGGAAGGGTGTTCCAGGTCTTGGCGGTGAGGTGGGAGAAGGATCTGCCGCCGGTGGTGGTTCTTCGAATGCGAGGGACGGTGGCGAGGGAGAGGTCGGCGGAGCGGAGTTGGCGGTTGGGGACGTAGAAGAGGAGTCGTCTGTTGAGGTAGGCTGGGCCAGTCTTGTGGAGTGCCTTGTGTGCGTGGATGAGGAGTTTGAAGGAGATTCTCCTGTCGACGGGGAGCCAGTGCAGGTTCCTCAGGTGGGGGTGATGTGGCTGTGGCGTGGTACATCGAGGATCAGGCGTGCGGAGGCGTTTTGTATGCGTTGCAGTCGCTTGATGAGCTTGGCCGGGGCTCCCGCGTAGAGGGCGTTCCCATAGTCGAGTCTGCTGCTGACGAGGGCCTGGGTGACTGTTCTTCTCGTGTCTGTCGGGATCCACCTGTAGATCTTGCAAAGCATGCGGAGGGTGTTGAAGCAGGAGGATGAGACTGCGTTGACTTGCTTGGCCATGGAGAGCGTTGAGTCGAGGATGACTCCCAGGTTGCGTGCGTGGTCGGTGGGTGTCGGGGCTGCTCCCAGCGTCGTTGGCCACCAGGAGTCGTCTATGGAGGCTATCTGATCGCGCTAGACCGGGGCAAAGTCAAGAGTTTAGGCCGACTGCAATGGAGCGCTGGCCAGATACAGGAGCCCTGCATGGCCCACTGAACAAAGTACCTTGATCCTGGTTGCAACAGCAGGATAGGGGGCACAGCAGAGCAATACGTGAATGTTGATCCCTGCAGTTGAGATAATGTGTCAATTTTCTCCAGTCAACGATGGCAATGCACCGGTTCCAAAGATGAAGCGCCGAAGCCGAGATGCGTTGGTTCTGAAGCCGATGCACAGGGTTACTCTGGCGATGTGTCGATTCTGCTTCATTGTGCAAAAGATGCGTCAGTTCTGCTGTAGCAAGCACCTGGATCCACTTCCAATGGTCTAGGCACAGGAAAGACTTTGACAACCCTGAGTCTCAAAACAAGAGGCAAGCCAGAATGCCCTTGGAGATCACCATGGGTTCAAGCAAGAGTCCAGTTCTTCCTCAGCAGGGGCAAATGGTAGCAGGCAGCAGGGCAGCACATCAGAAAAGCAGCTCTTTGAGAGTAGCAGTCCAGCAGAGTGGTAGTCCTTGTAGCAGCTCAGCAGGCTATCCTCCTGGCAGAGTTTCTTTGTAGGCCCAGAAGTGTCTGATTTGCTGGGGTTGTGCCTTTGAAGTGGAGGTGACTTAAAAGAGAGGCTTTGAAGTGCACAGAGGTCCTCCCTTCCCGGCCCTGGCTCAAGACTGACTACGAGGGGGGTAATCAACCCTTTTTGTGGGGACAGGACACTGCCCATTCAGATGTAAGTGTCAGCTCCTCCCTTCCATCCAGAGCAGGATGAGCCATCAGGCTGTAGATGGGCACTCAGTTACACCCACCCTTACTTTATGTGTGTCTGTGTAGAGGGAATGCACAAAGTCCAGCTGTTACCCAACCCAGATGTGTATTGGAGACAGGCTGCAAGCACACAGAGCTTTAGGAAAAGAGAAATGTCATCTTTGTAAAAGTGACATTTCTAAAATAGTAATATTAAATCCAACTTTGCCAACAAAGGGGATTTATCATTGCCATTCCAATGATATTAAACATGACAGAGCTACTCCTTCTTAATCAGGAATTACAGCTTAAAAGTGTAATAAGATATTCCCAATGTTCCCAATGTTACCCCATGAGAAAGGGTAGGCCTCACCATGGTGAAAAACTAATGTAGGTGTTTTTCACTACAAGGACACCTTTTACTTAAACAGCACCCTACCCTATGGGCTAACTAGGGCTTACCTTTGGGGTGTAAAAAAAGGGGAGTTTTAAGGCTTGGCAAGGGGTTTTATATGCCAAGTCGACATGGCAGTGTAAACTGCACACACAGGCTCTACATCGGAAGGCCTGACACATGTTTAAAGGGCTACTTGTGTGGGTGGAACAATCAGTGTTGCAGGCTCACTAGTAGCATTTAATTTACTGGTCCTGGGCACAGGTAGTGCACTCTACTAGGGACTTACATATAATTAATTTTATCTAATGCGGACGTCAATTAAGACAGGTTTAGGGGATAACCACATGCACTTTAGCACTTGTTAGCAGTGGTAAAGTGCTCTGAGTCCTAAGACTAACACAAATAATACAGCAAAGAGTGGAGGTCAGCAGGCAAAATGTTTGGAGAAGACCATCCTAAGGCTGTTAGGTCTAACATGTGATTTTTAAAAATTTGGACTTAGGTATTTTTGTTTTACATGTCCTGATAGTGAAAAACTTCTAAAGTCGCTTTTCACTATTGTAATGCTATCTCTCCCGCATACTAACACTGGGTTAATTTATGACACTTAATAAGTGATAACTTTAGCTTGGGAACAGATAGAGAAATGCTTCTTCCATTCAAATGAAATGTGAGAGAAACGCTTTTTCCACTCAAATGAAATATAATTTTAAACCCTCTTTAATGGTAAAGTCAGATTTTAAGCTACTAATCTGAAAAGTTTAGAAAATTGCATTTTTCTGTGTAAACCAACTGTGCCTTTCTGCCAGTGTCCATGGTCACACAACTGTGAATGGCTCTCCTGTGGTGTTTCGTGTATTCCATCTAGACATGGGTTCAAAAGGGCCTTGGTGTGGGGCAGGATGTCCTGCCGGGTTGTTCTCAGCCTTCCAGAGCTTCAAAGAGTAGCCTTGAGTCTTTGCCCACCACCTTCCTGTGTTCTAAGGTCTGCTTTCCCTGCCACTGACAAATTTAACTCACACCTAGGCCTGCCTGCCTTTTGTTACCATAGACAGTTTGGAGCCAAACCCAGGAAAGGGCAAGACTAGACAAAAGGGGCACAGAGGATAAGAGTGGCACCTTCATAACCTCTCATCAGAACACTCGTGGACCTGTGGATTATTCAGAAAGAGGACTGCCCTGCTAAAGACGGAAGAATGGACCAGCTTGCCTTAAACCTAGGCTCCCAAAAAGTGATTCCATGGGTCAGTTGTATAACTTCCTGTTTGAGTTACATGGACACAATAAGCTTCCAACTGCCCAGATAACCAGCACCAACTGGACATGCCTGGACCTGTATGAGCCCTACTGCTGACCTCTGCTGGAGTGAGTTGGGATCTTAAAAAGGCACGCCTCAGATCCGGACACTTGGCTGGCATATGAGTGTACTCATCTTACCTTCAAACCAAGTTAAAGGTGAAAATCCAGAATTGTTGGGCTCCCTGCGAGTGGCCCGCCAAAGTGAAGCTCCTCATGCTCTTCATGTCAGTGACAACCATCCACAACACCAACAACTGGTGTGCCTCTCTCCAAGGCAAAGTTTCAGCAATGACCTGCTCTCGATGTCACAATACCCTTCTACGCCCTCTCTTTCATGACCTCTTCCTGAACCCCCTGCATGGTCATCAAGCGTGCAGGTCTCATAATGTTTGATCCCTATGGTGCTTTATTGCAAGCCATGATATCATGAACATTTCCCCAGAACCTTCCTAACTGATGTTCCCTCAACACCCTCATGACTGATGTTTCCCCAACATCCTCATGACCAATGCTCCCCAACACACTCATAACTGATGTTTCCCTAGCACTCTCATGACTGATGCTCCCCCAGCATCCTCATGACCAATGCTCCCGGAACAAGCTTCACTCTTCCCATTCACCTGAAGAATCCAGCAGGAACTGAGAGACACTCCTGTCTCTTTCAAGTCTACCCGACCCAGTGGTTTCTGTGGCACCAACTCCCTTGACGTCTTCCTCATCGCTTCCTGTTGCAGAGCTACTCCGGACCCCTGAGTCAAAGCCTCGAGATCTTTTTAAAACTTTTGCCAAGTGGAAGAACTAGGCTAAGTACTTGATATCAGGTTAGTGTGCACTAAACCTCCTATAGCAGTAAACAGGACCGAGTATCCACGTCTTCAAAGAGTATAGACTTTTCCTCCATGCCCTCTCTGTGATTTACTCCAGCACTTCTTGTATGTTTATGCTCCAGACCCTTCCTGCAACCTTGATGCTAGAACTATCACTGTGCAAGGATTAAAAACATAGCTTTGTGTTTCTTTGATGAATAGTAGTGCCAAGAGAAAGCACTTCAGAGTCCTTGATATGTGCATTAACCTTGTACCCCACCCTGTGTTCCGAGTGTATCCTTAGGAGTGCAAGTAACTCCAACCTTTGCTCCGAGTGTATCCTTGGGAGTGCAAGTAACTCCAGCCTTTGCCCCGAACGCATCCTTAGGAGTAACTCCAACCTATGTGCTAATTCTGTATTTAAAGTTCATTCCTAAAATTGCCACACTTCAATCTGTCATTTTGGTTATTCTGCTCTCATGCCGAGCTGTTAAGGAAACCTGTACGTTTATGTCAGTGAAGTTAATGCATGTTCATTGTCTGTAGAGACCTGTTAGTGTACTCGTGGTAACTGCCTCTTCTTGTTATTTTCAGTGCATTGCTTCATCACAAACACAGAGGTTCGGGTCCATTGCACATCTACCTCGGAAACGTAGAAGGTCTCAGAAGTGACAAATCCTGTTACACAGTGTTACATATTCGCTGAGCAGATCCAGTACTGCAATTCTCTCTTTTCTTATTTTATTCCAACCCCCTTCCCCATGGAACAGTGTGGGATCTAAGGATACAGTTCCTTGACTTGCATTGTCCTCAGGAGGGAAAGTAGGTCCAGCACTGGCTCCAGTGTCATCTCCATGGTTGGGACCAGGTGAGTGCATGACCGAAGGCCACACCGTGTTTGCTTCCACCACCCAGACAACATGGGTGGCCTGAGACATGTTCAGGGCCTGTCCCAGGCCCTGTCCGAGGACACCCCAAGTGTTTTAGACTTAACAAGGGCTTTAGGGAATGTACAGCACAAGGTTCAGTCCTTGCGACAGGAAAATCAGTTACTTAAGGATAAACTAGTCAGGTGTCACCCTCGCCATGGTCATTTGAGGTGGGGGCTGGGGTGGTTCACATGAGCAAATGTCCTGTTCCACAACCCCCACACTTTAGCGATTAGGGAAATCTGATAAACACCTCTGCTACTGTAAATGCTAATCCGGTTCATGTCACAGTTACTATGGCAGTCCCCGTGCCCTTGGGCCCGCCCAATTGATTTTTTGGGAATAGTCACAATTTCGATGCATTCTGGAGTAAGTGCCAGTTGCAGTTTTTTTGTAGACCAGGAGGCCTTTCCTCAGATACTGCTTGTTGGGCTATTCCAAGTTTATGTCACTGAAGTTAATGCAAGTTCATTGTATGTAGAGACCTGTTAGTTAATGATGGTAAGTGCCTCCTCTTGTTATTTCCTGTGTATTGCGTCATTGCAAAGCCAAAGGTTTCGGTCCATTTCACATCTACCTTGCAAATGTAGAAGGTCTTAGAAGTGACAAATCCTGTTATGCAGCGTCACACATCCGCTGAGCAGATCCAGTACCGCAAGTCTTTCTTTTCTTATTTTTCCCAACCCTCTTTCCCCCCCCCGGGTACGGTGTGAGATCTAAGGTTCCGGTTCCTTGATTTGCGTAGTCCTTGGGAGGGATAGGAGGTACAACATCGGCTCTATTGTTGTCTCCAAGGTTGGGACCCGGTGAGTCCATGACACTCAGCACCAAACAGTGGGTGCCTGCATCAACCGTCAATTAGGAGCTCCAGCGGCAACCTGCTCCTTGTGCCAACATCAACCTTCTCACAGACCCCACCAACTCAAACCTCCAGCTGCGGCCACTTCCATGGAGTTGAACTATGAGAAGTCAAAGCATCCACCTGGGCAAACTTGTTCCCTGTATTAGACCTGTGTTCCAGTTGACCTGAAATTGTGACTTTGATCCTGCCCAGTGCAACCAGACTCCTGTGAGTGGTACTTTGTGCTTTTTGGTGCTATTTTCACATGTAATTTTTAAAACTCATGACTCCAGTTCTACTGATAGGATTTTAATCATTCTGGTGTCATTCTATTTATTAAAATGAAATCAATTTTTATAAACTGGTTGGGATTTTTCTTGTGTTGCGTTTTAAGTTTATTACTGATTGAGTTCTGCATACATTCTTTACACATTGCCTCTAAGTTAAACCTGACCGCTTTTGTGCCAAGCTACCAGAGGGTTAAGCACAAGTTTATTTAGTGATGTTGTGGATCACCCTGACAAGGATTGTGTTTATTATTTGAGTGAGGCTTCCAACCCTCGCAACTAATAACCCAATTTCTTACAACTGGATTTTGGACACTCTCATTGACTTACTTGGCTCTAGCAGCTCCAAATAATTAGGTTGATCTCATTTTAATTGACACAAAAAAGGGTGTAACTTTATCAGTATGCAAAGTAATAACTTGTGAACTTCTCTGGTACCAAGGTTCAGCAAACTGCCCAATTTACAAGCAGTCAGGAAGATCCTAGTAAAATATCTGATAGGAGAAGCTATTCCTACTTGAACGTAATGTACTGGGACCCCTTCGCCATTCTTTTGGAGGAATAACACCTATC
This sequence comes from Calotriton arnoldi, assembly GCA_963921515.1. Lineage (NCBI taxonomy): Eukaryota > Metazoa > Chordata > Amphibia > Caudata > Salamandridae > Calotriton > Calotriton arnoldi. Next base: position 788,949 of record CAWUFW010009156.1, read on the forward strand.
TGAACATCATTTAGAGATCAACCCAAAGCATATAAAAGTTCAGATCCTATATCTCCAACTCATTCCTTCCTGGGAGTACGCACAAATAAAGAGAGCAAATCCCTTAATCTCCCTGTGCCTAACAAAAAATGAATGTGTCTGTCTGTAATCAACTGGTGCTCATCCAAAGCGCTCTGATACCTTCGGGTCAAGTTCGCACTATATAAAACTCCGAAGAAAAAAAAAGAGCCAGTCAGCCAGCCTATCTACCTGCATTCCTTCCTCCCTCCCTCCCTCCCCTCCCTCCCTCCCATTGGTGGCATGTTGTTCCCTCCCTCCAATTGGTGGCATGTTGTTCCCAAGCAGAGCACTATGGGGGAGATTTACTAAGCTTTTGCGCCGTGTTTGCGTCACAAAAGTGACGCAAAACAACGCAAAATCTTTTTTTTGTAATTTACTTTCCAGCGCTAAACTTGTTTAGCGCTGGAAATAACGTAAAAGTAATGCGAAGCAGCGCATTGCGCTGCTTCTCAAAACTTTGCGCCGTGGGGGCATACCAAGGGTGGTGCATGGGCGTTCCCATGCAACCTCCCAAGGTTTCTCACACTAAACCCAATTTACTAAAAACAGTAGATTGAGTTTAGTGTGAGAAAACTGTGCCCTTTTTAAGTAGGCGCAAGGAAGGAGAAATGCTTTCATTTCTCCTTCCTTTTCAGACTTTGCATGCGTGCTACACTGTGCAACACGCATACAAAGTGGGAAAAGCTTTCCCTTGTGTCGAACATAGTATTTTGTACAGGAAGGTTACCCTTCCTGTACAAAATCTATGCTAGACTCATGCACACACCCTAGCGCTGTGGCACTAAGGTATGTGCATGGCTCAAGGCAGCTGAAATCAGTGCCGGCGCAAGGGAAAGGGGAGGAGAGAGCCATGTCTTTGAAGATATGGCGCTCTCCTGCTCCCTCCCTGGCACACAATGCAGCGCAGCCTCGCGGGGGGGGGGGGGGGCTGCTCTGCGTTGCGCGACTTTTTAGTAAATCTCCCCCTATGTATCTTATTGGCAACAAGTTCTCCAAGCATTGTGGCAACAGAATGGGTGCTCTCACATAAAGAAAGAAAATGAATCCCGATAATTACACGTGACAACGAATCAACGGCATGGTAAATTGCTGGGTTATCTACTTAATCTGATAATGATTAATCAACCATTGGTCATTGTGCCGTGAAAAAGGTGTATTTCTTGAATCCATTATTCCCTGAATACAACAAAATATGTGATGAATGTAGTGAGGCATGCAATAAAGGTTCCCACCAGAGGTAAAAAAATATGTCATCTTCATGAAAGTCCTTAATAAACTCCCACTTATGACTAGAAACATGCCGACACGCTTTATTTGAACCAGAGAAGTGTGGCAAAATATTTTTAATTACCAAGTAATTTCTTCGAAATATGATTTCTTCTAATTCGTGCTCCTTTTGGTTCAGACTTTTGGAGATCTCAGGTCTAATTCAAGGGATACTTAGCAGACAGTAGCGAAACCATTTTTACTAACCTAATGAAGTAATAGTAATAAAGTCAATTAAAATAAGTAAGTGTAATGCAGCTATAGAGACAGAAAATCGATTCGCCTACACATTTTTGCTAAAGTTACAATAATCAAAGGTTTGGAAAAATGCGTTTAACGCAGAACATAGAATCTAAATTATGAGAGAAAGGCAGCTCGTGACATACTGAAGTGATCAGATTAGTGCAATCTTGGGCTAGAGAAAGCACGTAGTCACTAAGTAAGAGATCAATAACACAATCCTCCATAGGGCTGCTGATATATTCATTAATAGGAAAGGAATTCAAGTGCCATTTGCACAGTATTATTGTGCATTATATAAAGATGACTCAGACAATCCACAGGCCGCAATGGTAATTGAGGGATTTCTAGATACTGTGAAATTACTATAAATAGATGCAGAGGAAGCAAAATTCTTTAAGCAACTATTTCCACTGGGAAGCAGTCTAAGAAAACAGTTAGAGAAGAGAGTGACAGCAGCAGATCAGGATGGTCTTATTCATAAATATATTAACAATGTAAGTATCATAAAGCCTCTGAGTTATTACATTATCTGCATAAAGTTACCTAATACAAATGACATACGGCTACTGATGTGAAAACTATACATGAAGACAATATGCCTAGTTCACAAATTAAAACATGTGAGGACCGTTTGTGACCGAGTGTGAGCTGTTAGCATGTGCTTAATTTCTACACAGAAATAAAAAGAGGGTGGAAAAATGTTAGCCTACCAAATGAACTGCTACAGAAGTGGTCAAGGCAATCACTGTACATAATGGTCAAAACCTACAGATAAGAATACCCTGTATGACTTTTGATAAGTGTCAAAACTGATTATGTAATGTTTTCCTGGTAGTAAGTCCAAATTGGATAGGTAAGTGCAAGGAAAATATTGTTGATCTATTTATTAGTGTTTCCCAAGTAACAATTAGAAACTTTGAACAACCGGAAATGTTCACTCTTTTAAGTGTAGGGCAAAGTATAACATTACTTTTCACTTGGCAATGGGCCTGACCCGACCTATGATTTGTGGCAGGAATTGTGACCAAATGCCCTTCTTTTCTATGAATCACTCATACATCTCTGCACATTGTATGCCATACAACATTAACAAACTGTTGCAATTGGGTTTCGCCTGTTTAGTACACCCAGATGTTTTGCTTTTTTGATCACCCGGTTTTGGACTTTTTACTGTGGGTGAGTCTCACTACTTGTGTCTCACCAATGGTAAGTGGACTGCACGCATTTACCGCCAGTGTGCGCTTTCTAAGATAAGGCCGCTGCAATGCACATATGGTAAGTGGAGCTTGGCTGATTACATGTGAACAAGTGTGCATGCGTGTTCTGCGTGAGTGAGACTACTGTTGTGTGGAACCAGGTAACTGGGTACAGGTAGCCTGGCGCAGAGGGCCCTCTGTAGGGTTAGGAGTTGACCTTAGATAGGTCATAAAACATTAGTGGGCACTCATAGGTAAAATCAGTATGGCTTACTATTTTGTCTGCAGTGACACTATATTATACACAAAGGGCATCGTCTGACCATGAGTGCAGTTTTGATTTCCTTAGGCCTCCAAAGTATTGTGCGGTATGAAGCTGGGGTGAAACATGTGGGCCCAGTTTGAATACCAAGGTGCCAAGATCCCACATATGCACACTATGAGTTGTCCAGAATTTTCAAATTTCTCTGGCTCAGCTCAGGATCAGAGTTCAAAATCTTTGTCACCCTGCGGTGCCAAGTTAATTACACTGCTCCCTAGCAGAGGGAAAAAAGGCCTTCCCACAAAAAAGGAGTAATTAACCGTGCTACGTCCATCTCCTGAGGAGGAAGGGGTGGGGAAGGCACTCTGAATTTGTTAATTAGCTGTCACACTGTGCCAGGCTTGGTGTTAGAAATGGGGGTCTCTTTTTGGCAGAGGTAGGTACCTTTGTTCAAATAGGGACCCTTGTTTCTAGTCAGGGTAAGGATGATACACACTTTAGATAACCACTGCTCACCCCCTGGGTAGTTTGGCACGAGCAGACAGACTTATCCCAAAGGCAATGTGTAAAGTATTTGTACTCAAAACACACAGTAATACAGCGATAACACCACAAATGGACACCACACCAGTTTAGAAAAATAAAGTATCTTTATCTAAATGTAACAAGACCAATTGACAAAAATCCAACATACAGGTAATAAGATATGACTTTAGAACAGTTACGGCGAAGAAATAAGCTTGTAGAAAACAAATAGCTCCTCCTGGGGCTAGTGTGACGTCGTGACAGCAATAAATCCACAGTACGGCACCATTGGCAAGGAGCGCGGCGTCGGACATGGAGTCACATCAACCCCCAAACAAACAGTACCTTGGAAAGGAAGTCTATGACGATGCAAGGCGTCGTGGAGTTGAGGCGTCGGTGCCGAGGCCAGCTCCCTGGCTGCCACGGGGGAGGCAAGGCGGGTGTCCATAAGGAAGCGACGTGTCATGTCCAGGACGGGAAGACGGTTGCATCGGCGGTGAGGCGCTGGTTCCGGTAACGATGCATAGTCAGCGAGTTTGTGGAGTCACCCTCGGCGGTTATCGGTGCCGCAATAACAGGGTGCAGGCACTGGTGATGACGGAGTCGGTGCAAGCGCTGGTTTCGGCACGGGTGATAACTGCAGGCGTTGGCAGGCGTTAAAGGGCGTCGGAGCTGCGGTGCAAGCCATGTGGTGCATCATTCACTTCACGAGCGGTGCCCCGGGCCTCGGTGCAGGTCGTGGCATCACAGCGGCATTGCTCCGGGCATAAGAGACAGGTTTTCTTGCTTCTCTTAGGTTTCTTCCAGCTCCCAACAGCAGGAACAACCGCCAGAGGCCCAAAACAGGAATAGGCACCTCCTGGCAGGTTAGAACTCTCAGCAAGAGGGTTAAGGGGAGCTGGGGGTGAAGTCTTTGCGGCCCTGAGACTTCAGAACAGGACGCCAGCACACACAGGCACTTGGAGATCTCCTTCAGGCAGGTTCACAGCAAAGTTCCAGTCTTTTTCCTTTCCTTGGTAGAAGCAGCAACCGCAGGCCTCCCCAACACAGTACAAAGCAAAGGGGCAGTACTCGTCCTCACAGCTCTTCATCTCTTCTCCTTGGCAAAGGTTACTCTTGAGTCCAGAAGTAATCTAAAAATCTCGGGTTTCAGGTGTAATACTTATACCCCAAAATGTCTTTGTTCTCTTTGTGCAAGGGTCTCTCAACCCAGTCCAAACCAGTTCTGTCCTCACTAGTGCAGTACGACCACAGAGGTAGAAAAAGCATTGTGCAAAGGAGACAGGCCCTATTTAGGTGCAAGGAAAACTCCTCCCACTACTCTAAATTCAGCCAACGTCTATTCAGCTCAGCTCTGAGTCATCTAGGAAGGGCCAGGCACACCTCACCCCCCCCTAATGGCTGTCTACAGTGAATGCACATCCCCAGCCCCTGTCACTCCAAAACCAGACAGTCAATACACAAACAGGCAGAGGCATACAGAACGGTTAAACAAGAAAATGCATACTTTCTAAAAGTAGAAAAGCAAAGAGACAGCTGTGTTGCACTCAAGTAAACAAAAGGGTAATGCAATGTGCACAGGAGAACCAAATTAAATTTCTAAAGTGTGCACCCTCTGAGGAGGCTCCGCCCAGCCACCCGGTTCAAAGAGAAGGAAAAAACTAGGGCCTATGCCGTAGACACAAGGTGCACTACTATTGTTCACTCAAGGAGTGTATACCAATTTACATTCTAGTAATGAGCAAGCTTAAACACTGTGGATTCAAAATAAAGACAAAAAGCAGCATTCCAATATACAAAAGTCCATCATTGAATCATCACCAAAGCGCTGAATTTAGCTCATTCGTATTTATTGTACAGATGCAGGTACATCACAGGAAAATCGTTCCACATGAGTTAGATGGTATTCAAGCAGTTCCCACGTTGATAAAACAAGTCCCAATGCATTTTGGGCATGAACAATAGACCTTCATCAGGGGATTCTACAAGCAAATAATGGTAACAATAAGAATGCATCATACTAAACTAGGCAAAACAAAAGGTTCAAAATAACGGCCGTTGATCCTATGAGGCGAACATCAAAGACTTAATTCCAAATGAATATCTTTCACCAAAGACCATGGAAAGTACCCAGACAGACAGCCCTACTTAGGAAAGTATGAGAAAAAGATGGAAGAGATAGAAATCAAAAGGACACAAGCGAAGCCCTCACCAAACATGATCCACTTGTAATTCGAAAGTGAAGTAAACTGCAGGCCATGAGTTAATTAAACGACACCTCCATGCACGGTACGTGATTAGGCTAACGTGTTTCCCCAACATGCTCTGCCTAAACATTGAAGCTCACTAAAGTTCCATGAGTAAATGTGCAGCTAACCCATACCGGCTCTTAGCTATATGAATAAAAAGTTCCCAGTACCTCCAAACTACACAGTCTGGGGACGAGCCACCGGCTGAAAAATCGCCATGTTCAAAGGAGTGTCTTGAACTGCAATGCAAATGAAACTGGGTCTCACTAACGCATCACCGCTAAAAGCGTTGGTGCTTCAGAAAGTAAACAAAGCAAAGCGTGAGCTGAACTTACCAGACCACCGATACAAAATCAGTGACAAAGCGCTGTCAGCCCCATACGGCACCCGCTCAGAAAGCTGGTGCTCTGAACAAGTGAAGGAAAGTGGAAGCCTCTCCGACTTCACAGGAGTGTCTTGAACTGCAATAAAAATAAAACGGGGTCTCTCTAACGCGTCCCCGCTAAAAGCGTAGGTGCTTCAGAAAATAAAACAAAGTGTGAGCTAAACTTACCAAGCCTCCGATGCAAAATCAGTAAAAGAGCGCGGTCAGCCCCATACTGCGCCCCCTCAAAAAGCTGGTGCTTTAAACAAGTAAGGGAAGGTGGAAGCCTCTCCGACTGAACACGGGTTGAGAAATGCGGTAAACAATCCGACGGTTTGTGAAACACGAGTGCTCTTATTAACGTGCAACCCACGACTAAAGCAAGGAGAGAGGGGAAACCTCCTCCTAGTTAAAGGAAATAGAAGAAAGACTTGAAAGAACTACGGTGCATGTATAATGGAGTACGAAGATCCATAGCAATAACATCTGACACGACACAGAAAAGATTGTACAAATCAAGCTGTGAATCACTTATTGGCAGCTTAACAATAAACATGTCATGCATGAAAAATTAATGAAATTGTACAAGTTAGACTGTGAGTCACATGTATATAACTTGACAGTAAACAATTGATACATGAGAATGAACAAAGACTTGTAAAATGCTGTAGGGCAAATAAAGTAAAGTGAAAGGATGCGCTAGCGCGAGGTGTGTAAAAAAATGTACAAGTCAAACTGAGAGTCACATGTTGATGACATGACAGTGAACAATTACGAAACCTATTACCAGAGCTCAACAATGTCATGACATGTACTCCAACAAATATGTGGATGCTCATTAATAAAGCATTATATAGTACCCCATGTGGCTCACACTATGAAAAGATTCGATGCTTGAGTGCATGACACTCAGCCTTGAGAAAACGCATAATATTCTTAAAGTATCTGAATAATAATGAAAATAATAATGAATACCAATACTGTATGACATGGTAGATACTTTGTGTGTTACAAAAATAGTGTACAAGGAGTCATGGCATAGTACATGTTGCAGAAGTATTAATGAACATAAAACAGCAAGATACAAAATGTAGAGTACTGAATAGTGACCACTATGCACAACAAATAAACAAATTCAAAACAGGAAACCAATGTGTAAACGATCAGAATGTGCGTGAATACAACCCCAAAAGTAATTAATACATATGGGCTGAGAATCTGAAAGGTGTGAAGGATACCTCTATGTTACAAGAAACAGGAAAGTTTGAGCTTGTCATTAAGGCCTTTGAGCATGAGAGTATCCAAGAAGCGAATCCAATGACTCTCAAGTTGTGTCAACAGCTTAGAAATGTCCCTGTCAGCTTGAGTCTTCACCACTTCTAGAATTGTAAACCTAAGTTGAGCAATGGTGTGGTGGTTGTCATTCCAATGACATGCAAGTGGTGAGCTGGTGGTTTTAGTTCTAATCCGACTTTTGTGCTCAGTTATGCGTGTGCGCAGTGACCTCTCCATTTTACCCACATAGTATAGGCCACAAGGGCATCTGATCGCATAGATGACATTTTGTCCATTGCAATCTGCCGTGAAATTTAAATTGATGTTTTTCCCAGACCATGGATGGGATATACTGTGACCAGTCAATACATTATTACAGTGAGAGCAATTGAAACATTTGCGCAGCCCTTTATGTTCCACTTCCGTATCTGTGTTGGGTCTCAAAAGGATTTCTCTAAGGTTGTGTGATCTCTTGTATGCAAAAATATGAGGATCCATAAAAATGCCTCGGAAATCAGGTTCGGATTGCAGTAGATTCCAGCAATTCAAAATCACATGTTTAATGGCAGGTGACTAAGTAGAGGAAGTGGACACAAAAACTTCTCTCTTGTCTGCCTCCTTGACCCGCTTCTTCAACAAATCTACTATCGGCAGAGCCTGAGGACCCTTTTCTGCATCATCCACCACCTCTACGGGATAACCTCGATCTAAGAAATTTTGTCTGGATTCATTCAGTGTGATGTTGCATTGTTCCATGTCCGAGGTGATTCGTTTGACTCTAAGAAACTGAGAGTAAGGAAGATGCTTCTTGAGAGACGGGGGATGGAAACTTCTATACAACAGGGAGTTGTTGCGGTCAGTTGATTTCTTGAACACAGAAGTTTTGATGCTGGTGCCTTCGAGGTAAATGTTAACATCAAGATAAGAAATACGTTGTTGATCCATACTGGATGTGAACTGGATCCTAGGATTCCTGCTGTTCAATTGTGTCAGATTATCTTCTAGGTCCTGACGCGGACAATGCCAGATGATGAGTATATCATCAATATACCTGCGATAAAGTATCAAGTGATTGGTCCAATTCTTGTCCGATAAGATGTGTTCTGATTCAAATCTCATCATAAAGATGTTGGCATAACTGGGAGCCCCAGAAAAAACAATGGAAGTTCCATTGGTTTGGAGAAAATATCTTTGTTTCCATTTGAAGTAGCTATGAAACAAGCAATATTGCAACAATTCCATTAAAAAGACCTTGTTGGCTTGTAACTCCTCCTGTTTTAGGAGTGCCCATGCAGCAGATTCAATCCCCTCTGAGTGTGGAATGGAGGTGTGGAGAGCTACAACAGCAACTGTACACAACCGGATCTCAGCCATTTCTGGCACAACCAAGTCCTGTAAAAGTTTTAGGAGATGGGTAGTGTCCTGTACATATGATGAACCGGCTTGAACAATGACTTGCAGGAAAGAATCCAGATAATGCCCCAAAGGTTCGTGAATTGATCCAGAGCCCATGGGTCGGAAGAGTGGGTCTCTCAGGTTTATGTGTAACTTTGGGAGCATGTAGATTGAAGGGCGACGAGGATGTCGAGTGTAAAGAAATTCCAACGTTTTATCGGAAATCCATTCCATGTCTTTAGCATGTACCAAAATCTTCATAAGAGTGTCTTGGAACTCCCCTGTAGGATCTTGAGTCAGGGGCAGATAAGTGGATTTATCCAACAACATCATTTTGACCTTGTTTTCATATAACAAACGATCCAGGACAACCAGCGCGCCTCCTTTGTCAGCTGGAAAGAAAACCAGTGATTCGTTCTTCCTTAATGATTTCAGTGCCACTTTATCAGTTTTTGTCAGATTCTAAAAGTGGCATTTTCAAACACACAATTTTATTGGCAGTATTTCACTATCAGGACATGTCACTCACACCAGTACATGTCATACCTTTCACATACACTGCACCCTGCCCAGGGGGTACCCTGGGCCTACCATAGGGGTGCCTTACATGTAAGAAAGGGAAGGTAAGGGCCTGGCAAGTGGGTGCACTTTCCAGGTCGACACGGCAGTTTATAAACTGTGCACAGGCACTGCAGTGGCAGGTCGGAGATACTTTTCAGGGCTACTCATGTGGGTGGCACAATCAGTGCTGCAGGCCCACTAGTAGCATTTGATTTACAGGCCCTGGCACACTTAATGCACTTTACTAGGGGCTTACCAGTAAATCAGATATAGCAATCATGGAAACCCCAATCCATAAATGCAATGTATACAGAGAGCACATGTACTTTAGCACTGATCAGCAGTGGTAAAGTGCCCAGAGTCCTATAGCCAACAACAACAGGTCAGGAAAAAAAGGAGGAAGAAGCTAAAAGTTTGGAGAAAACCCTGCAAAAAGGGACAAGTCTAACACTTGGGAAAGCCCAGGCCCACTGAACAAAGGAGGAAGCCCAGACAACTGGAGCAAACACAGGAGGGGGCTGTGCTGATGTGCTGATCCCTTGACAAGGGCAATAGGCCTGTATTATTTGAAGTGAAACCCCTATATTGGAATGTTCTATCTGGTGTAGATGGAGGGTACTGTGATTTTTGGGAGTCATGCCCCTTTAGGGATCAAATGTGATGTCACCAAGGTATTTATCTAATTTACTTAAAGGCAGCTACACAGATAGAGGGGCAAGAGAATTATGTGAAAAGCCCCAAAACAGGCCACTATTCTACTATCTACCTGGGGTATCAAAAGAAATTGGAATAGACACCTCACTCACTTATTATGACATGCTTCATCATCAGCACCTGTCCTCACCCGGGTAGGGTGATACCACCAGGGCAGACTTAACCAAAAAACAAATTTATTGAAGGTTCTTACATAAATCAGAACTGGACAGTGCAGGGATTCAGAAGGACCATCGCCGGCATTCTGAGCAACACGAATCCTGTAGGTACACAGCCGGTGCCAGTTTCTTGCCTCAAGTGTGACTACAGGATGGCACCCGGCACCAGATAGACATGAGGTCAGAACAACCCTAAATAAGGGTATTATCCACAGACTCAGGTGAGAGCCTTAGGCCTCATAGGCACACAGAGAATGAGTGTGTAGGTTTCACGCAGGGATATGCATTTGACCCTGAAGAAGGCCCTAGATCTTTTTGGACTCATTGCGTAGGCCAAAACATGTTGGTGCCTATAAAAAAAGGTTAATTGAGTAATAGTATCTCAACTATAACCTTGTGCTAATTTTTTAATCATACCCTCACTACCTTACCAATAAAGATTTTTTGGGGTACACTGCGAAGTATTTTTTTAAAAAGCCCTCACTAATATTTTCCTTCTGGATTCCTGCACTGTCCAGTTCTGTTTTAGCTAAGAACTCCCAAGAAATTTGTTTTTTTGGTTGAGTCCGCCCTGGTGGTATTACCCTACCAGGGTGTGGCTAGACACCGATGATGAAGCATGTCACGATAAGTGAGTGAGGCGTCTACTCCAATATCTTTTGATATCCTGGGTAGATAGTAGAATAATGGCCTGTTTTGATACTTCTTGCTCTTCTCTCCCCCCTCTATCTGTCTAGTTGCCTTAACGTGAATTAGTGTCTATATTTGGGAGAACATGACTGGACAGCTAATGTCCTGCTCTCTGGTAGTGAGACCACCAAGGTATTTCTATCTGCCTTATGTATATATTTGAAAATTTATGCATAGTTTTAAGTAGTGTGTATATAATAAATGTACTTTTCCCTTTTCAAAGAAAAAGCACTCATTGATTACTAGCACACACCAACTCCCTGAGTAGGCCTTGGATTGCTCTGCTTCGCTACCCTGAGAGTCAAGCGCTACAATGGGATGCTTGGTTCCCAGTAAGGGAAATTGTCAACCTATTAATTGTGCAGGCCTCATAATCCAATTTTTTACACAAACCAATTTCCAGTAAAACTATGTGAGGTAGCAAAAATGCATATGATATGCATATGTATCTGAGCCTTTAGGGATAAGCTCCATGGGTTTTAAACCTTAGAATTCTAATTCTAAAACGAAATAAACAGTCATTTTGAAGTTATTTGAAAACATTTTATAAATCTCAAATCAAAACCTCAATTGGTATCCAAACATATACAGCAACTTGATCCAAAGAGATCTCTGCTTCATCTTATCTAAATCTACTTTCTTTAATAGAAGTATCACAGCAAAATTAGACCTAATTAGCTTCTCCCCCATTGATTTGAAATTTCAGTTTATACTGACTAAGTGAACATTACATTTAGGTAGCAATAACATGGATGAGATTTGGGGTATACAGGAACAAATTACTGATGCCAATTTAGAAAATAGAACAAAAGAAATGACAGCACTGAGGCATTTAAGTGATACTTCTCCTGTGTGATTGATCTTCAAGTACACATAAATATCCATACTTCAAGTACTGGGGTATCCCGTAGATTTGGGAGCTACTAACAAATATAACTTTTACAATTGTTTACCACATCAAAGAAGTTGATCTGATTGCCATTTTCATCAAGCTAATACAGTTATGTGAAAAAGTCATCTTTTTGCCCTGATCACCCCCATTTTTGGATTGATACTGGTGGTAACTGGCTTGTACTGTGCCGTGGGCTCTGCTAACCAGGCCCACGGCCAGTGCTCTGATTAAGAAGGTATATGGTAATTAGGTATAAATACATTTGGCGATGACAGACCCCTGTAATTCCCTAGTGTATAATAAGGCAAGGGGAAAGCAAACTACCTATAAGTCCTTTGTATATATTAGGGCAGGGAGGTTTAGAGGCCCATTATATTTCCTACACTGGAGGTTGTCCTGCTGTGTTGCCTGCTGTCATTTGTAAAGGCAGCCCTGCTTTGCAGACTGTCTTAAAAAGTAAATTATATGCAAGTTCGACTTTAGAATTAAAGGTACTTCCAGAGTGGTAACCTACCTTATTTTTACATATAAGTCACCTCTAAAGTCTCCCCTAGGTACCTCAGTGGTGGGGTGCCATGTAACTAGAAGCAGGGACATTATAAAACATGTTTTATATTCCCCGGGGAAGGAAAAACTGCCAATTTCGTTTTTCCCCATTGTAGATACTTAGGGGCACATTACGATACCCGGCGTAAAAAAATCCGCCAGGCATGGAAGCGGCAAAAATCCGCCCGCACACACCGCCTGAACACCGACCACGCCATTATGAGTACACAAACCGAAAACCACCATCGGTGGAAAAATCACACAAAATACCGCCCGCCATCGTCCGAGTCGGAGTCAAACCGCCCGCCACGGACGGAAACACGCACGACAACACAAAACCGCCCGCCCACACGGCCGACACACCGCACGTGAAATTACGATCGCACCGCCATGAGCGCGGAAAACCACAAATATACCGCCCGCCAGCGCAAACAACGCCGATGAGAATCGACACGGCAGAAGCCATGGCGCCCACGTACCTGCACAGAAACCATCCGCACACAAAACCAATAGCACACAACATGGCCAACAAGTCCACACAGCAAGGCACACACAAATACACAAGCACAGTACACATCCCGAAAACACCCCCGGACAAACAAAAAATACAAAGGCCAGAACCCCAGACACAACACACCTGAAAACAACAGACCATGAGGACACACCCACATAGGTGAGTACAAAAGCAGCACTCCCACAGACCACAACCCCTTGCTACATTGCAAACCAGAGAGGAGAGGAGAGGACACAGTGACACAGCAAGGACAGCAGCACACCACAGAAACGCACACATCACAACCACCACCACCACCACCAAACACCGGCACCACAAACCCCCTGCACATTACACAACACACACCGCACCAGCACCACAAACACCATGGCACCACAAAGGATGCCCAAGTTCACGCCCATGGAGCTGACGGTCATGGTCGACGAGATCATCAAGGTGTACCCACAAATCTATGGGAACATGGTCCAGCACACACCACTAGCCACCAGAAACAGAATGTGGACCCGGATCGTAGACCAGGTCAATGCAGTCGGGACCCTGCCCAGGAACAGAGTCGAGATAAACAAACGTTGGAATGACGTCAAGAGCCTGGTCAAGAAGAAGGAGGGCAAAATCAGAGAGCTGGCTGCCGTCACTGGCGGAGGGAATCCCGCGCTCTTTAAGACCTTCAAAGCGTGGGAGGAGAAGGTGCGAGTCGTAATCCATCCGGAGATCCTCGCCGGATTAGCAGGGGGAGTGGAGGCTGGTAAGTACAAACTAATGTATACTAGCACACCGCTATGTACACACATGCGCAACCACCATGCCACAGCTCCCAGGGACAAACACCCCCATGTCCAGCACACAATACACAACACATCACACGCACATGCAACAGACACTACCACACACAGGCCAAACCGAACAACTGTAAGATGCGTGGGGACATGTGTACACTAAGCCAGCCACGTAACCACCAACAGGTCCCCAAATATGCCAGAAGCGCCACAACGAGCACCCACCACACCCATGTGTCCGCCACAGCTGCATTAACCGACAAGTAACAGGTAAGTGGCAGGAACACAAAGTGCAGTGGGTGGGACGGTGGACAGCCCAAGTACAACACACACCAGGCCCCAGTCCCACAGCACAGCAAGGAGGAGCATCCCCCACACCCCACAGCCACGTGTCAGCCACCGCAGTGCACAACGACAGCCGAAAGGCAGACATCACGGTCCACAGCAATCGGTGTCAGTGGGTGTACAGCCACCCCCACGACCCACTACACCCCCCCCACCCCCACAGACCTGCAACATGGAGCACCCCCGCTTAGAGCCATGTGGCATCCAGTACAGTGCACGCACGAACAACTTGCAGGTGGGAAACTGGACAGGGCTGGATTACTGGAGGCATGAGGACCATAACACCACCAACACATGGGACATGTCACGTAGCACACGAACACGCAGCACCGCCCACCGTCACGAACAAGTGAACAATGTGCACACGGACATGAACAGCAGACTCACACCCCACATGACCCATCACAGACATAGCAACACCCAAGGAGCCACGTCTGCATGCACAAGCCACACTGAATATAGTCCCACACGGCAGCCACTGTGCAACTCATCACACACAACCGAAACACCATTGGAGTCCTGTCCATGTAGCCCCCACTGCCTGTCAACCCCACACCCCACAACTACGCCTATGTAAGACAAACAACACTAGACGCAACAGAGCGGAACAACATAAATGCACACGAACACCACTGAACCCATCAAACTCACAGACACACCATGCACATACAACATACCATCCATCCCATCCGTCAGCCCCAGTCACATGAAAGGCATGTCATCCGCACAGCTGCCACACATACAGCAGTCACGCTAAGACACATGCCCTTGACCAACCATGTGCCAGAAGTCAATTAAGCGCACGACACACTGTGAGCAACAACACACAACATGGGCCACACCCCCCGAGCACTGCAGTGATGCACATGGCACAGGGCAGCACGCACACCAAGGAGATGGGACAACTGCAATACGTTGGCTGGCACACAACTATCACTCACTCATAACGATGCGTCCAATGCCATGTCCAGTAACCACAACAGACAGCAAATATGCAGGGCATGTCAGGCATGCACACACCTCAGACCATGCACTGTCATGCTGCCACAACACATGTCACGTTCGGCACCCATGGCTCACAGCATGTACCCCAAAAGCATATCCCCTCCCAAATGCGAATCTGGGGCATGGCCCCCATGTTGCCATATGCGTTCCTAAGCGTTCCATTTGAACCCCAAAAGCATATCCCCTCCCAAATGCGAATCTGGGGCATGGCCCCCATGTTGCCATATGCGTTCCTAAGCGTTCCATTTGAACCCCAAAAGCATATTCCATCCCAAATGCGAATCTGGGGCATGGCCCCCATGTTGCCATATGCGTTCCTAAGCGTTCCATTTGAACCCCAAAAGCATATCCCCTCCCAAATGCGAATCTGGGGCATGGCCCCCATGTTGCCATATGCGTTCCTAAGCTGTTCCATATGAACTCCAAAAGCAAAGTACAAACCAGACCCAGGATGGGCCAGGAGCCCGCATACACCAGAGTCACAATGAGTAGGGGCAAAGCAACACACCCATCGGCATGGCCAATCCGTCCCATGCCACATGTGCACAGCACACAGTCCCATTGCCTAGCACACACAACTACAGATGCCACAGCCACACACTCGCCTCCGGGAAACCCATGTACGAGATTGCACGAACTGCCAATGTCAGACGACTAATACATACTTCGCCAGGTGCAACACAATAACAAATCTCATTTTCTCCACAGGTGACGAACTGCTGGACGCTGGGGATGGAGACAGCAGCCAGCACAGCCAGCCTACAAGCCCCCAACGAGGACACACGGATCTGGAGGATCTGTCCACCTCTTCGGACACGGACCACCAAGCTGGCCCATCTGGCGTGGCAGGGCCCAGCAGCTCCCCAGGACCCCTCCTACCCACCAACCCATCATCCAGGGATGCTGAACAGTCCCAGTCCCCTGCTGCCACTGTCGTTGCGGCCACAACCACGGTCATTGCGGCCACTACCACTGCCGCAACCGCCACCATCGCCGCACCGACCACCACCGCCTCCACCACCACCACATCTTCGCTGGCACCAGCCCCAGCACAGGTGGTGGCCCGGCCGACTGGATCCACCCTGGGAGCCACAGCGAGGACCGTGGTGTGCAATGTGGCTAGTGGGCAGGCCGGTGGCAGCAGGACTGGTAGGAGGAGCAGGGTCAGGGAAACGCCAGCCTCCCCTGGGAGCCATGCCCTGCCTCAAATGGCCAGAGTCCTTGGGGCCTATGAAGAGGCCCAAGGACAATGGGCCAGGTCTGCTACTGACACGCGGGAGGTGCTGGGGGTGCTGAGGTCCATGGACGCCCATATGGGCCAATTCGTGTCCCGTATGGACCAACTCGTGGACCTCATGGGCCAGCTGGTGGTGGCGGTGGGGTCACAGGCAAGGCCAGCAACACCACCTCCGCCACCACCTGCTAGGGCGCAGGGTCGGCCAGCAGTGTCCACTTCCCCTGCGTCCACAGCCAGTGAGCACACCTCACCCACCACCAGCAGGTCGCCACCACACACCCCCCTCCCAAACGTGGAAGGGGCCGTCCGAAGAGGAAACAGATCTCCCGGGAGGACTTCGCACGCTCCAGTCGCAAGTGAGGCAGCCAGCCAGCCTTCCGCCAGCCTTCCTTGACCAGCCACTGCATTGACTTGCTCTACGATCCCACTCCACACAGCCAGCTGGATGGCATGTGTGTGTTGGACTATGGACATAGAACCAGTGGGTACACCCTGATCATCACGCAGCCATGACCGACAGCTCATTGTCACTGCACGCACCACTTTTGTTATCACCTTACACACAATCACATGTCACAGTTCGTAATAAATGCACCTTATTCACTAACTGCTGTTTGTGCCCTGTGTTTTATTTGTACGGAATACAACGGCCACCTTGGGCGGAAGGGCACCTGATGCGTGGCATGGCAATGGAATCCGGAGGGCCTGTAGGGACCTAGGGGTGGGAGACAGAACAGGAGCACATTCAATGAGTGTGTCACACACCCATCACACAGTACATGTCAACAACTACAAGCAATGTACACACATCGCACAGAGCAATAGGGCACAATGCCACAGTCACCAACAGTGGCATACTACCCTGGCCATGGAGCGTTGACACACTGCACGCAGTGAACATACGGCCACCCTGACACAGCACACACACACCTGCACAGATACAGACACATCATCCGTCGTACATGGACACTCACCGTCAAGTGAAGTAGCGGGCGATGAGCTGCTGGCGCACATTCCCAGCTTCCTCCTCTCCGCTGTCCACCTCACTCGAGCTGTCCTGGTCTGCGGGCTGGGGCCCTGGTTGATCTCCGTCATCCACAATGAGGGGATCTGCTTCCGAATGGCCAGATTGTGCAGCATGCAGCACGCCACCACTATCTGGCACACCTTCTGTGGGGAGTACGCCAGTGCACCCCCGGTGCGGTCCAGGCACCTGAACCTGGACTTGAGGAGGCCAAAGGTACGCTCGACCACACGTCTGGTCCTCCCATGTGCCTCATTGTATCGATCGTCTGCTGGGGTGCGAGGATTCCTCAATGGACTGAGCAGCCATGCCCCATTTGGATACGCAGAGTCACCTGGGTGTGAGGGACACAGAGAACCGTAGCTAATCCAACTGGACAGGGGACAGCATCGCACAACCAGCACGCTACACCACTCCACATACTCACCGACAATACAGGCACGATCCTGTTGCAGATTGGCCATCAGTCGTGGCAAGATGCTGTTGCGCATTATGTGTGCGTCATGGGCCGAGCCTGGAAACTTTGCACACACGTGGGTGATCACCATGTCTGCAAGGCACACCACTTGCACATTCAGGGAGTGCGTGTGCTTCCTGTTGCGGTACAGGTGCTCAGTGGCCTGTGGTGGAACAAGGCCAACATGAGTGCAGTCAATGGCTCCCACGACGTGTGGGATTCTGCCAAGGGCATAGAATGCACCCTTCACTGCCGCCAATTCACGAGCCCTGGGGAAGCGGATGTACCTGTTCCGGTACAGCATCATGGCTGCCAGTACATCCCTCAGCACCTTGCTGAACATGGGCTGGGACATCCCTCCTCCACTGCCCACTGTGTGCTGGAATGACCCAGTGGCGAAGAAATGCATGGCGGCCATCACCTTAGCCGTGGGGGTGACAGCAGTCGGATACACCCTGCGGGGACGGAGATGGGGCTCTAACATGGCACACAGTCGATGCAGAGTTGGCCTGTCCAGCCGAAACTTCCTGATTACCTCTGTATCGTCCATGTCCGCCAGCAATTGGTATGGGCGGTCAATGTTCGGTCTCCGCCTGGGTTAAATGGCAGAGGACACATGTCAAAGCAACACGGCACATAGCAATTTCGCATACACATCACTGACATGACTGAGCAAGCACATGAGCCACAGCCCAGCTGTCAAGCTGGGACGGCACGGCCACAATACACTTACACAGGTCTCCCAACAATGGCAATGGCAAGTGAGACATACCACTGCCATGTGCATGCACATGGGGATCTAGGCCCCAATGACTTGCGGGGCGTGCTGATGGGGACTGACTGCATATTCGTCAAGCGGCAACGCCACGGCAACATGAGTGTCTGCTGAGCATGGAACTGCTTCCGAGGCTGGATGAGTATGGCACACGACGACGACGATGTGGGCACGGGCTGAGCGGCCAATACAAGTGGGACCTGTGGCACGAGGGGATATGAGACAGTAGTAGGTGTCAGCACTGCACCCTATGTACAGCACTGTACGGATCACAGCTCCCGAAACATTGACTGGTGTCCACATTGACAGCCCCATGCCAAGACGGCTGTGTGCTTGCAGTCACAGGTGAGAGGTTACATTGCACGTGCCAGGTGGCAGACGTACATAGTGGGAGCTGGCATGTGTGTGCATGTGTCTCCTGTTCAGGATCCACCAGATGGGCGCTGACTCTGTACTGACCATTGGACACAGCATGTTCCGTGGAAGGCTTGTGTGTGTGGGATGGTGGCACTGGATGTGCCTCCGTTGGGTGGGGGGCCATGCACAGGGCGGGTACGTCGATGATTGCGCATTGTTGGTCACGGTGGGTGCACCAACTAAGATGTGTTGCCCTGTGTTCAATTCCTATGTCCGCATGATGATGGACTGTGGATGTGGGCAGACTACACATTGGTCGATGTGCTGTCTATATGCATGTGCCTTCACACCAGGCACAGCTGCCCCTGCACATGTGACCCCTGCTGGACTCGCTGCTGGGTCTGTGGAGCTGATGCACCTTCTGCGCGTGGGGCGGACAGCTCTCCTCACTTCCCTCATTGCGCATGTCATGTCTTTGCCGCAGGTGACATGGATCATGGAGGGCCCACATGTACGCGTGGGTAGGCTACACATGATTGTTCACTGGTCGCCACCCCCAGTCAGTGTTTCGAATGGGAAGGTTGTCGTGCTGGTGGTATGTTCGATGTGGCGGATGGGCGGGCCTAGGTGCGGGCTTACATTCCGGACATGGGGGGTAGTTGGATTGGCGACTAGTTGCAGTACACACGGGACACGTCTCTTCCTTTCCACATCTGGGTCATCCCTTGTACTAACTGACAGTGATACAGTCATCTTCGCCCCAGCCCTCATGTCCTCCCCTCGCCCCCAATATGCATGCTCACCTGCGAGGCTAGCGCTTGCACAGGCAGCCCCAAGCTCGCACCAGAGAGGGCAAGGAGTGAATGTGTGGGTCCAGTTGCACGAGTGGGCTGTCTCAGGGTATGATGTGTGGCGGGACGCCGTCCAACTGCGTGGTGCCCCAAATGGAGACCCGGCCTGCATGGACTATGCATCACAGTCTTCGCCTTCCGGATCCGCCACCTGCGACACCCAGTGGCTGTGGCTGCCCTTGCGGCCAGGCCGCGTCCGTCTGTGGCTGTTGGCCCACACATTCACTCTTTGGCCTCTCTGGGGAGGGCTCGGGGGTGGTGGCGCACGCGCTTGCACTTAGTCGCAATGGCATGTGTCGTGGTTGGTATGATGGGCAATGGATGGGATGGTGCGAGCCACCTCCCGTGACGTCAGTGCTGCTCGTGCTGTGGTGCGTCCCCCTACACTTCCATGTAACTTGTGCCATGCTAGACGTTGAGGTTCTATTGCCTGCGTGATATGACCAGGAGGAGCGCGAGGAGACCTCTCACACACCATGCTCCACTGCCATCCCGTGCCCTGTATCGCCTGTGCGGATTGACTATGTTGGGGTTACACCTGGTCGACTGGGGCTGTGTGTGCCTTGTCAAGGGGCATGGCGGGCGCACAACAGGATCCAGCTTGTCCACAGAGGGTGGGCTGAGGTGCGCCTGGTACCGCCTTGTACGTGTGCCCGGCTGCTGTGCACACACGTGTTCACTCCCCCCGACAGGTGTCCTCTCACAATGCCCAGGGAAGCGGTGGTGTACTGTTCATGACCCCTCCCAACACGGCGTGCTCCAACTTGGCATGTGCGCATCTACCCGTCGCACCCACCCACCTGAGCACTGCGTCCATACGACTTCACACGACACATGTGTGTCTTCCACAGTAGTGCTACTCATTTGCGTTGACATCCAATACCAGTGGACTACATGGTCATGTCACGACTGCCGTGTACTTCACATACTCTCATCCTCTCTCATTCGTACTTGTGAAATGAGTCAGCGGAGACAGTTTTGGTTTCAAACATTATATTGAGTCTTCTGTCCTCTGTGATGCAGTATAGTGGACACTACTGGCAGCGGAATACATGTTGAGGATATACTGAGCATGATTACAAATGGGATAGGGTGTGGGGTTACATCTGCTTGGCCAAGGCTGTGCTAATGTACATTTACGTATAGCTGCGGAGCTGCGGACTTTGACACAGACGGTATACATGTAGCCTACCAGACCGCTCGGCATCATGGGCACAGTCCATCTCAGTTCCATGTGACAGGTTTGCTGCGGTTGTTCCTCATGCACGCGTGCATGTGAGATGACATCAGGGCATGTGCTTGCGTGCATGCAGCGGCGTGCCACTTGTTGTTGCACTGTGGTGGTTACTGGACATGTCACAGTCACTGGGGTCGTGTTGTTGTTGTATGCACTTGTCGTCCATGCAAAGGTCCTGGTATGGGATTCCCGGGGCGGGGGTGGGAGGGTGCAGCACCCACAGACTCCAGGCGACCTATTCATGTCCACTGAGCGGTGTGTGTGTCCATGTGCGCTGGATCCATGTCGTGTCCTGGTTGTTCGTGCAGTTCCGTCCATGTGGGTGCGATGCACAGAGCCCATGCCACTGCCTCCCACGATGCATGCGGTGTTCCTGGATGTGATGGGGAACAGTGTGCATGTCCCGGTCATATCCGATGTCATGGCGATGTCGTTGATGGTGTGGTTACAGTTGCCGGTCGTTTGGTATGGCTGTTGTGGTGGTGACTGGCCAGTCCGTGCGGAAGCTGAGCATGGGTGCGGGGTTGGACTTCATAGGTCACTCGGGAACCTGCGTTGTGGTCCGACGTATTTACAGGTTGTCAGGTATGCGATGCCGTCCAGCAGGGCTTCCATGTCATTGGTGGTGTACATGTTTGCCAGCCAATGAAGCGGATGGTGGCTGTCAAGGTGTTGTTCGTAGGTTGTCCCTTGGAGGACCATGATGGGGCATGCTGGGTGACATTCGATGTAGCTGTTCTCGATGATCCGTCGTGTGGAGGCACAGTGGTTCCATTTCAGTGCGCGTGCGATGTTGGCCACATACGCCATGCCCCCATAGGCAGAGCAGGCCCTGTCGTGTGCGTCCAGAGGGAGGAGTAGTGGTAGCAGGTCCGCCTTCAGACATGCCGGGTTGGAGAGGCATATCTCGACGGGATGCTGGTAGGGACACCTCCGACAGTAGAAGACGGGCATGACGCAGCTGAACAATGTGATGCGGTAAGTCAGTCGGTAACTTACGTTCAGCAGGGACAGGAGATCGCATCCCAATGTATGTATCGTGTTGGTTTGGTACAGCTTGAGCTGTTCGGCGTAGTTGGGTAGGTGTGTTGCGGTTGCCATTTCGCAGCGGTTCGTAGAGGTGGCGTGCTCCGGCTGTGTGTGCAGTCTGCAATGTGCACGCTCCGGGGTTGCTGTGAGCTCTGTGTAGTCGTGGGGAGACAGGACTTGTGTTCTGTTGGCTTGTTTGGAGGACACGGGCCCTCTTCCCACATGCTTCTCAGACAGTTCAAGGTCAGTGCTGTGTGACTCCTTCCAATTAACTTGCATGTGGCCGACATGGGGGAGTGTTTTCTTCTTTCTTCCCCGTCCGTTGTGTTCTTCTGTGATATGCGCTATCTGCCCTGTGGTCGGTCTCCTCGGCATGCCTGTGTTGGTCTATTCTTGGACAATGGCTGTATTCACCGGCTTCTGTCGTAGGGCTGTGGTTTCGGTGTTGGAATGGAAGGTCATTCAGTGCTGTCTGCTCTCCCTTGTGTGGGCGGCAGGCTGCCTTTCCGCTCTGCGTTGGGCCTTGTGTGTGGATGTAATTCTTGGGCCACCTGTTGTCGGTCCCCGGGCTCTTTGGTGTTCCGTTTCATGTGTCTTGTTCATATGTGCAGGGTGGTATGGGTTTTTCAGTGTGGTACTGGCGTTCC